>JAQFVV010012569.1:497168-946827 GCA_028023455.1 Epiperipatus broadwayi
GTAAGGTGATGCCCAATCCTTATAAAAAAATAATAATAAGTAACTGATGTTTTAGGATAAAAATGTATAAAGATTAAATAGGCAGCCAACTTTTAAAACCTAATTTTTTTTAGATATTTGGAGACATATACACATATATATACACACAAACATAACCATACATTCATGAAGGAATGAACACATTTATTTTTTTTATTAAATGTAAAATAAAATATATACATATACACATATATATACATGAATGTAGATTTTAAATCATGACGTGACAAAATAGAAAAAAAATATTTGACATTAAATTCTAGTAACCACATTTCTTTTGTTTAAAAGAGGAAAAAAAGAGTAAACCTTTGTTGATTTTGGGAACGTGGAAAAATATCTAAGCAACAGATTTTTTTTGAGTTGTTGTTGGTTTTTCTTGTTCAAATGAAGTGCATGAAAGTAAAGTTGTAAAGAATATTTTAATTATTATATTAGTTATTATGATTTCCTTTCTTTATTAAAAATAAACTATTTAATATTTGGAATTTTATTATTGATAAGTGTAAAATGTTTTAAAAAGGAAAAAAAAACATTATTTAATTGATGAACTTTCATTCGTTCAAATAAATGCTAAGAGCATCATAGTTATTTATCATTGTTAAAAAATATAATTGCTATCAAATGTTTCTTGGATAAAATAAAATCAACTAATGATGAAATAGAACTTTATTAACATTACTTTTAAAGTAAAATCTTTATCATGCGTCTCATACATATATAAATAAAACTGCATAGAAATAGCATTCACCTTATATTATAACGTAAGCCTTGGAAAAGGATTCATATTTAATAATTTATATATGTGTAAATAATATCTAACAATGCACTTTTGCTAATTAAGTGTCAGGGGATTTTTCTATCCTCTTGGTGTCATTGACGTGTGATGGAGGATCATATTTATTGGTATATATTGTTTAAATCAACGTGGAAAGATCTTGATATGGAATGGAAATGCATGGCTTTAAAATCAAATGCCGAGGAATTCAATTTCGTCATGGGAATTGTTAATGCTTAGAATGTTCAACATGACTTAATATACATGAAGGAAAGAAAGACATTATCTGCTAAGAATACAGAAGCTGCTCTTGAAAATTTAACTTGCTATTGTTTTAAGGAATTCCAAAATTTCATTATATTTTATGTTTTAAATATTTTTTTTTAAATGTATACTGAGAGTTGGGTTGTGAATTTTTCTCACCCTTTTATTCAAGTGTAGCAAACATTTTTTTTTTAAAAAAAGAACCCATTTGTTTAGATTTTTATAGGGTGAGAGAGATGCACAACTCAAACTATACATCAATATATTATATATGTTTGTAAATAAAATATTATCGTAATTGAAGGTTTAAATTAAACTGGACAATGACTGAAACAAAAGGTAAGATTTTAAATATTTACATTTATTAGACAATTAATACATTAAAATCAAACTAATTAATAAGTAAATATATATAACATTTTCTTGTTTAAATGAATAACTGTTTATGAATGAACTATACAAAACACAAATTAGCAATTCATGGACATAACCTTGAGGTACATTTAAAGGACATAAACAAAATGATAATCGTACATTAGTAATATAATTTTATATTTAAAATAATTAATACATTATTGTAAATTATGCACTAAATTTTATAATTCTTATTTCAACCCATATTTTAATATTTAAATTACAGCTAGTCTTATTGTTGTAGAGATAAATTAATATTTTATAATAATCATGTATATATTCTGTTGATTTATAAATATTATAACTTTAAGCATGATCTGTTAATAAATATTTGTTGTTTGAAGTTAAAACCTTTGTTTCTCTGGTCTCTAGATTGTCAAGCATCATTCATACTTCACTCACCAGAATAGCTATTATACATGCATACAGATTTTTAATTTATTATTAGCAATAGCCATTAAGGATCTATATAGAGGTCACATTATTGCCATCTTATTTAATTCCATCCTTGAGCAGAGTTAAAGGCAAATGTCTACACTGAGTTAGAACCCCGAGTAGTAATAGGACCTGTAAGTAGAGAAGGCTCTGGGTGTACTATCCTAAAAGGGTTTTACAGTCCATTACATATTTTGGCAACCCAAACATTTGGGGCATCAATTAATTAAATATCTCACCCTGTAGACTCCCGGTACATTTTACGGTCCGTTACATATTTTGGCGCGCAACGTTTTGGGCCTGAAAATGTAAGTTCACCACAGATACAAACTACATACTGTTACATTTTTGACACCATCAACAGTGAAGCCTGTACACTGGCATATATAGACTTAATGAAAGTTGATTATCATGTCACATTCATAATAGCCAATTATTAAATTCATTCTAGTTGGTAGTCTGTTACATTTTTGGCATGCAATGTGGTAAGCTTGAATACTTAGATTCACTGCATGTGAAAAGTTTTGTCTATTATATTTTGATACACAATGTGTTGAGCTTTAAAGAGTTGGGTCTATCATATGTTACTGTATATTTTTAGTGTGACATAAATTGAATTTATGAGAAATTGTCCATAATTTCAGTATAACCTGATTTATCATATTTTAGTTAGTCAGTTAATAAACTATAAATTACATAACCCTATGGATTAAATGGTGTGGCAACTTAGTGGTATAGTTAATTTAATCAATAAACAATAAGTTCAAATAACTCTGAGTGAAGGTATGAATTGATAAATAGAGGCCAAAACTAAATAGATGATCAAGAATCTAATAAGAGTAGGCAAGTGAAGCAGATAAGGGAAAAATATATAAAACCAGCATTAATACCAATGATATGTAAAATACTTAAGGTAACCAAAATCACATGAGATGACACAAGTTGGTAGAAGATCCTATGACATATTATAGAATATTATATAAAAAGAAATAATTTTGCCATAGAGTAGATATTTTAAAGAAAAGTGTTAGTTTATTTTGTATGTTTCTCAGAAGTGGGAGATATTTGTCAAGTATGAGTAAGGAATTATATGTAAAGCCACAGGATGTTAGTGGCAATGAAGCTGAGCATGATCCTAATATGGAACAAGTAGGATCAGTAGACATGAATATGTCTGGGGGGTCAATGGTTGGAGCTGAGCATTCTTTCTCAATGCAAGAGGAAAAACAAATGATATCTCAAATTCAAGGAGACTCTAATGAACAGTCTGCTCAATCACCTGGAATTGGACTAACACAGGTTACAGAAAATAGTGGAGCCATGATGCAGATGCTCCAAACATTATTGGATCGAATGGATAATATGGCAACCAAGGCTGATATAAGCAATATGAGTGGTCGGATGGATGCCATGCAAGCTGATATGAGTGGTCGGATGGATGACATGAATGGTCGGATGGATGCCATGCAAGCTGATATGAGTGGTCGGATGGATAGCATGAGTGGTCAGATGGATGCCATCGCAAGCTGATATGAGTGGTCGGATGGATAGCATAAGTGGTCAGATAGATATAGTCAAGGCTGACATGAATGGTCGGATGGATAGCATGAGTGGTCAGATAGATATAGTCAAGGCTGACATGAATGGTCGGATGGATAGCATGAGTGGTCAGATAGATACAATCAAGGCTGAAATAAGCAACATGGTAACTAAGGCTGATATTGACAAATTGGATGAGGAGGTTAAGAAAAGAATTAGTGGCATTGAAATGAAAGTTTCTACAGCCATGGAGCAGTTATCTTCAGAGATGAATGAAGTGCATAACAGTAGTACAGAATTAAAGCGAAATGTAGAAGAGATGAGAATAAATATAGATGTAGTGAGCTTGCAGTGTCAAGAGCAATTTACTGGGTTTAAAGAAAACATTACCATCCAAATTGATAACAATATTAAGGAGGTACACCAAGCCCAGGAATCCACTAAAGAAGAAATGAGGCAGGGTCAAGAAAATCACAAGAAAGAAGTTCAAGGAGATTTGGAAGCCATACAGATGGAATTAAGCCAACTCCAGATTAAACAAAGTGCAGAAAATGGGGCTCAAGAGCAAATGATGCAAGCTGTGAATCATCATTTACAACAGCTTGGACATAAGATATCTTCTATGGAAACAGATGCTCTGTTGGGCAAAACAATGTTAGAAAAACTTCCAGAGAGAACCACTGAAACACAGAGTCGAATCGATAGTTTAGATGAAGCCATGAAGCAACAGACATCGAGGGATAAGTCCCAAATTAACTCAAAAATACCAATTCATATGAAACCACAATTAGGAAGGGAAAAGAAGATCAAAAATGACCGGGAAGATTGGAACAATGATGTGGCACATTTGAAAGTAGCTTTTAGTGATTTACAAGAAGCAAATGACCCATATGAAGAATCCACTTTTCAATCTCATATGATGCCTGAAGTGAATGGCCTCCATGAATTTCATATAGATGAAGCACAACCAGATGAATATCAAGCTGATGTTGATCATCTCCTCATGAATCCACAAATAAGTACACAAGAAATGAATAAGACTCATGTAACCAGCACACAGATAAATGCTATTAACCAATTTGTGAAACTGAAGGTTTTTAAAGGTTTCAATAATGAAGCTCCAATTGAACATTTGAGAAGCTTAAAGCTTTATTTCATGGTGAATAGAAGTTTGTCAGAAAGTGAAAAAATTATAATTGCATATAGTCACCTCCAAGGTGATGCTTTAATGTGGTGGGAGTCATTATTCCAGACCCCATCCACATTTGATGATTACCAGACTCTATTGGTTAGGAATTTTTGGAACAGAGATAAACAGGAAGGCATTCTGTATCAACTTTTCCAGGAAAAATATAGATCTGCACCCAGGGAAACACTTACAAAGTTTTTTAGGCGACAAGTTACCAAGCTACGTACGTTGAACACATATTGTTTTAGGGAAACGGAGATCATCCGAATAGTTAAAAGGAATTTACCTTTACATATAGAGCAATCGCTGATGTGTGCAAATGCTAAGAATATTGAGCAGGTTGCCGAATTGTTAAACAGTATGGATATGAATAATACTAATTTATCCATCAGGGCACCAGAGAGGAGGAAAGATGAGGCAAATGTTAATGCCTTATTTTATCATAAGAGAAAAAACAACAATGATCCCAGACACTGGAAAGGGAAAGCCAATCAAATAAATGCACCAAATATGTGGTCACCCAAGAGGAATAGATTTAATAATGGAGAATCATTGAGAAATTTCCCTAGTACCCCAAATGGTTCACCAAAACCAGGATGCAGTAATCATGCATCCAAAACTAAGCAGAAACTAAACTAGAAAGGTGCTTGAGAATTAGTTCCTCACCTCAAGGAACCAAAAATACAATGAGGAACAAGGTACCAATAGTAGATGGAGAAATCACCAATATGACATGTTCATGGGAAGACAAGGCACCCAACTTTGCCTTGCAGAGCTGTCCCATGATAGAGGCTTTGTTTGAGGATTTGCCGATTAAAGCTTTGTTAGACACTGGTAGCCAGATTTCTGTCATTTCAGACCGACTGTATCAGAAGGTTCTGAACAAGAACCCCCAGGTTAAAATCTTGCCCCTGAAATCTGTGCAGGTTACCATGGCTAACAATAGGAAGGCAAAGCTTGCACAGAAACAAGTTTGGATTGAAATAAAGTTTCGTCAGGCAGTCCTCTATCATGTGTTTTTGATATTAAATGGTTTGATCCATGATGTCATACTAGGGGCAGACTTCCTACACTTACACTCTTGTATTGTTGATTTCTCCAATAAAATAGTTAGGATTGATGATGAGGTCTTGGAGATGATATTGCCTCCAAGATATGGTCTACCTGAAGTTGATTGCGTTGCATCAAATATTCCTGAAGCACTTATAGACACTAAACTTGCAGAGTCCAATCTATTAGATAGCAAAAGTGCAGGAGAGTTACGATCTATCATTAATCAGTTTAACCCGATTTTTTCGGAGATTCCAGGAGTTATACCCGGATTCCAACAGAGAATTAAATTGAAGGATGACCAACCATTTCAATCCAGATCGTATCCTATCCCGTACCAATATCGGCAGGAAATATCCAAACAGATCAACAAAATGCTGGAGTGGGGGATCATTTTCAAATGCTCTTCAACTTACTGAAATCCAGCTGTAACTGTGAAGAAGAAAGATGGGTCGATGAGATTTTGTTTGGATGCTCGGCAGCTAAACAAAATCACTGTTCCAGACAGAAATATTCCACCGCCCATTCACGAGTTGTTCATGAGATTTGGAAACAAGAAGGTATTTTCTACCTTCGATCTGACTTCCAGCTATTGGCAGATCGAGCTTCATCCTGATGATTGCCAGTATACTGCTTTTCGGTACGAAGGTTTTACCTATCAATTCAATAGGATGCCATTTGGGTTGATCAATAGTGGTGCTGGTCTAATTAGATGTATAGATAAGACCCTTTCTCCTGAGATTAAGCGAATCATAACCATTTATGTGGATGATGTGATTATTGCATCATCCAGCATTGAAGAACATCTTCAACAACTCACTACATTTTTCCAGGAGTGCTTTCACAAAGGAATAAAAATCAATTTCAAGAAAAGTACCCTGGCATCTGATCAGGTAGTCTTTTTAGGTCATATCATAGGTTGTAATGGGATAAGACCTCATCCAGATAAGATCTCTGCCATTCAAGACTTTCCTAGGCCTACTAATAAAAAGCAAATTCGGTCATTCTTAGGTTAGTGTAATTTTTACCACCGTTTCTACAAAACATTTGCTGGCCACATGGAACCTTTATTGAAATTAATCAGGAAAGAAGAAAAAATGGAATTGGAATGAAGAACAGGAGAGGGCATTTGAAAATATCAAAACAGGGTTTTTACAGCAAACAATTTTGGCTTTCCCTGATTTTGATAAACCATTTGTCGTTCAAACTGACAGTAGTGGTTTTGGGTTAGGGGTAACATTATCCCAAATCCAGGAGGATGGTCAACCTGGCATCCTGTACTTTATCAGTTGACTCCTGAAAGGTCCAGAGTTGAATTATATGGTAACTGAGAAGGAGGCACTAGCTATAGTGTGGGCCTTCCAGAAGTTCCGACAGATGCTTCTCGGATCTGAGGTGATAGTGGTCACAGACCATAAGAGCCTTGAATTCCTGAACCACAGCTATTTGACCAACAGTCACCTAGTTAGGTGGAGTCTGCTGTTGCAGGAATTTAATTACACTGTAAGGTATTGCAAAGGATCCGAGAACACAGTAGCTGATATACTTAGTCGGAATCCATGTTGGTCAGATCAAAACCATCTATCTGTAGAAGATGCCTACATTACAAATGTCAACTTAATAATCGATAGTAATGTAGAGGATGAGTTAGAAAGGTTGCCCAGATTACAATTTGAAGATCCGAATTTAAATTTAGTCATAAGAGCCCTAAAAGGAGAAGGTTTGAATGTGCCCAAGAATCTGACACTTTATATGGTAAAAAATCAGATCTTGTTCTATCAAATTGATTCAAATACTGTAGAGTGGAAGGTAATGATACCTATAATTTTATGTACCCCACTCATAAAGTATATTCACTGTTTGTATGGACATTACAGTGCCCGTAAAACAGAACATACTATGAAAACTTGGTTTTACTGGCCAGGCATGTATAAAGATATCTTGAGAACACTCCAGGATTGTCTAGTATGCCTAAAAGCTAAGCCAGTAAACCAAAATTATAGCGAGGCATTAAAATCTATAATTCCTGAAAGACCAAATGAGATTTTGGCGATCAATTATTATGGACCATTACCTCCATTCAATAAGCAAAGATATCTCTTAGTCGCCTATGATCTCTTTTCAAAATATGTCTCTGCTTGTTTATACCCCAGGCTAATACCAGACACACAATCAGGGTATTAGACACTGTTCAATTCCCCAAGATAGGAAAACCTAAAACTATTTTGTCAGACCATGGAACATCTTTCCTATCTAAGGAATGGAAAAGATGGGTGGAGAAACTACAAATCAAACACGTGCTCACTTCTATTAGAAATCCACAATCAAACCCTTGCGAACGCATAATGCGGGAGCTTGGCCGTTTGTTCAGGACTTACCTAAAGGATGAGCATAGGGGGTGGGTGAAGCAGACAGAACGGGTAGTGATTTACATAAATTGGGGTGCAAATGAATCTACTGGATTCGCACCCATCCAACTACATTTTAACCAACCTATTCCTTCATTATTTGTGAAATATAACCTCCAGTTGAATGTCATCACTATGACATAGAAACTAAAATTCAAATGGCTCGACAACAGTTAATTAATAAATCAAATTTTAGAAATAAGAAGGGAAAGGAAAGCAGACATCACTTTAAGATTGGAGACAAGGTTTTTGTGAAAACACATAACCCAAGTAAACCAATGGATAATGTTTATCATAAATTTTGTCAACAATATGCTGGACCATATGGTATTGTGAAACAAGCTGGCCCAAATGCATTTTGGTTAAATATTGATGGAGAGATAAAAGGAACTTATAATGCTCAGATATTAAAGCCATACAGTGGTTGTCAAAAACTGCCATGTACAGAAGCTTAGTTATTTGTAAACAGATGACCATGATTAAAGTAGATGAAAGTGAAGTTTATAAAAAAAAATGTAAATGGGTATATGCAAGTGTATTGCAATGAGAAAGACAGCATTGTTCGTGAGTAAATAGAGTAGGTAGATGTGATGAGGATGCACTCAAATTAATGTTGAAACATTTTATTGAGGTATCTTAGAATTGGCTGAGATGCGGGAATTGACCCATAGAATGTGGGAATCCCATATTTTGTTCAGACCTTATAAAAATCCAATAAGACTCCTAGGGAGCAGGATATAGACTTACAAACCCAAATATGTGCCTTCTGGAACAGAGACACTTAACCAGTCAAATTCAGAGTATTCAACCATCATATAGTTAGTAATTCTAGTAAAGATAATAAGAACAATGTTAATGATGACAGTAATTTAATTCAATGTTAAGATGAAAGGCATAAGGATAGGAATCTAACCAAAAATGAGTAATATAAAAAAAGAAAGCAAATGTATATTGATGAGTAAATTAAAATAAGTACGACAGCATTAGAACTCTCCCTATTTAAAAAGAATAAAATTATCCAACACAATAACCATCCAAACCTTTGTTTAGGTGCTAAAATTTTGACAATGGTCTAAATTTTAACCTTCTAAGGGTAGGGGAAATGTAAGGTGATGCCCAATCCTTATAAAAAAATAATAATAAGTAACTGATGTTTTAGGATAAAAATGTATAAAGATTAAATAGGCAGCCAACTTTTAAAACCTATTTTTTTTTAGATATTTGGAGACATATACACACATATATATACACACAAACATAACCATACATTCATAAAGGAATGAACACGTTTATTTTTTTTATTAAATGTAAAATAAAATATATACATATCATGACGTGACAAAATAGAAAAAAAATATTTGACATTAAATTCTAGTAACCACATTTCTTTTGTTTAAAAGAGGAAAAAAAGAGTAAACCTTTGTTGATTTTGGGAACGTGGAAAAATATCTAAGCAACAGATTTTGTTTTGAGTTGTTGGTTTTTCTTGTTCAAATGCAGTGCATGAAAGTAAAGTTGTAAAGAATATTTTAATTATTATATTAGTTATTATGATTTCCTTTCTTTATTAAAAATAAACTATTTAATATTTGGAATTTTATTACAAAAAAAGTTTTTTCTTTTTTTTTTTAAAAAGATGATATGTATATGTTTATAATATTACAAATATAATAAAAAAAAAATTTTTTTTTTTTATTTTTATTATTTTTAGTTGGGGGGAGGTTAAGTAAATTATAATATTTTTCATTTTTTTTTTTTTTTTTAAAAAATAATATAAAATATAAAAATTGTTTTTTCTTAACCCCCCCCTTTTTCCCCCCTTCTTTATTTTTTCCAAAAAAAATATTTTTGGTGTGAAAAAAAGATGGCTTTTTTTTTTACATAAATAATATTTTTTTTTTGGGGGAGAGGGGGTTCTTTTATAATTTAAAACTCCCAAAAAAAGCTTTTCCACAATTGGGTTAAAAAAACCGAAATAAATGTGATTACAATTGTAAACAGAGGCTATAAAAAATAAATGCTGATTTATTGATAAGTGTAAAATGTTTTAAAAAGGAAAAAAAACATTATTTAATTGATGAACTTTCGTTCGTTCAAATAAATGCTAAGAGCATCATAGTTATTTATCATTGTTAAAAAATATAATTGCTATCAAATGTTTCTTGGATAAAATAAAATCAACTAATGATGAAATAGAACTTTATTAACATTACTTTTAAAGTAAAATCTTTATCATGTGTCTCATACATATATAAATAAAACTGCATAGAAATAGCATTCGCCTTATATTATAATGTAAGCCTTGGAAAAGGATTCATATTTAATAATTTATATTGTGTAAATAATATTAACAATGCACTTTTGCTAATTAAGTGTCGGGGGATTTTTCTATCCTCTTGGTGTTGTTGACGTGTGATGGAGGATCATATTTATTGGTATATATTGTTTAAATCAATGTGGAAAGATCTTGATATGGAATAGAAATGCATGGTTTTAAAATCAAACGCCGAGGCATTCAATTTCGTCATGGGAATTGTTAATGCTTAGAATGTTCAACATGACTTAATATACATGAAGGAAAGAAAGACATTATCTGCTAAGAATACAGAAGCTGCTCTTGAAAATTTAACTTGCTATTGTTTTAAGGAATTCCAAAATTCCATTATATTTTATGTTTTAAATATTTTTTTTTAAATGTATACTGAGAGTTGGGTTGTGAATTTTTCTTACCCTTTTATTCAAGTGTAGCAAACATTTTTTTAAAAAAAAAAAGTACCCATTTGTTTAGATTTTTATAGGGTGAGAGAGAAGCACAACTCAAACTATACATCAATATATTATATATGTTTGTAAATAAAATATTATCGTAATTGAAGGTTTAAATTAAACTGGACAATGACTGAAACAAAAGGTAAGATTTAAATATTTACATTTATTAGACAATTTATACATTAAAATCAAACTAATTAATAAGTAAATATATATAACATTTTTTTGTTTAAATGAATAACTGTTTATGAATGAACTATACAAAACACAAATTAGCAATTCATGGACATAACCTTGAGGTACATTTAAAGGACATAAACAAAATGATAATCGTACATTAGTAATATAATTTTATATTTAAAATAATTAATACATTATTGTAAGTTATGCACTAAATTTTATTATTCTTATTTCAACCCATATTTTAATATTTAAATTACAGCTAGTCTTATTGTTGTAGAGATAAATTAATATTTTATAATAATCATGTATATATTCTGTTGATTTATAAATATAACTTTAAGCATGATCTGTTAATAAATATTTGTTGTGTGAAGTTAAAACCTTTGTTTCTCTGGTCTCTAGATTGTCAAGTATCATTCATACTTCACTCACCAGAATAGCTATTATACATGCATACAGATTTTTAATTTATTATTAGCAATAGCCATTAAGGATCTATATAGAGGTCACATTATTGCCATCCTATTTAATTCCATCCTTGAGCAGAGTTAAAGGCAAATGTCTACACTGAGTTAGAACCCCCAGTAGTAATAGGACCTGTAAGTAGAGAAGGCTCTGGGTGTACTATCCTAAAAGGGTTTTACAGTCCATTACATATTTTGGCAACCCAAACATTTGGGGCATCAATTAATTAAATATCTCACCCTGTAGACTCCCGGTACATTTTACGGTCTGTTACAATATATATATATATTACACTTCTAGCTTATCTAATAACATTTTATTAAAGTATGATAGTGAAATAGTATAGACTGAAAGTTTTCACACCAAAAGTTTACAGTATTTTAGATTTCAAATGAGCCTTGCTTTACAAAACTATGTATATATTGTTTTTTGTACTAATATATATATTTATATATATTGAAACAGACACACTGTTTATATATATATATATATATATATATATATATATATATATATATATATATGTAAATATATATATATATATATTTATATATTAAGATTTATTTTTCTCTTCCACCTAAAGTGTTTGATTGAAGGAAACAGATGTATATGAAAGAAACTAACTTTTCTATAATCTTATTTTAAAAAAAAGCAAAATGTTTAAATTTAAAAGAAAATCATTATTTTAAATAATAATTAAGAGTTAAAAGAATTGAAAAAAAAAGATAAATCTTCATTATTGATTTTTATAATTTTTAAATCATGAAATAAATACATCTTTGAGCACTTAAAACTGGCTTTTATTAAAATATATTTTTAATTTTTGAAATGGTGGTGTTGTACAAAGTATAATGATCACTTTATGCAAACATATCAAATTGGAAAACATGGCATAATCTATCTAATCCCTCATCTGTTCCCACTAAAACTAAATGATCCAATCATCAAGAAGAGAAAAGCACTCAGGCTTAAATGAAAGCTGTTTGACAAATCAGATACAGTGGAGTTCTGCTGGATTAATCCAGAGAATTGATCAGGGTATAAATAGTGGAGTTTGAAGTTCACAAAAAGTTCTATCTATGTGTTGTTTAGCTGTTTAGTAGCCAACTGATTTTAGTGCAGATTCACCTTTGAAGTATTATATTTACAGCCACCCAGCTTATCCCAGCTGAGAAATCTAGTTTTTACTAAGTGTGAACTCTATAGTGGTTGGATGTTGAAAAGAAAAGGATTAATATAGAAATCATAAGGATAATAGGCTAAGTCAGTAAAAGCTTTTTATCTACCACCATGAATCTCCAAGCATTCCTGTGTGAATACCAATGGAAATTAAATAATGCCATTCAGCTTAAATAGAGCAACCCATTTTTGAAATGGAATACTAACCTGTAGTGGATGAACACACCAGATAAAAATGAAGATAACTATTTTATGAAATATTAAATACTTATATGTTTATAATCAAAATACATCTTTTTTAACATAAATCATAAATGATTATATTTTTATATGCAAATATGTTTTTGTGAGGATAAATCCTAAATGCTTATATATTTTATATATCAAATACATCTGTGTGGATAAAGAATTAATACTTATATGTTTATAATCAAAATAAATCTTTTTTGAAATAAATCATAAATGATTATATTTCTAAATGCAAATACGTTTTATTGAGGAGAAATCATAAATACTTAGATGTCTATAATCAAAATGCATCTTTAATAAAATGAATCATAATTAATTATATTTTAATAAACAAAATAACTCTGCACTAGTATAAATCATATATACCACATATATCAATCTGAATGAAATATAAATGCTATATAATTGAAATATGTCTCTAGCTGGTGGAATAATAAATGTTATGTACAGAACCGAGTTATACCTGGAAGAGTTAGAAAGGCTTAAGAAAGTAATATGCATCTTTAAAAGAAGGAATTACAAATGTTTATAAGAAAACACAGCTGTACATGGATCAAGGAATAATATTTGAATCACAACTAAAGAATTAAAGAACACTGAGGATAAATACATCACCAATGAGGAGTAACCGATCAATGGAGCCCAAGAAAATATGTGCATACCAGAAAATGAATTCTAAGGATGAACTATATCAAAAATGAACTAATGATAAACTTTATGGACTTATTGTCCAAAATAACTATGGAGAACTGATGATCTTAACAAATGTCATGAAATAAATTTATTGTTATATAAAACAATCCAGTTGTTCATGTTGCATCATTTGTCATTCAGTGCATTTGTTCAAAAGAATCTCATGCCTCTTGAGCTATGTCTGGTGTAACTTGACATAGGTAAGTCAGGTTGTAGTGAGATGGAACTCTAATGGTGCCATTTGGGGAACCAAATACATACATTTCTAAGTGTTTTGAGTCTCTATGGTGCTATATCCTCTGATGAGCAGGAAATATTGTTGTAAGGGGAGTGACATCTGTATTGGGGAAAACCAATCGATGGTTCCTTCCTACAATATGCTCATCAGGAAATAGTCACAACTGAGATAAAGTGATTGTATGGTGATCCAGTCACAATATATATATATATTGTGCCCTTTTCTATAGGTCAGTAATAGTTCATAACAATACTAAAAATTTTAAATTTTAGAATATGTTCTTTTAATATGTTAATTATAGTTTGTCAATTATAATATAAAGTACAATTTGAAGTTAAAGAAAATATGTAATATATAAAATTATAGCGAATCATTTAAAAGTAGTTAAGTAAAGCTTAAAATATTGTTGTATATGGTTGTAAAAGCTGGCCATATTAAATAACTCAGCTATAAATATTAAAAGTATATTTAAAAAATTCGATTTTAATAGTTTAAAACTTGTAGTAATAAATGGTATATTTTAAATTTATAAAGTCATATTTAATAAGCAAAAATTAATATCGTACATTTTAAAAATAAACTTTATGATGGTGAGAATTGTATTTAATTCTATATTTTCTAAATTGTTCTTCCAAATTTTATAATTATTTTATATAATATAATAAGTGTATCAATTCTATTAGTCTAGGCAGAGAAATAGATTGAAAATCATCTGTCAAAGTTATTAATCATGTGACTTGTATACTATATACTTTCACACACACGCTTGTTGAATTAATAACAAGTTTAAAATATTTTAAAAGTTATATTATAGAATTGGATGAAATTGTCACCTAGCATAAAATAATAATAAATATTAAGTTAACTATCGTATGTAATGTTTTAAATAATGTAATAAAGACGAATACAGTTAATAAAAAAAAAATTAAATATTTTGTTTAAATAAAAATAGAAAAATGGAATAAGTTATTAAAATTGTTTTAAAAGTTATTTTGAATGTTTAAATAGTTTTAATAAAATAATAATTTATTTAAAAGTAATATTTTAAATAATATTTTAAGTTCATTATGTCATAATTTTTTATTTTCAAATATAATTCTGCTATAAACTGAAAATATGTAAATTTGTTCTCAAGTTAAAGTAAGAATCAACCAATCAAATGAGGTATTCTTACAGACTATAAATATGAATTGCACGAAGGTATAGAGGGAGATTAATAATGTATTGAAACGACAGAAAGGTATATTAGTAGGTATCAAAGAGATAGTATTTTTTTAAATTTTATTTTGGTCAATTTTTAATACTTTCTTATAGTTTTATTTGCAAAAAAACTAATTGATATTTTTAGAAGTATTTTGCAAAAGAGAGTTTAAAAAAAAATATATTTGTGAACTTTGTGAAAATGATTTTCTAATTTTTAAAAGTTACTTGCCAGGATTATTTTATCTGAAGTTTAACCTAAACTACGCAATAGAGATGGATATACTATGAAAAAAAATGTTTAAATTATAATACAGCTTTATTTATGCTCAACTGGAGGATTATTCTAACTCATATAAAAATAATTAGGGCATTATGCTGGAAGCTTAAACAGAAAACTATTTGCCGTCTAAAAAGCATTATTTATAAGCTTATCCAGGAGTTTTTTTTTTAAAAAAAGAATAAGATATTTATATCGTATGAGTTATCATAAAATATAATAAAAGAAATAGAATGTTTAGTCCTTTTTTAAGGAAATATTTTTTTTTTAAATATATATTTTACAAGAATTATAAAGAACTTATTAAGAAATAAAACCTATATAAAAAAATGAACATATAGTAGATAAATAAAGGATGGATCCATAAAAATACAAATATTGTGTAAAAGTTTACTGGATAACTTAAGTTAAATTGAACAGTGATGCATCAGAGAATATTGAATAAACTTCGTGGGAATAATTCTTTAATATTACAGTTTAATAATTTTCATTCTGAATAGTAAAGTCCCAGGATTATTTTCTATAAATTTTACTAAATGGATTAATAATTATTTTTATTTTTAAACTTTAACACGTTTGGAGGAGAACATTTTAAAACTCTAGAGAAAATAATAAACATTTTTGGATTTTATCATGAACTATGGTCAAGTGAAGACGTAATTATAGTTTTAAATTTTTTATTTTACTAACTTAGTTAAATGTAAATTTTTTTATTTATAATATTAGGAAAACATAAAACATTAATTTGTTAATAACATAAAATTTATAATATAATCTAATAATTTAGATAAGAATATTTTAAAATAAAATGTATGGATGTGTCTTTTCATTTATGTATGCAATATTTTTCTATATCCAGTGGATGGAAGAAGCCTACTAAAAATGATGACCAGATAAAAAGGGTTATTTTGGTAATAATAATGACTATTAATAATTTATAATGTATATTTTTTTAGATCATCTATGAATCTAAGAATGAAGTGTAAAAGTTTTAATTATATGTAACGCATTTTCATACAATATTTTAAAAAAACATTATGAGATAGGATTGATTTGAAAATATGCATACGATGATTATTTTTTATATATTAGTGATATAATCCAACATAATAACAAATAATTATGTGATTCTTTTAGAACTTTCATGTTATCGGATATTCAAATATTGTCTAAGTAGATTGTATATGATTAAACATATAGAATAATGAAGTAAGCAAACTTTTCTTATGGAACAGTGAAATTGTTTAAAACTATCAATGAATTTTATTTATTGTTTTGTAAATGCAGATAATTATTTATTGGTGTAAGATGTAGAAAAATCTTGAGAAATAATGTTGAGATAGTGGCTTGGAAGTACTATAGTTAGCAGGAAACCAAGATGATGTATTTTTAAAAAAATAGGATATGATAAGGAATAGAAATAATATTTAGACTTTATGTGGTTATCAGCATAGTTAACAAAGCCCTATGACTGATACACATTTTATTTGGACAGTGTTTTATATGTCTTTAAATATTTGATGTTTTAAATAAAGCTGAAGAAGTAGCTTTAACATCTTTTATGTACTAGAGGTTATTAGACAGGTAAAGGTCATACCTCTTTGCACTGTGCCATGATTTTTTGAGATATATTAAGAGTGATACTCTAGCTTTCTTCCTTAAATCCTATACATCTATTTCGCTATCTTTATTTCATGTAACTGCATCGTTCAGTAAAATATTTTAAAAAGAAATGATAAATAATTTAGAACTTAGGTTATGCTATCATTTTGTATAAGATTGGTTTATTTGCTTAGAAGGAATATAATTTATAACTTGAAATTGAAGGTCCAAAGAATCCTAAGGAAAGGAAAGAATCATAGAATATATTTTGAATTTATTTTCGGAAATGAAATATAAATTTTTAAAATAGAGTATCTAAACAAAGACATTTTCTTTAAAATATTGATTATTTTTGAATGCTTTATTTTTTTAAAGAAAAATAAGTATTGCATATTTTTAAAATACAATAGTACAATGTAAATTATATACACAATATGCATAGTATATATTTTTTGTTTATTGAATAACAGAAGTATATTGATTATTACACTTATATCATACTAAAGTAAGGCTAAATAAGAATATATTATGATCAGTAAACATCGCGTGATAAAACACTAAAATCTAGTACTGAATTTTGGATGAATATTTTATGTAACATCTTTGACTTTGCAGGATGAAAATTTTTTTAATATTTTGAGAAATCCATACTCATTATAAAGTTAATTTTGTTTTTCTGTAGAATGTTTTTCCTATGATTTTTTTTTTTTAAAAATAAGATAGTTTAATAATATTAATGATGAAATATTCTGCTAATAAGTAAATATATTTATAATAAGTTAACCATAGTGAGAAATCAAATGGTAACATTTTTTTTTATGTTTTGTCTTAAGTATAAATAAAGATATAACTAAACTATAAACTATTTTTATATAACTTAGTAGATAAAAATGTAAGATTAAAATAAGGATATCCATTGTAAATAGTGTACATAAATTGCTTATTTTATTTGTTGTTGTTAACAAACTTTGTTAAAATTTGTTTTTCAAAATTTTGTGTCTTGATTGTTTATTTCTCCACTTCACTGCATGAAAACACGATATATTCATAACAATTGAAACAAAAATATAATTTTGCACAAAAAGATAAATAGAGAGTTATATTTAAGAATTTAAATATTTATTGGTATTCTTTTAATTAAATAATTATAATTTTACATTGTTTTATTGGTCATAAATCAGTTATCATAATAGTATACTGAATTATATGCTATCAGTTGCCACACATCCTTTGTTTATCAGATTATCATATGCTACCACGTATTTATTATATTATTACATGAAGGTAAAAGATTATATAAAATTATTTTATTATGGTAATAAAAATATAAGGAAAAGAAAAGATATCCAGTAGTAGTTAAACAATGAAGAATATTATTATTATTATTATTTATTATTATTATTAGTGTCAGTGTAGTAGATTATGACATAAAATCCCTTCTCATATTTTACTACCGTATTTTTAAATTAACTTAGAATGAACTTTATGAACCTGAGATTATTTTATTTGAGCTAGATTATTATTAAATAGAAAATTAAGATTTAATTATTAGTTTAATCTTAGTGAGTAGAAGTTATTAAAGTCGTAAGAATACTATGAGTTTGTTATTTGAAATAGTAATAAGAAGGGATAGTGTTCTTATGCCATTGAGGTAGTATCCTGTGGGATATTGGCTCAATGTAATCTATCTTGTCACCTGTATTTTCACTTCAAGTCTCATGAAAATATTAAAATATTTATTTAATTTATTTTATAAACTGAACCTTATTAGTATTTTAAATTTGAGCTAGTGAAACATTTTAATTTTAATGTTGAATATTTTATTTATTAATTATTAACTGAGCTAGAACCCGTTTTTATTTTATACCATATACTATTCTGAAGTGAGGATGCACAAGACAAGGTTAGAATATATATATATATATATTATCTGTATAAAATTTATTTATCATGAGATTCTATGATTCGGGTAAACTAAAATCTTTACCAATACAAACTATTTACATAATGGCCAATATGTTTGTAACCAAAACCTGTAACGGTATAAATATGATTAATTTAGTAAATAGTTTATTACATTGGGGCACTAACGTCTATATTGTCACAAATCAACATTAATTACCATAAATTAAGTATAACTTATCCTGTTGAACATTAAGTATAATTTATTTTCAAAATATAACAACATGACACAAATACAAATAATCGAATAATATAAATTATAAAACACAAAATAAGTTAAGTGCCAGTTTATTTAATTTCAAATAACTAATAAATATTTATTGAGACATTAGCTTAACTTGTATAACCAATAAAATGTAAATAAGAAAGTTTCTAAAGTAAGATTATGAATTATTAAGCTATATAGATGTTTGTTTATTCTTAACTAACTGGATATTAATGTATTTCTTATAAATTCTAATTATATAGAGACTTTTTAAATTAATACTACAATATAATATACTCATTGAATTAAATAATCACTAGATTTAAATTTTAATCAATAAAATAATTTATTTACCAAAAAATAATATATCAGTTAATGAATATATATAAAATAATTTAATATTATCTGTAATGTTAAAATTCCTAACTGGAAAATGATGCAAAGGACGATACACTGCTAACCAAAAATAAAATATTTATCTATATGATTACTAATAATAAATTTTAAAAATAAATAAATAACCAAGTTTGTTTTAGTTTGTTTCCTAACTCTTTTACTACAAGAAATGAAGAGCGATCTATTTAAATAAAACCAATATTTTTACACATATATATATAATTACTTATATTAAATATGAATGGTTTACTTATATTTAAATTACACCACTCTTCAAACCTAAATCAAATAATGAAAGAAACAAACATTTTCAGAAAGTTATATAAAATTAAGGTTAAATTTTGATAAAACTATTTTATTTTAAATTTATCCAATTTTCTTCTTAGTTAATTTTATTTATATATTACACAGAAGCAAATATACTCTACACTAAACCAGTATATAAACTTGTAACTAGATATAATAAATAAAATATACGACCTGAATATTTACAAAGATTGTTGCATATCCCTTGTCTGAATTATTTATATAAACACATTTTACAATATGAACAACAATAATAAAAATATTATTATGCAATGTTTATAGTTCAAAATCCTGGAGCTTCTTATCCAGCTCGATACAAATAAAATCCATGATAGAAAATATATTTAAAGTTTATATAAGTTCCAAAGGTATATTTCATAAATATAATCTCATAAAATTGTTGAAGTAAGCACTCTTTAATAATATATGTGTAATAAATTCTGGCAATGTTAATATTTTCATTGTTGTATAAAATAAGAATTACTTAACTTTTTAAGTAAATTAGACCTTTTTAGTAAATTATTATCCGTTTTGTTCAATATTCACTTAGTTATTTATGGCAAACAATATATATATAATTTTTGTAGATGGATTTGACTGGTTGGAATTTGATTACAGAATAATAATTTTAATATTATGGAGTTTGTTTCAAGATATTTTTAAATCCATTGTTGACTACTATATATGTGCAAGATTCACTGGTGCTCCTCCACCCTATATTGATGCGATCAATCGTGGGATATTAATTGAGGGTATAATTAATATATTGGCTTCAACTTTTACTTCGGGTATTGCTTTCACAACAAGTGGTGAAAACTATGCTATAGTTGCCTTAACAAGGGTTAGAAAACATTATTTTTATTAGACTTAATAATTTTATTTTTGATTTTCATATTATTTATTGAAAGTAAAATGAATATTTTAATCATTTGATACAACAATTGGATAATTTCTACACTTTCATAACATGTTATTTGCAATTAAAATAGGCAAAACTCTTTCCATACAGTAGTGCCACACTTGCTTTGAGTGACATTACTGTATGGAGAGAGTTTTGCATAATTTAACAACAGTTACGAGCAAGCATGGAGATAGTCATCATGTGCTATTTGCAATTAAATCGTGTAAATATATATGCTTAGTGATTTCTTAGATAATTAATTGATCGTTTATGCAGAAATATTCATAAAAGCAATTTTTAGACTTTGATATCATTTTGATTTTATGATGTTATTTACACATTTTAAACATTTGTTTATCAGGTTTTTATTATTTTTTATAATCTATTATCACTTCTTGTATTTTTTGTGACTTTGTAGTTTCCAGACATGCATAATTTGGTGGTCCCCTAACATCAATGAATTTATCATTCATAATGTTGTTCATTATGGTTTAAAAAATATAAAGAGAAAAAAATTGAAAATTTGAATGCATAAGTTTTACCTGCCCATATTGCTGCATGAGTGTCATCAAAAATCATAGAGTAGTAAAAATTTGATAAGTTTTTATCAATAACATAGTATGATTCAAAGCTTAAAATCATGAGAAGAGGATTTATATTTTTAAAACTCCAGATAATAAAAATAGAATTTAACTTCATTACAGTTAAATTTGCAATAGCTTTAAAAATACTATAGAAGATATACATATAACAAAATAAGACAAGCAATTGGAAAATGATAATTAAAAAAAATATTTTAAAGAAAAACTATATATCACTGAATAATAGTATAAATTTAAATAATAGTAGGCTAAATGATTCAATAAAATATGAACATGGATTTAAAAAAATAAAGATACGGATTTTAAAAACGGCTGATGAAAAGTAAACTTTAGTTATAATACATAAAACAATAAAAAAATGGAAAAATATATATCGCAGAGCAAACATTATGATTGTAGTGAACATCACCGAAAGTACATGCAGCTTTAGATTATAAAAGAAGAAAAAACCACTCTTTCTGCAGATGAACAAGCGTATGCAAAGTTGAATATATATGTTAAGATGGAAGGTCGGATGCTAAAACATTGTGAATGAATAATAATGTGTATAAATATATAAAAAAAGGTAGAAATATAAACGTACAAGGAAAAATACGTGTAAAGTGATTAAGACAAATAAGTAATAATATCCTTGACATTTTGAAATAAATTATTTAAAATTAAATAAAAAGCTCTCATTGACAAATCAATTTTCAATCTATTTCTGATTCTGTTCAAAGTACTGTAAATGTAAATTACTAATGTAAAATATATGTGGGTTATTTTAATGGGCATATAATTATAAAAAGTTGATTTCAATATATATATATATTGTATTTAAAGGAAGATTAAGAAAAACAAACTTAAAAAAATATTTTTACTCCCTAAACGCTCCAGCAGACACGATTAATCTGAGAGATACAACCAAATTCTTTTCTTCAATATTGTTATTATAGAAGGTGCATTCATTTATGATCATGACTAACAGTATATTTGCATGTGATAATATTAACTGTTTTGTCGGCCTTGGCGCCATACTGAATTTTTAAAAAACTGCCTTGAGACACAATTTTCACAATAACTTCAGTTTTCATGATGTTGAAGCAAAAAGGCTCATATTGATAGAAACTAGAAAAACAGAGAAAAATAATAAGGCTATGGTAAATAGTGATAATCAATGAAAAAATAAAAAAAAAAGAATTTTTTCCATCTGACATAATTATTACTTTATTGTTTGTTCATAATTTCTAATTTATCATTAACTAAGTTTAAATTACATCTTCGTTGATAGTTTCTTTGTATTCATCATAAAATTATCTTTCAAACTGTATATAATACTTGTCAAGTGTTGTTAGCTGAGAGGTCATCACAGCCGCCTTGCAAGCAAGTAGTTGGTTGCAGATGGTTGTGGGTTTGCCTCCCGGAAGATGCTATGACATATAAAAAAAACATATATAATACTCAATAAAAAAAAACCATATATAATACTCAATAATCCATACCTTCAGAATCTCCAAAAATATTCTCATAAAAATTCTTCATTTTTATCTTGTAACCCAAAGGTGACAAATCTCAGGTGTCTATAAGAAAAATATTCATCCTAATAAAAGATACGAAACAAATCATTTCCAGAAGATGGATATGTATTTGACATCATAGCAATTGGCTTCTTGTCTATCTAAAACTAGAAATTGTAGGTTACTGTCTGTATCATTGATAAAATAAGTTTCATCTCGTAATTTTATATTTTTTGTGTACATCAGTGGTGTTTATATTCTTTATGCACACCAGTAATGCTAGCTTATTATATTTATTGTCCCACAGAGATATAATTTATTTTCATATACCTCATTTGCAAGCTATAAAATTGAAAATAATGTGATGCAAGATGTGGCAAAGCTACTGACTCCACAGCATGAATATCAAGGCATAAGCAAGAATCAGAATTTGATTCTTTGCTTGCATGTAATTTCATGTGGTATATACATAACTATTGTGGTTATCTCCAACATACCCATTTGAAATCTCTCTTTGTTGGTTTTAAGTGTTTATATTTTCACATGGTACTATGCCCAATAAATTTTGTGATTGCTTTGTCAACTGCAAAATTTCTATATATTTGATAATCAGTCCTAAAATTTACATTGTACTGCTCTACAATACCTTAATTTTATATATAAACACAAACCTGAAATTGCAAACACAAAGACAGTAATATAAATATAAATATAGTAATAAACATAGTATTAAATTATTAAACCTTTTGAGAATCATTATGTCTAGAAAATAAGATTGCTCAAACTTAGATCAGAGCCCGAAAATTATGTAAACTATTTTTGTTGTATTCGAATACAAATGTTAAAATTTATATACATATAACAAAGAGCATAAATGATATATAGTTTAAATACTACACAGACACCAATACAAATGCAAACATATCATTTATCAAATAATTTTAAAAATTTACTATTCAAATAATTAAAAAATAAAAATTTTTAATACTTACAATCCGATATTCTGATTACATTTTAAAGTCCTTCAAATGTGAATTATCGGTGCATTTTTAATCTGTTTTAATAGACTCTTTGGCAGTTTAAAAATTTCTGCCTTTATCTTCTCCATGAAAACTAGTAAACTCAGGAAAAAATAAACAAATTAAATGAACCTGTCCATACAAATATTCATAAAAAATCCATTTTTTTTCCAGATTTTATCATAATGGATGCCATTAGAAAGAAAATTTAAAAAGGCAACAAATGCTGGGATTTCTGTTAATGTCATCCTTATAGTTTTCACATAATTTTAAAAAGAACATAAAATTTCAATGAACAGCTGCTCTGTACATTTAACTTAAAGCATTGTATTTAAGCTATCAGTTTTTTTATATGAAGATATATTATATTTGATGGTAAATTATCAAGGTTTTCAAACTCAGTGTTGGTATAGTTTTGAAAATAATTTCTAGAGTGTAATGGAAAATAAAAAAAAAATGTATTTTTATTTTTAATTGAATATTACAGTACTTTTATTATATATATATATATATATATATAAAGGCAAATTTACAAAATGTTTAATTTTTATTGCACATTTTACCATATGTGAATAATGAATATATTTAACAGATATATGGAAGCAATGCTGCAATTTTTTCGACTGGAAACTTTAGATTTTTACTACGGGACATAGTCCTCTGTTGTCTTTGGCATCCAACCAACTGGAGCTCACTTCACTTGCTCACATCTTTTCAGTTTAGCTTATAAAAATATTTATTGCTAACACTTTTGAAATTCCAACAGTATTACATTAATGCTGAATAAAATTTTAAAAAAAAAGAATTAACTCTTTAAATAAAATTATCACTTATTATTTTTTGCAATTATGTTAGGGTGGACATGTATTTCTAAGTTTTATTTCTGAAAACAAATTATTTATTATCAAAAAAAAAATTGAAAGACTGCAATAACAAATATAAATGCTTGCAAACTTTTTTTCCCAAAGCCCCCCCAAAAAAAGTAAAGATATAAATATTTTAAGCTTTTTCCAATTTTCAACCACAATCTAACTGCATTACACAAAATCACCACTTCTGCTACCTAAATAAAGTCTCTAGTAAAATGTTTAATTTAAAAACAAAAAAAAATGCAACTTTATATTTTTTCTTTAATGTATATTGAAGTATCCATATGCACATCTATATACATTAGAACACGATGTTATTAAGTAATCAGAATAGCGAACACTCTGCAACAACTCTCTCTCTACTTTACGTAATCGCAATTCCCATGCTGTTCTTTTTCAATGAGTGCTCTCCAATGAATGGTCTATTTTGCAATGAATGCCTCTACTCTGCAAATAATGCTCTGCTCTGCAACAAATGCTTCTACTCTGCAACTAATGCTCTGCTCTGCAATGAATGCTTCTACTCTGCAACTAATGCTCTTCTCTGCTGTGGTCTCTTTCAGCTACACCTGTGAACTACATTTCCACTGGGCGCTGGTCATTAACCGCAAGCACTAACGCGAGATATCTCTGCTGGTGTTAAACCAACATCTACTCCAATACTGCTACTCAACTACTGCATGACTGCTCTCTACTGGAGTTGTCCTCTAATTGCTGCCCTGTGTAGATGTTACCCAGTTTTCTATTGCTTGCTGACAACTGTAGCAATTAATACACCATCCAATAAGGTATCGTCTCTTATCCAGAAATTTTTGCAATCAGCAAATATCTCTTGGAATAGTCAATCGCCATTATGTCAATGCCTTAATTAAATTCCACAGCTATCAGCACGTGATCTAAAACAACCTCTCGAATACATTCTAGTTTTTTCTGGAGTGCACAAACATGTCCACCATTTTATACAAAACACTACATATATTTAATTGGGCGAGAGCAATTTATTATTAAATATAAATATTTTTTTCAGAATAATGCAGATGCTCCAACAACCGTTTGTGATTTCATCTAATGGTGGCTAGATAGAAGAAATTTACATATGGGGTTTTTAAGAAACTGCATCATTTGATTTTATTTACATTTCACTTATTATTATATATATATATTGTGACCTTCCAGGTTGATATATATACATATCACTATATTATTATATATATATATTGTGACCTTCCAGGTTGGCACCAGGAAGAAATATGGGAAGTTCACATTTGTGTTAACAATGGTTAAAGATACTTATCTGAGAAAAATGAATTGTGATGTAATTTGCTAGTTAAAAGTAGGATTTAAAAAAATTAAAACTTTAATTGGGTGTACTGATTGGTAGAGTTTTGGATTATATATGTTTGGTAGTAGGAAAGGAGGATGAACAACATCAGGGATGGTTATATGTAATAGAAAAATTTACGTCATAATAAGCAGATACATAGATATATTACTAATTAGAATTTTCTTTTCTATATTTTATTTATTATTTACTAATTATGTATTGTTCATAATCTTATATTTAAAATGATAAAGATTATTTGTATATTAGTGAATAACATTTGTAAATTAATATTTGATATTTTTTTATTATTATGTTTTATTCCATTCAAATATTGTATTGTTAAAATTTTATAAGTAAAAATTCTGGCACACTTCCAAAGTTGATTGTAATAAAAAAGAACACAGAGGGCGTGAGTCGAGAGAGACAAAAAGTTTAAAACTTGAAGGAAAGTATATAAAAAAAAATTCCAAGGAAGAAGATGTAAAAAAAAAAAAAACTTAAAAGAATCAATAACTCTCTAAGAGTATTAGAACAAATAAAAAAAACATCGAGAGGATTCTAATAATATACCTGTGGAGAATTTTCTATTATACTACTGGAATAATATAAAAATGAGGAGATAAATCCCCCCCCCCACCAGAGGGAAACCAGCTCCAAATTTCTGTCAAATGATGATCCATATTCACTACCTTTAAAATGCCTGGATGTTATGTAAGCTAAGTAATTATGATTTATTTTAAAGTATTACCAAAAATAAATAATATCAGAATGACAAAATTGTTTAAAATAAAGCTAGCTAAAATTTTCTTAATAAACGCTATAATTAAATGCTTGATTTTCAATTTTAAAAATTTTCTATCAATATTCTGCAAAATAAAATTTAAAATGAAAGAGTTTATCTATTTAATCTTATATCAAGAGGATAATTTTATACTGTATAACTTTGCTATTCGCGCATATATAATAAAATAATTCCAATGCATGCAAATGTCATTTATCATGCCTATAATGGAATTCTAGGATAAAAAAAGACTATTGTCATTCTTAACAAATTATGCTTTAACAATTGGGTAGACTTTTTTTTTATGTTATAATTTACTGTTGTCTTTGAAATTGATATGTATGTTTCTTTCAACTTTCAAATTTTTTTTAAAAAAAAACTTAACATGTAATGATGGGATATTGATAAGTATTTTTCGTATTGATTACAACAGATGTACAACCAATTTTTTTTTTGTTTTTCTTTTAAAAAAACAAAACAATGTAACTTCATATTATTATAATATGATAATCTATTATTTTGTATGATCTAGAAATTATATTATAGGTGATTATAGATATTCGGATGTGTGCATGATGCTATAAATTATTATTTTCAAAAAAATTGTATTTATTATGCTTCAATTTTGTTAATGAAGTTTATTTAAAATAAATAAAAAATTAAAACCTTGTCTGTTATAAGTTTGTTTATGTAGGAAGTGTATTGGGTGTAGTTGGAGGTAGAAATGGTCAAGGAGTGATTAGATTATTTAGATTGAGTTTGGAGATATTATTTAACCCTCACATATATAAGTGTAAGTGTTTGGCTATTGTTTTCCCCTGCCTTTCTTTATTTTGTATAGTTAATGTTAGATGATATACACTTATTATAACAGATAAGTGTTATATAAATTTTTATAATATGTATAAAAGATGATTGATTTATGGCATCATCCAAGTTTTATAAATAAGCTAATAAAAAGTATGTTTTAAAAATACATTATATTTATGATATTATAAAAGCACACATATTCGAAAATATATGATTCATATATTAAATATTAGTCAATTTTGGTTTTACTGTAGAAGAAATGTAATTGGTTAGAAAGGTGCATAAATAATATTTTTTTTATTTATTATTTATTTTGTCTTTTATTTTTTTAATAAATGTTTTATTGAATTAATAGCCCATATGAATTGCTTGATTATATATGTTCGATTCTCCATTTCCACACACACATATGCTTAACATAACATAGCCCTAGAATATATAGATTTGCCAGTAGAAGTCAATTTATTTAATCTGTCTGGAGATGATAAATCACCATATTACAGTGATGTGGATAAAAAGATACCCAATCCTCATAATTGTCTATACTGTAATAAATGTAATAATTGTCAATTTTGCAACAGTTTTATTATTTTTTAAGCCATTCTGTATAGATGTAAAATTTTTGATTTTTATATTTTGTGTTAAACCAAATTCCATTTTAAAATTTATTCTTATGCTTAAACTGAAAAACTTATTAAAACTTGAATTGTCTGATAAAGTTTTTTCTTTATCTTATATATTTACAGTATATATTTAATGCTTCTATCTATTACTTGATGCAATCTGGTAATACAATTATAGCAAATTCCATTACTTGTTATTACACTATAGTTTCTTTTAGTGAAATATAAACACTATGCATGATCAAATCTGGAACTTTTCAGAATAAATTAGATAATTTAGGTAAATAAAACTATAGTGGGAAAGACTGTTTTACTTTAATTGCAAATTTCCTCATAATTTCATAGATAAATAATTTTTAAAAAATAGATATCTTAGAACATTCCAATAATTAATAATCGACGAGTTTAGCTATTATTGCAATATAATAAAGAAAAACTATTTTATTTAAAATAATCTTGTAATCAGTGGAAATCTTACATTTTGAAGCAATATTAAACAATGAGAGACATTTTATTTTATTCTTTTCACATCAATACTTGAAAAAAAATTAATTTGTTTTAATTATATGATATTATTCAAAATAATGAAAATTTAAAACAATAATTAATACTTTAATATGTTTCATCATCATCCACCATTATCAATCCACTACAGGATGAAGGTCTCTCCAAGTTTAATCCATCTTCTCCAATCTTTAGCTTCTCTTCTCCACAACACCCCTGCACATTTTCTTATTTCATCCATCCATCTCACATGTGGTCTCTTTCTGGGTTTTTTACAATCTCTTGGAATCCAGTTTAAAATTTCAATTGTCCATCTATTATCATCTCTTCTAACAATATGTCCAGCCCAACTCCATTTCAATCTTTTAATTTTTTCAATAAGGTCAGTAACACCTGTTTGTTGTCTTACCCATACATTGCATTTTAGATCTCTTCTTGTTACTCCCAACATACATCTCTCCATACTCCTTTGAGTGGTTTGAAGTCTCTGTATTGCTCTTCTATTAAGTGTCCAAGTCTCAGATCCATAAGTCAGAACTGGTAAAACACATTTGTTAAAAACCATCCTTTTCAAAGATATAGGCATATTTCCTTTTAGTATCAAGTTATTTCTACCAAAAGCACTCCAACCAAGTTTAATTCTATGATTAATTTCCTCCATTATGTTTCCATCTGTATTAATAATCTGATCAAGGTATTTGTAAACTGTTAACTTCTTCTAATTCATCATAATCAATTTTTATTTTCATATTTTGAGCAAATCGATTAAACATTACTTTAGTCTTTTTAACATTTATCTTTAGTCCTACTTTTCTACTTTCATCTGCTAACTCCTGCAACATTTCCTGCAGCTCTGAAGCATTATTTGCAAAAACAACTACATCATCTGCGAAATCTAAATGACTTAAATACTCTCCATTTACTTTCACTCCTTTAGTTTCCCATTTTTAATCCACAAAATACTTCTTGCAGCACTGCTGTAAAAAGTTTTGGAGATATGGAGTCACCTTGTCTTACACCTTTCTCAATGTTGATTTTTCCAGTATCATTATGTAATCTAATTGTTGCTGTTGCATTTTTATAAATATTTTTTTAAAATATGACAATATCCTGGATCTATACCTTGATGATCCAATGCTTTAATCACTGAAGAAATGTGTATAGAATCGAATGCCTTTTCATAATCTACAAATCCAAAACATAATGACAACTCATATTCATTTGTCCTTTCTATGACTTCTCTCAATACCTGGATATGATCTATTGTACTAAAACCACTTTTAAGTCCAGCTTGTTCTCTTGGTTGGTGGAAATCCAATGTTCTCTGTAGACGAGTTGTAATTATCTTGGTAAAATTTTTATTAGAAACTGATAAAAGGCTGATAGTTCTGTAATTTCTAATATCTTCTTTATCACCTTTTTTAAATATTAATATTATTACTGCATTCTTCCAATCTTCCGGTACATCTTTATCATTTAGACATTTGATATATAACTTTGCTAAAATTGTTTCTATTTCTTCACCTGCTTCTTTTAATATATCAATTATAATTCCATAATCTCCTGGAGCCTTTCCTTTCTTTAACATTTAATTGCATGTCTCACTTCTTCATTTAAAATTCTGGGCAATTCGGAAGATGTAATAGATATAGGAGGTACTTGTTCTTTATTACTATATAATTCTTGATAAAAATCTTCTACCAATTTCATGATGTCATCTCTCTTTTTAGTAATAATTCCATCTTTTTTTCTTATTGCAGATATAAATTTCCTACCAATACCAAAATGTTGTTTAACATTCTTGAGACTTTTACTTTCTTCTACAGCTTTCCTTGCTATGTCACAGTTATACTTTCTTATATCATTTTCAACTCTTTTCCGTACCATTTTACAAAATTCAAGATATTCAATTCTTTTTAATACATCATTTTTGTATATCTTCATATTCCTTCTTTTCTTCATAAATTCTCTAGTCTCAGTAGAAATTTTATTAGTTAATTGCTGCTTTTTTCTACCAGCTATCTTTGTTGCAGTTTTTAAAAGTGTATCAGTTATTTTCATATTAATTTCATTCAAATCTGAATCATGTTCAAAATCTCCTAACACTTGAAACCTATTTGTAAGTTCTAATTTAAATTCATTAGAATGTTTCTGAAGATTAGGAATATCAACTGTAAATATTGTTTTTCTTAATAATTTTTGTCTCTCTAGTTTTACATTAACACGTAACTTACACCTTACTAATCGATGATCACTTCCTGTGTTAAATTTATTAAGAACATTACAATCTTGAATTATGTATTTTCTGTTAGTCAAAATATAATCCAATTCTGCTGTACCTTCATTTGGATGTTTCCATGTCCATTTCCTTTTAACATTTTTCTCAAAAAATGAATTCATAATATAAAGTTTTTCTTTTTCTGCAAACTCCACAAGTCTATGTCCTCTCTCATTTCTATTACCATAACCAAAATTACCTACAGCAATTTCATCTTTCATTTGTCTACCTATTCTAGCATTAAAGTCTCCCATAACAATTTTAAAATGTTGTTTATTGTGATCAAAAGTCTTTTGTACATCCATATAAAAATCTTCTACTACTTCATCACTATGAGAACTTGGGGCATAAACCTGAATTATCTGCATTTGGTATCTGCTATTAAGTTGTATAACTAATCTTGCCACTCTGTCCGATACACCATCAATCTCCACAATATTGTTCTTCCACTTTTTATTTATAATGAATCCTACTCCATTTGTATTTCCAATCATCATCATCAACAACAACCATTATCAATCCACTGCAGGATGAAGGTCTCTCCAAGTTTAATCCATCTTTTCTGATCTTTAGCTTCTGTTCTCCACATCACCCCTGTACACTTTCTTATTTCATCCATCCATCTCACATGTGGTCTCTTTCTGGGTCTTTTACAATCTCTTGGAATCCAGTTTAAAATTTCAATTGTCCATCTATTATCATCTCTTTTATCAATATGTCCAGCCAAACTCCACTTCAATCTTTTAATTTTTTCAATGAGGTCAGTAACACCTGTTTGTTCTCTTACCCATACATTGCATTTTCGATCTCCTCTTGTTACTCCCAACATGCATCTCTCCATACTTCTTTGAGTGGTCTGAAGTCTCTGTATTGCTCTTCTATTAAGTGTCCAAGTCTCAGATCCATAAGTAAGAACTGGTAAAACACATTTGTTAAAAACCTTCCTTTTCAAACACATAGGCATATTTCCTTTTAGTATCAAGTTATTTCTACCAAAAGCACTCCAACCAAGTTTAATTCTATGATTAATTTCTGCCATTATGTTTCCATCTGTATTAATAATCTGACCAAAGTATTTGTAACTGCTAACTTCTTCTAATTCATCATAATCAATCTTTATTTTCATATTTTGAGCAAATCGATTAAACGGTACTTTAGTCTTTTTAACATTTATCTTTAGTCCTACTTTCCTACTTTCATCTGATAATTCCTGCAACATATCCTGCATCTCTGAAGCATTATTTGCAAAAACAACTACATCATCTGTGAAATCTAAACGACTTAAATAATCTCCATTTACTTTCAGTCCTTTAGTTTCCCATTTTAATCCACAAAATACTTCTTGCAGCATTGCTGTAAAAAGTTTTGGAGATATGGAGTCACCTTGTCTTGCACCTTTCTCAATGTTGACTTTCCCAGTATCATTATGTAATCTAATTGTTGCTGTTGCATTTTTATAAATATTCTTCAAAATATGACAATATCCTGGATCTATACCTTGATGATCCAATGCTTTAATCACTGAAGAAAGGTTTATAGAATCAAATGCCTTTTCATAATCTACAAATCCAAAACATAATGACAACTCATATTCATTCATCCTTTCTATAACTTCTCTCAACACCTGGATATGATCTACTGTACTAAAACCACTTTTAAATCCAACTTGTTTTCTTGGTTGGTGGAAATTCAATGTTCTATGTAGACGAGTTGTAATTATCTTGGTAAAAATTTTATATAAAACTGATAAAAGGCTGATAGGTCTGTAATTTCTAATATCGTCTTTATCACCTTTTTTAAATATTAATATTATTACTGCATTCTTCCAATCATCTGGTACATCTTTATCATTTAGACATTTGGTATACAACTCTGCTAAAAATTTTTCTATTTCTTCACCTGCTTCTTTTAATATATCAATTATAATTCCATCATTATCTGGAGCATTTCCTTTCTTCATACATTTAATTGCGTATCTCACTTCTTCATTTAAAATTCTGGGCAATTCGGAAGATGTAATACATCAAATTTAAATATACAATGACAGTAATGAGCATGAGAGATAAACGAAGAAGTAAACATACTAATTTACCCAGCATTAGACAGAAGTAATAATTAAATTATTCAACATTATGCACAATCAGTAACTAAAAATCAGTAGCCAATCTTGTGACTTGTTTTGAAAGGGGTCCATTAAAGGTAGACTAACTATCTAGCCACTGCCATATTTGGGGCAGATTATATAAATAATAATTTTGATGCATGATGCTAAGTGCTAATCCATCAGAATATACAAATAAAAAAATCAAATAGTGCTGAAATACTAAACTGTGCTGATCATTATGCTCTGGCTATTTAATACTACTAGGTTACTGGCCTACTATAAGCTTAATTTTTAATAAAATAAAAACAAATATAGCATGTAGAGCATGGATTTTAAAGGTGATACATTTGCACCAATCAAGACCATAACACTATAGATAAACCCCAATATCTATATAACTAACCATTATGCACAAATCTAGTGCAGGGAGCAATAACTATCCCTGTTATCATGAGCAAGAGATAACCTATTTTAGAATTAAATAACTTCACTGCAATAACTTAAAATAATAAATAAATTGTTTATTTAGAAACAATAACAGTAAGATCAAATTAAAGATCTGTAAAGTACCCTATACATCATTCTGATTTTGATTAAAATAATATATAAAAATAAGCTATCATATTGTAATTTACAAATATTTCAAGATGTTTACATAAAATGCATCTATATAAGTACAGATGTGCTCTATAATAATATAGAATTAAAATATTTAGATTGTCTCATAATAATTAAAAAAATAAGCTATCACATACTAATTTACAAATATTTCCAGATGTTTATATAAAATACATCTATATAAGTGCACAGACATGCTGTATAATAATATAAAATTAATATATTAGAATTGTCACAAACTAATAAAAAAATTCACTAAATAATGACTGATTTAACATATATATGGATACCCATTCAAATGTGTGCAAGCACTGGTATTTCTATTCTAATGATATTTCATTTTTTTTATCTTAATAAAATATTTTCATTACTAATTGTAATTACTTTTAATGAATGACATATTTTAAAAGGTTAAAAAAGTTTTTTTTTCTTTGAAAATCCTGCATAAAAGTTTCTTTTCCTTTTTTCCAAATTATTCTTAATTGGAAATGTCGTTAAAAATGTTGCTAGAACGTTCATTGTTTTTCATCTCCAATATAGAAAGATTTCTGAGGTTTCTTTTTAATTTCAAAATAAACTCTTTTATGAATCATAATAGGAACAAATCATCTATAAACAAACATCATTTATTATTTTCCTTTCTTGTTATATTTTTATTTGAATAATTTAGCCAAAAATTATTTACTTTTAAAACTTGTAAATTAAAGATTTTAACTGCAAAGTTAAGTGTTTAAATTAATGTCATTTTCAATAAATATATTTTACACACCAATTGATATCTGTAGATGAAATAGGTCTTCTTTATGCATACTCCATACATATATAACTGCAGTAACTTCATTCTTTGCATATGAATTAGTCAGCATATGTATAAAATCATAGGATGGTAATCTTTCAATTTTCTGTCTAGTACTGGAATTTCTTGGTAAACTAGTATATTCTAAGACAATACACTGACTTATTGACATTTTCAGAAAAAGTATAAATCAGGTAACTTTTGGCATTCAATCAGCTGCATTCAGTTTATATAATTTGATAGACTTCAGGCAGGCAGGCTGTCTAATACACTAATATGTGCTATAAACCACAGAAAAGAAGGGCCATTACTTCTATGTGAATTCAAACTACCATCATGACACTAGCAACAATTAACTTGAGACTTGACTGATCTCTTCAATGGCTAGTGTAGAACTTCTTAATAATTATATGTAATAATATCATTTTTCAATATTTTACTCACCAGTAAATATCTGTATATACTTTATATATATGATGCAGTACTTGTTATGTACTTCTCTGCACGCACACACACACACACACACACACACACATATATATATATATATATATATATATATATAACAGCATATGTATAAAATCATAGCATAGCAATCCTCAGAAAGCCAACTACCTCTGGAATATCTCAGTAACCTGGTTTTAAACCATTAAACTAGCTTGCACTCAGTGGCACTACTGTATGGAAAGTTTTGCCTGTTTTAGTAACCTAGTCCATAACAGAGTGGTTTAATGTCTTATTGAAATTTTCAAAATTGTATTATCAGGTAACTTTTGGCATATAGGCAGCCCTATTCAATCTCTTTAATTTGATTGATTTCAGGTAGTCAAACCACCTAGTACACATATATGGGCTACAAATTACAGAAAAACTGGCTATTGCCTCCATGTGAATTTAAACTCAATCATTATGAAACTAGCAGCAGCTCTACAGTTTGCCTTTAATTATAACTTCATAATAATAATGATGTAATGATGATGATTTTTCTTTCAAATCCACCTTTTATAGCCCATGGTACAATTTATAACACAACCATTAAGTAAATTATTCTCATTAAAAAAGTTAATGACCTTTTCCAATTTACTTTAATTTAAACTAAATATTTATCTAGAGCATTTTGAATCCTTCCAACAATATCAGAGTATATTATACTAAATTTAACACAAGGTTTAATTTTAAAAAAAAAATTTTAATCTAATCTAAAAATAGGGTATTTTATAATTACTGGTACTATCTATTATAACATGAAAATTAGGTGGCTTTAGATTTTTTTAATTATCAAAATCAGAACTAAATAAAGTTTAAATAAGCCTTTTTAAATATTTAATTTGTAATAATTTTTTAAATTCAAAATTATTATTCAAATTTTAACTATTATTCCAGTTTATATATTTTAAATAAATATCTAACAAAAAAATTTGTTGGTATGCATTTTTATTTTTCCATTCAACTTTATATATATATACACACACACTACTATGCTGTTGTTTATGCCATGAGGCACATAACTGTTTCAATATGTATACATTTATATATACACTTTTATTATAGGTAGGGACAAGACGCATCATTTTATTAACAGGAATTTTATTCATGTTATTAGGATTTTCACCAAAATTATCAAGTTTGATATTATTTACCCCACTTCCTGTATTTGGCGGCATTCAGATTATTGTCTTTAGTATGATGATAACTACTGGACTTTATTATTTAAATTTTATCGAATTAAAATCACTTAGAAACTTATTTCTTATTGCTTTTATATTTTTTTTAAGTTTAATCATCCCTGAATGGGTGTTAAGCAGTGGAAGGATTATAACAGGTAGGTTTATTATAGTTATTACAATTTTATTTTCAACTGTATAATATATATAATATAATAATAGTAATAACAAAAAGATGAATTAAACTTGTTAAATGCTCATTACGCACTAGACTAAAGTGTTTGAACACCACATGACTTCTGACTAAATATTTATGAGAACACTTTTTACCTCTTTTTAAAGTAAAAAATATTCAATATCTACATTTGTATGCTTATGTTTGAAATAACTATCGAGAGAATGAATTATATCATTCTCTAATCTTTATTTCACAAAATAGTTCTAATAACCATAAGTCTATAAATCTTTTTCCTTAAAAAATCTACAAATGTATCACCATCAAATGAACCAGTTGAAAGAAAGGATACTTCATCATAGTTATATGATTGCTGCAATTACATTAGTTATATATATATATATATATATATATGTAGTGTTAAATCTACATTAACTGTGACTTTGTTTCCCAAACGCATTCGCCAATCCATTTAATGATGACACTTTATTCAATGTTGTTCTAGGTATTTTAAATTCTCAATAGTTATCACAATGTAGATTATTGAATAAATTATACAAAATCAAAATTGGTGAAATTAAAATAATGTGAAAAATGGGAAACCATTTTTTGAAAAAGTAAATTCTCAATGGTAGTATTAATGTTTACAATATTGTTAATATTAGTAACCGCATACTAAATACTATAGATTTAAATTTTAATAAATTACCTAAGCTGAATAATCTATTTTATAACAGCATACATTTTCTACTATGAATCAATATGAAAAATCATCATTTTTAACATTGTGCCTGTTTTAAAACCTTCCATTTTCTTTATAATTTATGGAATTGAAAATTACAAATTACTCTTAAAATACTTTTTTTGTAAACATTGTGTGTGTGTGTGTATATATATATATATATATATATATATATATATATATATATAATTGCATGTAATCAACACTAATGAATTTTTGCATATATTAGCAGAAAATAGATTTTTAGCAATGTTTATATTTTTTCTACTCAGTACAGGATAAGACCAGAGACAGCAATTTTTATAAGTATTGGTATGAATTTTATTGGATTTTAAATGTCCTTTAATGTAATATAACTATTATATTACCCATATGCCAATAAGAATTATGTAGCGTTTTCAAATACCATTATTACTATGAAATAACTAATGAAATTGTTTTCTAGAACACTAAATATGTTTTAAAGATCAATAGTTATGCTCAACATCATCCTTATTATTTTCAAACATTATCATTCCCTTTATAAAATAATGGGTCTTTCCATGTTTAATACATTTTTAACATGCATAGTTTCTTTTATCCACACCACTCCAATAGACTTTTGTATCTCAGCCATTTATATGATATATGTTTTTTCTAGATCTGTTACAATCAATTGTCATATCTTCTAGAAATACGTCCAACTCAATTCTTTTCAGTATCTTGACTTTTGACTGTTTCAGTACTTATTCTTATAGTTTGCTCTAAAATAAATTTAGAACTATATATTGAACACTACATAAAATATCCACTATATCATTGCAAATATATATCAAGATTCCATATGTTACTGGAAAATAAAAATATTTATTAATCATTTAAATGATTGTAAATTTAGGTTCTGATACTGCAGTTGGCCCAAGTAAAAAAAAGTTAAGTCATTCTCTATTACATCTGACTGTTAATGAAATATCTGAAATAGTACATAATAATTTGTAAATATTTTATTTATCCCTTAATGTTTCCAAAATTTTATTTTTTGATAAATAAGTCAAAAATTGTTGATGGGAAAAGATGAGATGATTCTGTCTAATTAATTCAAAAAATATACGTTATAAGAGGTTGGAATCCAAGGACATAAAAATAAAAGTTTTAGGAAGTTCTACTTTTTTAAAAGATCAGTAGTTTTAATGAAGTTGCAAATATCAAAACTGCTTAGTCAAAAAAAAACCCTATGATAAAAGTGTTTCTATTCAATATGGATTGCACTTGATAAATTATTTCTATTTTTAATATTAAGAAACTAATTCGTACCTTAAGGTTTATAAATTATATTTTGCACAATGCCACTTTCAGAAATTTTGTCATAATATTAATCATTTATTTTCTTCACAGACATTGCAGTATTCTGGAGTTAGGATGAGGTCTACTGAAAATATAATTACAATTTATCCACTCCAACAATAGGCCTATTTAAGATATAGTAGTCTCATCAATGTTAATGCACACAATTCCTCAATATTTTAGAGGCTTGCATTATATTGTTGTTTTTTGCTGAAGTTTTATTACTTTCTTAAAAGAGCAAATGAACTTCTGTTAATATTTAGTTTTTTAAAACATCAGATTGCTAATCTCAAATTAGTTTTTTTTACAAATTTTAATGCCTATTTCTCTTCATATTATTTGTGTGCAAGATAAACCAGTTTTTCATTTTATTTACCATCTACTGGATGATGGTACAATCTCTGATCATTTGTTTTATTTTTTTGATAATGAACACTTATGAATATTAACTCAAGGTATCTCTTTCTTAGATAATTTACTGCCATTTTTTTCTCTATTTTCTTTTATTAAGATTCATGAGTGGTAGAATCTAGAGCTTAGAATCCATTATTCATAGCTCAGTTTGTCTCTTCAGATGCTTAAAGTTTGTAAGAATTTTCATATGAACTTACAAGACACAAACTATTAAAATTTCTGAAGCTTTATGATGATGATATTTTAGGTGTATTTATATATTGCATTATTCAATTAATTTTAATGAACAAAATGGTATATGAAATTCAATCACTTTCAATTATCACTTGCAACAAAGCCTTATATTGATTGAACAAAAAAAATCTTTATGTGTTGAAGAAAAACATGCATTAACAGCTGCATTAAAAATAGTTTATCTTTAAATAAGTTTTGTAAATTTAATATTTTAAAAATGGATTGTAGTCTTGTCTTATAATAAAAATAGGATGAGAATAGTCACAAAATTGTTAGATAGTTATAATTGCTTTGTAAACTTTTATTTAATTTAAAAATATAGTTTGTATCAAATCTCATTTTATATCCTTCTTTCAAACAGATTTCTTTCAAATTTTGTGCATATGTTAGGAATCAATAACAATGTAATATGACCATACAATATTTCAGGTTGTTATTCAAACTAACAGTGTTGATTGGCCACATTTCAAATCATATTGAAATTGGTTCAGTAAGTATTTGGTGATATGCAATAAATGATGTATATTCTTTAAAATAGGCTTTCATTGAATTTTATGAATAATTCACTAAAAAGCATTAAGTGCTAATTGAAATAGAAATAAAAATAAATGCAGGATGAAATCTCAATTATTCTGCATTCTTTAGCTAATTTTTTTCTTATAACTGCTGCCTTTGTAAACACACAAATCTTGTAAATGATTTTTAACATCACATGATCAACATTTTTTATGCTAGCATGTTACTATTATTAAACAGGCAAAACTCTCCATACAGTAATGCCACCCTGTGCCAACAAGAGTAGTCAGTGTATGCCAGAAGGCTTGTGCATAAAATCCCCATCTAGTGCCTACTCATTCAATATCCTTAGACTAGTTTCTGGCTTGTGGCATTCATCAGTGATGGTCCATAGATCTGAGAGCACTGCACCTATATCTTAGGATCTAATGCAACCCTCCAGCATCCACCTTTTATTTCTACTTAACTACAAAACTATAAAAAAGAAATTGAAAACACAATAATATTTTCAATATAAGCTCAATAGCTTATATAGTCATATGAGTCTGAACTCAGTTCAGAAGCCATACATTTTGGTGTCTTTGGCTCTTTAACAACCATAACCACCACTATCCTATTAGGCAGAATTGGTGTTAAACCACTAAACATCACATGATCACCATTTCTTATGCTAGCACATAACTGTTATTAAACAGGCAAAACTCTCCATACAGTAGTACCTTCCTGTGTGATCCAGAGTTATCAATGGATGCCAAATGGCTTGTGCATAAAATCCCCATCTAGTGCTTACTCATCCAATATTCCCAGACTAGTTTATGGCTTGTGGCCTTCATCAGTGAGAAGCCTTGAATCTGAGAGCACTGCACCTAGATCTTAGGATCTAATGCAACCCTCCAGCAACCCTTTTATCTCTACTTAACTACAAAACTATGAGACTGAAATTGAAAACACAACAGTATTTTCGATCCAAGGTTCCTCACTGATGAGGCCACAAGTCATAAACTAGTCTGGGAATATTGGATGAGTAGGCAGTAGATGGGAATTTGATGTACAAGCCTTCTGATGTCCATTGATTACTCTGGTTGGCACAGGGTGACACTACTGTATGGAGAGTTTTGCCTGTTTAATAACAGTTATGTGCTAGCATAAGAGATGGTGATCATGTGATGTTTAGTGGTTTAACACCAATCCTGCCTCATAGGATAGTTGTTGCTATGGTTGTTAAAGAACCAAAGACACCAAAATGTATAAATGCTGAACTGAGTTCAGACTCATATAAACTATTGAGCTTAAATTAAAAATATTATTGTATTTTCAATTTCAATATCATAGTTTTATAGTTCAGTAGAGATAAAAGGTGGCTGCTGGAGGGTTGGATTAGATCCTAGGATCTAGGTGTAGTGCTCTCAGATTCAACACTCTTCACTGATGAAGGCTGCAAGCCAGAAACTAGTCTGGGGATATTGGATGAGTAGGCTCTAGATGGGGATTTTATGCACAAGCCTTCTGGAATCCATTGATTACTCTGGTTGGTACAGAGTGGCACTACTGTATGGAGATTTTTGCCAGTTTAATGATTTTTGATATCCCAGAATATTGAATATTATTTAGATTTTCAGTTTTTAAATTTGAATATAAATAGTTGCAAAATATCAGATAAAAATATAGAATACTATATATATATATATATATATATAGTATATCTATATATATATATATATATATATATATATATATATATATATATATATAATAAATAAAGTTTGATATCTGTATTTGTTTCACAATATATGTAATATACAAATCAATATATATATATATATCAAAATACAGTACAATTTATATAAATTATATTCTTTTAGAAGTACTTTCGACTATACACTTTGTAGTCTTTATCAACTATATAATGTTGAATAATCAACGTTATATAGTTGATAAAGACTACAAAGTGTATAGTCGAAAGTACTTCTAAAAGAATATAATTTATATAAATTGTACTGTATTTTGATATATATATATATTGATTTGTATATTATATATATATATATATATATATATATATATATATATATATATATATATATATATATATATATATATATATATATATATATATATTGAAGTGGTCAGATTTAAGTTCCATCCTAGCTGTAGCCTACTTCAAACCCTAGCACTAACCATAAATTTCTGAATGCAATGGGGCTTTATACATCAATACACACAAGTTTCAATTAAAACAGTATTATATAAAGATATTTAAAACCAACTACTTTAATATTTAAACTAAGCAATATTATTAATGATTTCATGATAAATTTATTCATGAAATCATTAATATTATAACTGCATGAATTGTGTGTATGTATTTATAAATAATTAAATATATATATTTGTTATAAAGTTTCATTGTGTCAGAATGTTTTATTTTTACTTTTGTCAGTTGGTTTAAATTTCAGTGATTAAAAGCTACATTCTTTCGATAAGCTTTAGATCATTCTTTTCCAAAGACAATGGGGAAATTTTTATTAATTAGCAAAAAAATAATAATTTAAAATGTAAGAATGAATCAGAATAGGTGGGAAACCAGAGAACAGGTATAAATAGCCCAGAACAATTTCAAGAAGAGAGAAGCCATATTTGTTTTAAGAGAACTTGCTGCTAGATGCTACATCCATTTAAATCATAAATTTATATAGTGTCTTCATCATGGTAAGGGGCTAACTTTGGGAATATGATTGCTGGACCCAAAGTTCCCAGAAGATCTTAAATGTAGCTGAAAATTTAAACCTTTCCACACCAATCGTGCTGCCAAAACCTAAAAGAATCAATCCAAATGTTATTCGTATAAGTGAAAATGTGTGCATAAATTTCAACCCAATCGGACTCTGTCATGTAAACTAAGGAACCAACCACAGAAGAAATGGTAATAATTTTCTTTACTGAACTGTAACTTTCTGTCCAGTTTCCAAACTTTAATTTACACTACCTTTTAAATTAATTACTGTTAGAAGTTCTTCTCATTTCATAATGTCTTAATCTATATAAATAATTCTTTTTTTCTATCTCTAGTCTTTAAAATTTAATATTTTGTTAACTTTCCCTTTTCTTATGATGGCAGTTCAGTTCATTATCTTTATTATATATTTATTGAATAATTATTAATGTCATTTATTTTTATTATAGGCCAATAATGCTTCAACTCGATAATAATCCCTTTCGTTAACTTACCTCATGAAAATAATATAATATTAAGTTTATAGTAATTCATTGCCCATTAGAACTAGATTAATACAGTTTTATTAATTATCGACTTGAAGAATTTATTAAATGTTTACTATTTTACCAATGGCTGATTATAATTATTAGCCCATTTTCTAACCTATGCTCCCAGCTATTTTCTTGAGTTTCACCAATATTTATTTATTCATATTAATAATGTTAAAGTGTTTTTCCTAAAGGTTGATAAAAGAAATAAAATCAGTATATTCTAATTTAAATTGTATACTTTATATTAATATTCAGGGAGGGCATAATATTTAGGGTATAATTAGCATAATTTTATAATTGCATTAATCACATTTATTTAAGCATGTTTGACTTTAATTTAACATGATCAGGTCATTATGTAGAGCATTCCTTCTGTAATTCAGGTTTTATTAATTAAATATGATGATCATTAAGTCATCATTTTCCAAACATTGCTGATGTGAACCATCTCCTGCTTTATAGGCTTGTCATTGGTGATATTATTGTTATTTTAATTACCTAGGAAGAAACCATTTCCTCCCTCACTTGCATTATATTTGGAACACCAAAGGTTCATGGCTATGACCCGAACTGGCTTTCCCTGTGTTCCATGGATCCTTCACAGGGCATAAAAGACTTGTCAAATACAAACCACTCTTTTATTTTCTCAAATCAACAACAAGCCATCATATTTTGTATTTGTTCTCAAGGTTCATCAGTCGTCAGTACTGTTATTTCTCAGTTCCAATAAAGCCCCACTCTCGTGCTCGTAAATTGTAATGAATTGATTTTATTAAAGTCAAACAATTTCATATTCATTTATAATTAAATAAGTTCTTTGTTAAACAGTAAAGTTATGCCCTAATATTTATCATGCTTTTCGTGAGCTGATTTATGGATGTGTGAAATTGAATCTCACATTTTTTTCTTTTAAAATTGGAATAATAATTTCTGTCCGAGCCAAATACCTTTATTTGCCCTTATTTACTTGTCAGGGCATAGACATATATAATTCTCCTATAATATTGCATAATAGTTATTGGCATATGATAATGACTGCCATTCTTATTGTAAATTGTAACTCCCATTATTAAAGACTAGAGGTAAAATATATATAATATTAATCATAAACAATTTGAACAAAAATATTTCTTATTATTAAACATTTTATATAACACATTTGGTTTTTCACTTTCTTTATTATTTAATAACTATTTTAATATTAATGCTTGCTGTCTGTATTGGGAACCCAAACATACATATATGAATTGAAAACCAAAACTGTCTAACACTATACTAGCAAAAATAAAAATGTAAAACCATAGAACAATACAATACTAGATTAAATCCAAAATTTTACTAAAATCCTTACACAACCATGGTTTCATCTACTACAAATAGACCTTCTCAAATGAAAATCAAACTAAAGGAAAACATATATATATATATATATATATATATTGAAGCAGTCAGATCTAAGTTCGATCCTAGCTTCATGATCTTTCACATGTAGCCAACTTCAAACCCTTGTACTAACCTTGAATTTCCGAAGCAATGGGGCTTTATACGTTCAGTCCTCGCTAGTTTCCTTAAAGAAAAACTATTATAAATGTGTGTTAAAATTAATTCATTTGAGATTTAAACTAATCATTTCTATTAATAAATTCATGTTAGAATTATTCATGAATTTATATATATATTATAACTGCGTGGATTGTGCGTATATATATTTATAAATGTTTAAATATATATAATTGTTCGAAAGTTTCATTGCATCAGGAATGTTTATTTTACTTTTAAATAATATGTTAAATATTTAGTGATTAAAAGCTACATTCTTTCGATAAGCTTTCAGATTTTCTCTTTCCAAAACAATGGTTAAAGTTTTTATTAATTAGAAATAGATAAGTCTTTAAAATGTTAGGACGGTCCTAATTAAAATCATTTTCTGATGTTAAAAATTCATTTTCTAATTAGAAAATGAATTCAAGTTAATGAGTTTGAAAGCCTTATCGAAGGAATGTATCTAAAAACAACTAGTAAATTTTTTGTAAGATTGATTAGGAAAGAAGTGCTAGCCTAAAGGCATCAGATACAGTATAAAGAGCCCAGGAAAAGTTTCCAAGCAGCTATTATTCCTCATTAAGAAAAGCCATATATATTTCATTAGAGAAGAAGCCGCCCAGTTAAATTTTGAAGTAAAATAGTGTTTCTACCATGGTGGGGGGGGGGATTAACTTCAAGAGTCTGACTACGGTTCCTTAAGTCCCCTGAAAATCTTCAATGTGGCTGCAATATAAAAATTCATATACCAATCGTAAGCTGCCGAAACCTTAGAGAAATCCATCAAAATGCTATTCACATAATTTTCAAAATGCGCGCATATGTTTCATCCAACTGGACTCTGTCCTGTGGAAACTCAGAAGCCAACCATGAAGAAATGGTAATATCTTTCCTTTTGAACCTGGCCAGTTCTGAACTTTAAGTTAAAACATCTTTAAGCTATCTACTGTAAAATTGTCTTTTTGTTAATGTTATTTTAAATTATGTAGTAATTCTCTATCTATCTCTAGTCTTTAAATTTAATATCTGTTAACTTTCCTTTCTTACGATGGCGGTTCGTTTATTTAACCCTATTATATATTTGCTAGATGATTATTAATATAATTTTTTTTTATTATATGCCAATAATAACTTCAACTCGATAATAATTTCCTTCGTTGCATTTGCTGTGTTAAATAATAATATATTTATTTTTATAGTAATTCTTACCCACTAGAACTAATTTGATACAGTTCTATTAATTATCGAGTTGAAGGATTTACACAATTTTTGCTATTTTATTAATGGCTAATAACAACAAATTATTAGCTCAATTTCTAACCTATGCTCCAGCCACTTTACTGAGTTTATAATATTCATTTATTCACATTAATATATTGTTTCGCAAAAAGGTCGATAAAGGAGTTAAATAAATATATTCTAATTCAAATTTTATACTTTCTAGTAATATTCAGGAAGGGCATGGGATTTAGGGCATAATTAATATAATTTCTAATTGCATTAAATACTTTTTGATTAAAGCACGTTTGACTTTAATTTAACTTGATCAGGTCATCACGTAGAGCACTCTTTATATAAATTGGGTTTTATTATTTAAATACGATGATTACCAAGTCATCATTTTCCGAACGTTGCTGACGCGAGCCATCTCCTGTTTCATAGGCTTGTCCTCGGTGATATTTCTGTTAGTTTAATTATCTAGGAAGAAAGCACTTCCTCCACTTGCTCGTTTTATATTTGGAACACCAAAGGTTCGAGGCTACGACCCGACCTGGTTTTCCCTGTGTTCTATGGATCCTTCATATAGGGCATCGAAGACTTGTCAAATACAAGCAGCCCTGCTATTTTCTCAAATCACAGACAAGCCATTATTTTTCAAATTTATTCTTATAGCTCATAAGTCGTCAGTACCGTTTATTTTTCGGTTCCAGTAAAGCCCGCTCTCATGCTCGTAAATCGTGATGAGGTGATTTTATTAAAGTCGAACAAATTCATATTTATTTATAATTAAGTAAGTTTTCTATTAAATATTAAAGTTATGCCCTAAATATGTATCTTGCTCTTTGTGAATTGATTTGCGAATGTGAAAATAAATCTCACATTCTTTCCTTTAGAATCAGAATAATAATTTCAGTCATAGCCAAATACCTTTATCTACCTTTATTTTCTTGTCGGGGGCATAGACATATATTTATCATATAATATTGCGTAATAGTATTGGCATATAATAAGGACTGCCATTCTTGTTGTAAATATAAATTCCGTTTAAAGACTAGAGGTAATCTATATAATCACAATCTAAAAGTTGAACAAAATTATAATTATTATTAAACATTTTATTAACACATTTGGTTTTTTTTAACTTTCTTTCTTTCTTATTCAAATTATTTTAATATTAATGCTCACTCTCTGTATTGGTAACCCAAACATATATATATATGAGTTGACTTATAAAGATTGTTAGTTATTTTATTATACTTTATTAGAGTTAGATCAGGGGTCTCATTAATCATCATCATCCGTTGAGCTAGTTCCTTGGCGCATAGTCATGTACTGTCGATATATGTCATTCATTGATTTGATCTGAGCTCGTGAGTTGGGTTTGAATTCAGTTTGGTTCACCTGAGTTTGAATCCGACTTTGAGTTTGGGTTTGTTGATGTGTTGGCTTCTTTTTGACCGGTACAATATATATATATACAAACAAACAAACCTTCCCATAATTCATTTCAAACCCCACCTTCCCTTAATATCAAAAGAAGTCTTCATAAGATTGATAGCCTCAGAATCAAGGAGTTTTATCATCAAACTCTCCTTTATTCTTGATTCTGAGGCTATCAATCTTATGAAGACTTTTTGATATTAAGGGAAGGTGGGGTTTGAAATGAATTATGGGAAGGTTTGTTTGTTTGTATATATATATATTGTACTATAGTTTGATCTTCACTTGAGAAACATTTGTTTGTATATATATATGTTTTCCTTTAGTTTGATCTTCACTTGAGAAGGTCTATTTGTAGTAGATGAAACCATGGTTGTGTAAAGATTTTGGTAAAATTTTGGATTTAATCTAGTATTGTATTGTTTTATGGTTTTGCATATATGAATTGATATATAAATAGCCTTAGTTATTTTACTGTATGTTAGTAGAGTCAGATCAGGGGTCTCTATTCATCATCATCCATTGAGCTAGTTTCTTGGCACATAATCATGAATCATGTGCCATTGACATATGTCATCCATTGATTTGATCTGAGCGCATGAGTTGGGTTTGAATTCAGTTTGGTTCGACTGGGTTTAATCCTTTGGTTCAACTGGGTTTGAATCCAGACCATGGCTTAGGTGGTTTTTGATGGTGGTGTGTCCAGTATAATATATATATATATACACACAAATATTTTACTAAAAATGTTTCTATTTAATTTCATGAGTAATGCACTAAAAACCAAAAAAAAAAAAATGTTTTTTCAACTGCAGTTTTGATTTGTATATATAACTTAAAATAAAAGCATGATGCATTTATAAATCAATTAATTCAATCATTAGTTTTAAATTGTGATTGAATTAATTAATTTATGGATATTTCTTGTATATTTATTTCAAGTTATAACTAAAATTGTAGTTGAAGGGGAAAATGTTTTGATTTTTAATGAATTACTAACCAAATAAGATAAAAAGTATTCTTTGTTGTTGTTATTATTATTGTTGTTGTTGTTGTTATTATTGTTGTTATTATTATTATTATTATTATTATTATTGTTGTTGTTGTTGTTGTAAAAACAAATTCAATTCTATAATAAATAATTTTTCTTGGATTCTATGTGTTTTTTTATAACTGAAATAACATTTTTTTTACAAGATCAAAGAACAGATTTAAAATTGCAATCCAATTTCTACCTAGCATTTGATAATATAAATTGTCTTTAGCACAACCATCTTTATTACTTGCAGTATTTCTATAATGCTTTTTTGAACAATGCATTTTGCAATGAAATTTCATAATATTGTTTATGTTAAACGAGTATATATCTATAATCAAAAACTTATTGCCAAGCATGATTTCTTCCACTCAAGGAATTCACATTTATTCCACTTAAAAACATCTATATAGAAACTTTTTTATGATAATTTTTTTTTTTTTGGAAATTTATCATCTGATCATTTTCTATATGCTGCTTTATAGCTTTTTATTTACATTTTATAAAACATTAAATAGAGCATTAATATTTTACTCACATTGTCTTTGAAATAGGTATTTTGTTTCATTTGTTTTTATAAATTATTCATATTTTGAAATTAAAATGTCTTTTTTACTGTTTGATAATCTTAATCAATATATGAAATCTTATTAATTATGCAAAAATAGATCCTTTTAGATTTTTTTTTCACAATTAATACTCAAAATATTAGTTTTCAATACTATTTTATACTTTTTATGTTTAATTTATCAGACCAATAGCTTAGTGTTTGTTAGAGAATGTAGTTTGAAAATTCTTTTATTCATTATTACATACGTCAATATTAATGATAAAGAGTTCACTAACTTCAATATATTGGAGACTTCATTTTACATTTTTCAGGTTTCTCAATCTCTTTTAGTAAGATGCATAACAGCAAATTTTTACTAGCTGTATATTTTCATGTGCTCTACTACACCACTTTGCCAAAAATAAAATAAAAATGAAAGTTCTTGAGAATAATTGAAGATTCATCTTTTTGAAATTAGAATTTAACTAAGATTTTCAAGCTCTGTGTAACTAGCTACCCAGTCCATCTTATACAAATGATATACATGATCACATACATGTGAAAAAGATAAATGAACCCCAAACATAGGTATTTTATGCTAAATCAACTCTCATCAGTTGTTCCAGAACATCATATCCTCCCCCCATATATATATATATATATATATATTTGTAATGGGCACATATACTGTTACATTTTTTTTTTAAAATTAAACATGAAAAATAAAAGTTCGCAAATAAAAACTTTTTTTTTAAGAATTAAAAATTGAAAATTAAAAATCATCTAAATTCTAATATATAAAATCGCACAGATGAAAAATTATTAAAAGAAAACTTTATTAAGAAAAAAGAAAAAGTTTTAAAACTAAATATTAAGAAAAAGACTTGAAAGATTTAAAGATAAAAAACAATGTACAATAATTTAATTAATTCTATTGTATAAAATGGAAATGATTGTTTTAGCCCTTGGGCATTTCAAAATGTATAGGTAAAGGTCAGATAGGAGAGAAAAAACAATAGAAACTAATAGCCAATAAAAGAAATCCCTCAGGAAATGGATCTCAATAAAAAGATCATCACCATCGTCATGACGTAATGTCCACTGAATCCAAAATTCTAATATAAAAGAAAAGTTTGGAAATAAATTTTAGTGGGTAAAAAAAGAGCTGGGAGAAAAGATAGAGATGTGACTATATGTGTTAGTGCAGAGAGAGTTGAAGAAGAAGGGATTGAAAAGACACACTCTTCAATCTCTTCAGTTTTGCTAAAAGGAAAGAGAAATGACATCATTTTTCCTATATTGAGGACCACAGGCCATCGGGGGAATTAATGCTGGATCCAAATGGCAAGCAACTGCTAAGCATGGATTTTTAAAACAGTAAGAACTCTAACTAATGAACTTTAATTCTAAAAAAGAAACTTTTCCAGTATGTTAAAACCTTCCCAGTATTTAAATTATTGGAATAGAAATTCCTATCTGACCAAACTTAATCAGTTAGTAATAATTGTTTTATTGAATGTATTATTATTTTTTGTGAATCATTTCAATTAATTTATTTTTTCTGTTCTTTTAAGTTTTTATTATGATTTTTTTTCTTTTAAATAGCTTATATAACTGTTAAATTTAAGTTGAGCGTGAATAGCTGCATAGATTTGTAAAGTTATATATGTTAGTTTAAGGGAGGGTAATCTTAGGTTATTTGTTTCGTAGTTAAATTGGGTCAATGGATTGAATATATTGGTGTAATTAGTAGATGTAGTATGAGATTCACTATGTGCAGGATCGTATCATACACCACACACACCCTTTTTGCCTATGGAATGGGATAGTATGACGGAAAATGCAGTCCCTTCCTATGGAGTTTTTTTATTGCTCTTCTCATCAGTCAGATGTAGTATTCCTGTCTGGACAAGAGTCAATGTCTTCCATTAACCATGCTGTTCAGATGTGCATTCCTGACGGTGTGGTATTTGTGCTGTCGTATTCGTGCTGCATTGAATACATAGATATATCAGATGGATTAGCATTAGTTTGACTGAGAACTTTTGGCCTAAGGTTAAGTAAGAAATAGAATATTTTCTTTTCAAATGCAATCTATGTAGTCTATTCATACTTGACACTCTAATAAATATTAAACTCATCTGTGCGAACTTTTAAAATAAAATAAAAACAGTTAAATTGTAAATTAAAATCTAAAGTAAAATAAGTTATAATGTTTTGTAAAAAATAAAAGTTAGACTAAAATAATAATGCTAAATTTTATATATATTACTGGCAGTGGCTTCTTTTATTTTTTTAATATTGAAAATATTTTTAAAAAAGAATTCATATTTTATAAATCTCTGTGTCTCACTGAGCTAGTGACAATGGGCTGGTGGTCAGAATAAAAATATATGTAAAATATGATCTTAATAGTGCGTATCTGCCTACTCTATAAATTTTCTAGGTTCAAGTAGCCTAGGGGCACTCTGTATGGCAGATACAGTAAGACTCTTTATTTTTGGACCATTATAATATATATCAGTACTTAGTTTATATTAAGGTAGCAAACCTTGCCTATTCTCCAACTTGTCATCCATGTCATTGAAAATCTGATGATGGGACACCAATAACCCTTGTTAATACCAATATTATTGTCATGCCCATTTTGACTTTAATTCACTCTGATTTCTTATATATAGAACCTTAATATGTCCATTTAAATACATAAAAGGATGGTTAAATTGGCTTAAAGTCAGCATGGGTAGGACAATAATATTGACATCAATAAGGGCTTTGAACATTTCCTTATCAAATTTTCAATGATATGAATAAGCTGAAGAGTTGGAGAGTGAATAATATATATATATGTTAAAACGAAGATTTGCACAGGTTAAATATATAAAATACATATTTTGCAGGTTCATCCATGTTAAAAACTTTTAATATTAATATACTGACGTTTCAACTTGGTCACACAAGCCATCCACAGAGTTATAAAAAAAAAAAAAAAGTCAAAACGTCAGTATATTAATATTAAAAGTTTTTAACATGGATGAACCCGCAAAATATGTATTTTATATATATTGTAATGGATGTTTAAGACACCATTATAAAAATTATACTTTTATAGGGGTAAAGAAAATAAAATAGATTTTTATTTAAGATTTCATTTGTAAAACTTGATTAAAGGTTTTTTTTAATGCTTGTACTAATATATATGTATGTGCGTGGGAATTATATTTTAATACCACAGTTATATTTGGTTTTTAATTTTGATTTTAAAAAAAAGAAAACTAAGATTACTTTTTTGTTAAATTTATGTAAAAGTAAAGTGTACAAATAGATTGCTTTACAGATTTGGGATTTATATTGATAAGAATAATTAAAAAAGAAAGAAAACAAAAAGAAAAGAATTTTTCATTAGTTGGTTCCTAGATCTGTAAAGGGCAATTTATTTTGTTAATTAGATAACTATTGTTATCTAGATAGAGAATTTTTAAATTTTAATTAAAAAGAAAAAGTTTGGTAATTGGTTTAAGAGATATGATTCAGATATAACAGGCTGAATCAGGCCATTGGATTATCTTTGACTAGCTTTCAATATTTGCATCAGCTAGTATACTTGCACCAGTGCAAAAAGACAGACACCAACTCTGACAGGAGAATTGCACAAACTAAGAGACACTTCCACCAACTCTGAGAGATACTTGCACAAACTATTCCTGCATATTCTGAAAGCTGATCCAGTAATTATTCTACCTAGAATGAACATTAAACCTACAGCAAGAATATTTTCTTTACCATGATGTGCTAAACTTCTCACCAGGACAGGTTTGGATGTCCTGTGTCTCCATTAACTGCCTACAATGCCATAAGAACCGGCTCCAAAGAAACCACTAACCAACTTGCCCAAGCCTACCATCAGTGAATCCAGAGCAACGGACTAACCTAAGAAGTCTAGTGCACTAGCATTGAAATAAATTATTAAGGTACCTTACATTTTTGCGACTTAAATAATGTTGTCTTGTATGTGTTTCCTTTTTTTTTAAAAATATAAATGTTTTTCAAGTTGTATCGTATGTAATTCGATTTCTGTGTACTTGATTTTTTCTTTCTTTTTTAATGAGTGCTAGTTTCAAACCTATTACTGTCCATCCTATTTAAGTCTTAGTAAGTAAGATAGTAGTTTATTTTAATCTCACATTCCTTTTATTATAAAACACAATCTGGATATCACAGACTATTTTAATTGATTTCTGGCTCATGACCCATTTTGTTATTAGTTCTACTTATGTTGTGAAACTCTAATTATTTATAATAGACGATTATGAAATATAATCATTTTTAGTTTTATTTCTTCAAGCTTCCAATTCGCTTATTAGGGGCACGTACGATCGTTTTAACCCTCTCAATAGGTAGATCATGAGCTCCTAGCCTGTCTCACTCAGAGGGAGGTCAATCAATTGAAAGTAATAACTTTCAACACTCTTTTATTATTATTAATGTTTTGGAAGCTACCTTCACATTCCTTCGGTTTTGACATAAGCTTACATAAATCTCAAATACGGAGATTCAGCCTTTTCCTAACTATGGGTTATAAGCAGGAAGCTAACCTCCCTTGTCTTGCATGAGATCACTGTCTACTTACTAATACTTCTGTTACTATCAGTATTTTGCACTCTTTCATGCACAGGAAATCGCTTTCAAAGCCGTATAAATATTTTAGTTTAATCATGATGAATGTACGTGTAGTACATATTTTAAATGTGCTTTAAAGATTATTATTTAGATTTATGTTTATTTGATCATACTCGTAATAAAATTATTTATTTATTCATTTACTTAGTTGATTTTGTTTTCTGTTGCTACCTTTCCAACTCACTGAACAAAACATAGATCTCATTTACTTGATTGAGCTAGTCTGGCGCATTCGATTCGCATATCCTGTAACCCCTTAAAAATAAATGTCTAGTTCCAAATTTCAGACTAGTGGCGCCCTGGCAGTCAGTATATGCGAGTCTAAAGCTTTTGTCCGGTATAATATATATATATATATATATATATATATATATATATATATATATATATATATATATATATATATTGTAACCTTTGGTTTATTTCATATATAAACCAATGATGGGAAAATAAACTATTTATAGACAAAATTTTTTTTTTAGTTTAAGAAAAAATTGAAAAACTTCATTTGGAAAAATTAATAACTGTGTAGTTTAAATCTCACATATATAGAGAATCTGTTTGTATTTGTTTAAAATTATAGCTAGTATTATGTAGAGAGAGAAGGGGGAATTGGCTTTTGTATGCATGCTGTAATATCTGAAAAATAGGTGTTTATATGTCTAAAATAAAAAGTCTGCTTGAATCATAATATTTATCAATGAATGTAAAATTGAACTTGTTATAAATAGGTTTAAATTATAGGAAATTATAAGAGATATTTGTGCTAATATTAATCTAAACAAGCAGTTTTCTCTTTGATATTCTGTATACATATGTATGTGTGTGTGATACAGATATGTAGATTTTTTCCCTTTATAGAAATTTATATATTGTGTTCTATATTATTTGATCATATAGTGTAAAATGAATTTGTTTTGATTTATTATTTGCAGCTCTAAAATTTAAATCCTAAAAAGTTATTTAAATAATATTTATTTTAGAAAAATTCTCAATAATTCTATATATTCTTTTTAATGGTTTTCATAAATCAAGGGCAATGTGGTCATCAGATTGAGCTGGAGAGGAGAAATTTAAAACTAACACTTAACAGTTGGTCTTTAAATGGTTAGTTTCTGAGAGATCTTACTTAAAGTTAAAAAAAACCAGACATGGAAAGAAAAGGAAACTGACAGATTTCCCCCCTTTTCTTATAAAAGAGCCAAGAAAAGTGAAATGGGGGAACTTGCTAATTCAATCTAATTTGATAATTTAATCTCTGGCTGGTTGCTCTGATTTTTTTTGCTCTCAAAGATTGACTCAACTTGTTAAAGGTGTACATGAATTGTTTAAAAGTGTTGTTCTAATTCAGTTATAAATAGTAAGCATTTCTCTTTCTCCAAAGTCAATTATAACAAAATTAGCTCAAAGTAAAAGATTTTGCATTCAGTACCACAATTTTTGTGTTGGATTTTTTAAAGTTCATTTAAAGAAAGCATCTCAGGAAAAGTATTGCATCCATGGCTTGTTAATAAAATCCAAAGAAAATGATTAAACTTTTATATAAAGTTAAATAGCCAATCCATATTTTTAACAATAAAAATCTGTTTGTTTTGATTGTGATTTAAACCTAAAATAATAAAGGGAAAAAACATCTAAATTCAAACCCAGGAAAGAAAATCTTCAAAATGTGAAAGTAATCTGCAGGACTCTTTTAAACCACTTTTAATTATTAATATAGCTATCTCTTGATTAAAAAAACAGTATTTGGGTCTATATAGTATACATAACTATCTCCAAGACAAAATGAATTAAATGATAATTGGTGTTGGTGGACAACTATATCAACTCTTCAAACTTAGCCTTGAAGAAAAGAGACTGTCCGTAATGTTTAATATTTATTATTTATTTTGCTTTATATATATGTATAGCATGTTAATAAAAAATTAATGATTATATTAATTTTAATTTTTTTTGTTTAAAATCTTAAAAAAAAAAAAAGAAAATGATTTTGATCCATAAGACCCATTGAAGTAAAAAAAAGGAAATTAAAAATTGTTAACATGTAATGATGAGACAGTATAATTGCTTACTTATGTGCCAAAAAAAAGATAGAAAATATTTTTATTATTGACAAAATTTTATGCTTAATATTGGATCTGTGAAGAGTGATTGGATGGTCATGTGAATACTCATCGCTATGCTATAATATGTTGATTCAATCTGTTATTAATATAAATATTGGATGAGTGTTGCTGTGTGCTTTATTTTTTTAAAATTAAGATAGTTCATCGGTTTGATTTGTGATCTGGTCAGACTTTTGTCATTTGTGTCTGGGCTATAATCAATATATATATATGTGTATATATAAAGCCATAAATGCTTGTTAATTCTGAGGTAGAGTTATCTTATCACCTCAGAAGGATAGATAGGAAATAACTCTCTCATAACTTATTCACTATTGCAGAGGAGTTCGAGGACCAGTTTCCAGCTCCATTTGTTTTTATTTAGTAGGAAATTCTTGATAAGAATTATTGTAAGAGTTGTGGAAAATGTTATGCATGTCTATATAGAGTAAGTGTGTAAAGAAATAAAGTTCCTCACATGATTCTAGTCTCAGAGAAGACTTTTCTCTGGTCAATGCAGACATTTAAAGTTGTGAGTTGTTTAATTTCCTTTACTAAGATGCATATGTGTGCGTTATGAAGTACAGCATAGTACTGTGAAATATGTAGAGGATTTTTCTTTGTGCAGAGCATGATAAAAGTTGCTTTGACAGGGTATGGATTTCAGGCAAATGTGTCTGTTGATGGAGGGAATGACAGAGAGTTTAAATTATAAGTTGACCAATCTGTGGTTGAAGTTTGTGAAGGATAATAAAATTGAATATCATCAATCTGGGGGCAACATGCTGACCTATCAAAATATATACAGTCAGTAAAGTGGAAAGCATGGTTTTTATATTTAAACCCATTTGTTGTACCAATTAGAGATTTCACATGTCACATCATCTTTTCATAGGTAATATAAGAGGTATTATTGCCTGTTGGAATAATTAAAATTAAAATTATTGTAAAGTTGTTATTGATTGCTGGAATAGTTCAATTTATGATTATTGTAATGAAAGGGGGAGCAGAAATTTATAGGTTCTCTGAAAGTTAAAAGAGAATTTTATATCATACTTAAATACGGAATTCAAATCCCGATTCTGTGCATAAGCGTATTAGTATTAATATTCAATTAAAAGAGGGATAAAGACAATGATTAAGTTATAAAGAAATTTAGCTAATTTAAATATGTATTATGTATCATTATTATCATTCTTTAGTAAATTTCATATCATATTTGGGTATAGTAATATTATAGATGTGTTCTTATATATTGTAATAAAATATTTGTTGTTATGAATTTACATGCGTCTTGTGTATTAATGTTTCAAATATCTCCTGAATCTTTATCCAACATCTATATCTAGAACTCACATTAGATCACATTTAAATTTATATTATTCATTTTTATATTGATTGATTCCATAATTGATTTACATTATTCATTTTTATATTGATTGATTTCATAGTTTATTTGCATAATTCATTTTCATGATTGATTTCCATATTTCACTTACATGATGAGTTCTTTGATCAAATTCCATGATTAATTTCCATGGTTTATTTCCATAGTTTACTTTGGCAAAAGTGTAATAGATTTAAAAGTACTAACTAAATTTGGGCAAACAGATGATATAAATTAGAATAAGATGAGAGAAAATAGTTAATTTAGGTATATTAAATTTAGTCATTTGGTTCGTTGCAATGTTGTGAATATTGGGAGCAGACATAAAATCCCTTTCCTGCTTTCGGTATTTAATATGATTCCCACTGGTAAATTCACATTAAAGTTTAATTTAGCAAATTTTGGGATCATATCCATTGCAATGTAATCGTTCATAATTGCACCTCATTGGCAGATCTAGACCTTGAGAAAGAGTATTTTGATTATTAAATCTAAGAGCTAGCTTGGAAGTCAAGTAGTGCAGGTAATAAAATTTGGAAAATATTATTATAATAAAGATCATGAATTGATTCGATTGGAAGGCTTGGATGTGTGTTTAAAAAAATAGAATTAAGAATTATCAGTTAAGAATATATAAAGAACATAACACAGACATTCAGTGTTATATAATTGTAACTATTGAGAGTGATAGATGCTGAGAATGAAAAATAAAGTAGTGGGATTAAATGGGAAGGATTTATTTATAACATTTCTTTATCCTACTTTAAATTAAATAATAATTTTATATTATAAGCATAAGTTATGAGTTCTCCGCATCGATTACTAAATTATTTCTAATCGTATATGGATTGGAAATGTATACAGCATTTTTGTAGTTACCACTCGAGATCAGATATTTATATTAAAGTTGTGGAAGAAAGTTGTCTCATTATTATTCATTTAGTAATAAGAATGTATCATGGAAACATTTGCATAATTTTTGCTAAGTTTGAAACCAAGACCACAATAAATTGAATTGTATTTATCAACGTTGTTTTTTTTTAAGAGACAATTTAATTATTTTCTCCATTGTTTTCTATAGTAATAAGCATGATGATGATGATCTCTGGTGGGCATTACAAATTTCATAATTGCAATTTGGCGCCTGGGTAGACTTTATGTTATTAATAATATCAGTAGTTAAACACACTAGCCGTCCTTGTTTGATCCCAAGGTTAGATTCAATCGACTAGCTACTTGAAATGAAATATAAAGTAGAGGTCACATAAAATGAATTCTGGAATTAAATTAAAGTTGATAACGACTACATAGATAGTTGAAAGTAGTTCTATTAATTTGGATATATATTTGGTTTTTTAAACTATTTTTTACTGTATTAATTATTGTATTGTTTTGAATAATTATATATATTTTATTATAATTGGAATACAGACATTGATTAATATATATATATATATATATATATATTGCGATATCTACATAAATGTAGGCTCGCATGTATATATTATTGATTCTCAATAATATTAATAAAGAGAAGGGTTTCGTTAAAAGAAATAGAAAAAAAAAAAGAAAGAAAAAATTTAGTTAAAGGATTCTAAAAACTTATTTTAAAAGAAATTAGAAAAGCTAAATAATGATGAAAGATTAGAAAGGAAAGGGGAGGGGTGTAAAACTGAACGCGTCTCTTTCTTTCTTTGTTAAATAAGAAAAATCACTTGTAAAAAGAACGAAAGAATAATTATAATTGTGAAAAAAAAAAAAAATAAACTTGTACCAAATTTCCAAATAGATTGGTACAAGATAAAGTGAGAGAAAGGAATGTTGCAATTAGTAACATTCAATATTTAAAAGAATGAAAGAAATTAATTATAATTGTAAAATTAAAAATGTAAACTTGTACCAAATTTCCAAATAGATTGGTACGAGATAAAGTAATGAAAAGGAATGTTGCAATTAGAGGCATTCAATATTAAATGTATCAAAAGAATGAAATGAAAATTGTAATTAGAAATTGGAAAAATGTAAACTGTATAAAAAAAATTCCAGATAGATTGGTAAGATAAGAATGAAAAGGAATGAGGCAATTAGTGACATTCTATAGCAGGACAGCAGAAGGTTAAGCAGAGCTGATTTAGAAGTAACCGGTTGTGTTTTTTTTTTGCTGGCTAGAATTTAACAAAATAATAATAGAAGGGTACGCTGACATGGAGGGCTAGTGGCAAACACCGGGCGTTTGCTCGGTCTACTTCCGTCTAACCATTCGCTCACTACTTATAACAACTAAATGCTGCCTAGAAGAGACCGCCGTTACAGAACCAGATCTGCCTGGAGATTCGAAGTAGAATGTTAAAGGGATGAAGACCGGCTAAAATGTGGAATTAGAAAGGAAACAAACCCACGTCAAAAGACGATAACTCTCACTCCATTCACTGGAACGTCTGAAAAAGCGAGCAACCATCTCTGCAAAAGAAGGGAAGGTTTTCCCCCTCGATGGTTGATCCGACATTGGAAAAATCATACCTAGGTAACTATTAATACATGCATGTCAGAATTAATTTGAAAATAAGAAATCAGTCAGAACTAAAGTATTAAAAAGTTGCGCAACACTTCGGACAGTTATCATTAAAAAAACTTAGGATTGTAATTTATTAATGTATGAGAAAGTAACAATTGGGTTACGATAATTTATGTAATGTTTCATTTGAATTATATTCTTTATTGTTTATTTATGTATTTATTATGTTAGTGTGTGGATATATATGTGTGTTTTAGGATTTTATTATTCATTATAATTAACGAATTGCAAATTAAATTTTATTTATAAAAGGAAGTACTTAGTCATTTGCGTTTTCTTTTCTCTACCAAGCGAATAACTACTTAGAGTGAATTAAAATTAAATCAGTGAGCTAACAAGTTGATTAATTGAGAAATAAAATAAAGTAAGCTAAATGGATAAATAAATCCAGTCTGTATTGTAAATAGAGTAAAGGAAGGAAGGGCTATAATTTATATTCCTGCTGTACTGTGATAATTCCGGGAAATTTTATAAATATTCCAGGCGCTGGGCAGAACTAATTATTCGATACAAATAATTTGCCCAGCAGAGAAGAAGCGTTTAATTGGGAAATATAATGCTGGGATGATATTTTATTATGTCAGTGTTCAATTAAGAATATATACTCGATTTTAGGGTGTATATTGGCTTCTTGCTTGTGGTAATCATCATCATCGGTGGTTAACCGGTCGATCACATAATTAAGTGCGGCTGGGGTCTTTAACCGCACGGCGGTGGTGTTACAGTTTTGGGGGCCAGTCCGGGATCTTGTCACATTCAGAAAAAAAAAAAAAGCAGATTGAATTAAATTATAGCGCCCTGGTTAAAATAGATATACACATATGTGATCTATACAGCGAGGTTAAATAAAGTCAAACAATCGGAAAACCGAATTTAGACTGAGAAATATTTTAAAAAAAAAAAAGAAAAAAAAAAAAAGTTTTTTTTTTAAAAACAAATGGGTTTTGTTTCAAATTAAGAATTTATATATGTTATTATAAAAATATATATATAAAAACGACAAAATAGTGTTAAAAGAAAAAGTGTTAAAATAAGGATTAGACGGCATAACCGTATATATGTAGTTATATAGTAGTTGTAGAGACAGTAGAATAGACCTAAGATTGAGATAAAATATAGAATAATAATAAAAGATCGCTTGGTGAGAGAGGGAAAGTGGAGCAAAAGACAACTGAATTTTATAAAAGGAGAGAAAGAGACGGGGTAAAATTTTCTGGGCACGATCTACATTATATAAATAAATAAAATCAAGAGAGGGAAAAGATTTTGTTGTTTGAATAATAAAAACTTGTGAGTTTAAGGGGATCTTTAAAGCAGCATAAACAAGTGAGTTAATGGATGAGGACGGGGCAGGCCAGCAAACGTACCGAATATGAAATATAGTTGATAAACAGTATTGCATTTAATAATAATTGGGAGAAAATAATTACTTAGTCAGTAATAACATTCATTTAGAGTCAATGCAAACGAGGTCGAAAGCAAAAATGGACGATCAACTTGCAACCACGAAAAGTACCAGTGAAGAACAAACGGAATTATCCGGAGAAACAGATAGGGAAAGAGAAATAGAAACCAGTAGTGGAAATGAAATGGAAATTAATGATGATAAACAAGAGCCGAAAGTTAGTATAGAAATTTATAATTTAATAAAAATGATGGAGAAAATGGGGGAGGATCAACGGCAGTTCATAAAGGAGATAAGGGAAAGAGATGAGCAGAGAGATGAAATAAATAAGAAAATGATAGAAGATCAGCAAAGGTTTATGAAGGAATTAAAGGAAGATAATAAAAAGATGATAGACGAGTGGCAAAAACAGTTGGATGACAAATTCGACATAAAAAATGGAGAGTTAAGTAAAAGGATTGAAGAAACCTCAAATCAGATTTTTGTCACGAATGAAAGGCTAAACGGACAGGCTGAGTTACTAGAAAACTTAGAGCAGAGACTCACTGGAGAAGTAAATAATTTAGAACAAGAGGTTGTGATGAAAGTAGAGGGAAGGATGGCACATTTTGAGGATAAAATAGAAACTGTGTGTCGAGAAGTAGAAGAGGTTAGAAATATGAGAGGGACAAGTTTGTGGGATAGCAGGCACAATAACATAATAACGATAAATCAATTTTTGAAAATTCAAATTTTTTTCGGGTCACATGGGAGAAAACCCCATAGAACACCTGGGTAGCCTTGAAAGGATACGGCACATTGAATGGATTGGATGAAGAAGCCATGATTGCCATCGCATGCAGTCACCTACAGAATGCTTCACAGGAATGGTGGGACTCATTGTTTGAAAAACCAAAAACATTTGAGGATTATAAGACAGCTTTGCTCACCAGTTACTGGAGGCGAAGAGCACCAGGAAAACATTCTACACCAGATATCACAAGACAGGTGGAGACCGGGAGAAAACGTTTACGCCATTTTTCCGTCGCCAGGTAGCGAGATTGCGCGCACTCACTGCTAGTCCATTATCAGAGAGGCAAATTATTCGTGTAATCAGACACAATTTGCCGCAAAATGTTGAGCAAGTGCTGATAGGCACTGAACGGAAAACGGTCGAACAGGTCGCGGAACTACTAAATGCGTTCGACAGCGCTCATTCTGGTCGTAGGATAGAGGATCGAGGATTCAAACCTCCGAAAGATCCTGTGATAAATGTGGGACCAGGTAAACCCCAACGAAGGTACGGGGAAGATAGCGGTAGATTTTATGGCGGCTCGGATGGAGCTATAGGGCCTAGGCAGAATGAAGGGGATCAGAGAGGGAAGTATCCGAACGAGGACAGAGGCTTTGATAGACGAAGGGACAATAGTCCATTCCCTAGCACAAGTGGGTATATTCCCCAGAAAAAAAAGAAAGAACCTCCCGACAGAAACTAAAAGGAAAGAAGCAACTGGACAAACACCTGTTGATGACTAAAGGATACCGACCCTGGACTGTGAACACGATAATCCACATGATAATGGAAATGTAGGGGGGAGGGTGAACTACGAAGAGTAGCGAATATATGAATGAGGGTCTGGATTTTGAGACAAATGTGTGCAGGTATGAATCATGCGGGGATTGCATTTGAGCTTGGTCAAGCCGTCTTGCCGTTCATAAAAAGAAAAAAAAAAATAGGGAGTGTGTGTGTTAATCTTGTCTATACACATAAGGATAGACATGAAAATAAAAAAAAAATAAAAATTAGAATGAGGACTCAGCAGAGATCTGGGCTCATTATCCGTCGTACTGGGTGAAAATCCCAAAGGTATTGGAAAGATACGAAGAATTAAACTAAAAAATAGAATGAGGACTCAGCAGAGATCTGGGCTCATTACCCGTCGTACTGGGTGAAAATCCCAAAGGTATTGGAAAGATACAAGAATTAAACTAAAAATAGAATGAGGACTCAGCAGAGATCTGGGCTCATGATCCGTCTTACTGAAAAAAAAAAAAAATCAACTCTCTGTGCAGAATAATGTTCGGTGGAGATCAAAAGTGTTTGGGCAGTTCAAATAAATCAAATGGAATGCAGATAGTTTAACCTAGTTGTCTCTCTAAGATAATCTCATCATACGGAAGTTATAGATACTAAACGGGTACCATTAAAAATAAAATTAATAAAGAAATATCAAGAAAAAAAATAGTAATAAGGGAAGATAGGGGTTAAGAATTAAAATGGCTTGACCTCAGAAAATAACTCCAGTAGATTTTAATTGTTAAAAAAAAAATGGGGAGCGGGGTAATGCGATATCTACATAAGTGTAGGCTCGCATGTATATATTATTGATTCTCGATAATATTAAGAAAATAACTCCAGTAGATTTTAATTCTTAAAAAAAAATGGGGAGCGGTGTAATGCGATATCTACATAAATGTAGGCTCGCATGTATATATTATTGATTCTCAATAATATTAATAAAGAGAAGGGTTTCGTTAAAAGAAATAGAAAAAAAAAAAAGAAAGAAAAAATTTAGTTAAAAGGATTCTAAAAACTTATTTTAAAAGAAATTAGAAAAGCTAAATAATGATGAAAGATTAGAAAGGAAAGGGGAGGGGTGTAAAACTGAACGCGTCTCTTTCTTTCTTTGTTAAATAAGAAAAATCACTTGTAAAAAGAACGAAAGAATAATTATAATTGTGAAAAAAAAAAAAAAAAAACTTGTACCAAATTTCCAAATAGATTGGTACAAGATAAAGTGAGAGAAAGGAATGTTGCAATTAGTAACATTCAATATTTAAAAGAATGAAAGAAATTAATTATAATTGTAAAATTAAAAATGTAAACTTGTACCAAATTTCCAAATAGATTGGTACGAGATAAAGTAATGAAAAGGAATGTTGCAATTAGAGGCATTCAATATTAAATGTATCAAAAGAATGAAATGAAAATTGTAATTAGAAATTGGAAAAATGTAAACTGTATAAAAAAAATTCCAGATAGATTGGTAAGATAAGAATGAAAAGGAATGAGGCAATTAGAGACATTCTATAGCAGGACAGCAGAAGGTTAAGCAGAGCTGATTTAGAAGTAACCGGTTGTGTTTTTTTTTGCTGGCTAGAATTTAACAAAAATAATAATAGAAGGGTACGCTGACATGGAGGGCTAGTGGCAAACACCGGGCGTTTGCTCGGTCTACTTCCGTCTAACCATTCGCTCACTACTTATAACAACTAAATGCTGCCTAGAAGAGACCGCCGTTACAGAACCAGATCTGCCTGGAGATTCGAAGTAGAATGTTAAAGGGATGAAGACCGGCTAAAATGTGGAATTAGAAAGGGAAACAAACCCACGTCAAAAGACGATAACTCTCACTCCATTCACTGGAACGTCTGAAAAGCGAGCAACCATCTCTGCAAAAGAAGGGAAGGTTTTCCCCCTCGATGGTTGACCCGACATTGGAAAATTCATACCTAGGTAACTATAAAAACATGCATGTCAGAATTAATTTGAAAATAAGAAATCAGTCAGAACTAAAGTATTAAAAAGTTGCGCAACACTTCGGACAGTTATCATTAAAAGAACTTATGATTGTAATTTATTAATGTATGAGAAAGTAACAATTGGGTTACGATAATTTATTTAATGTTTCATTTGAATTATATTCTTTATTGTTTATTTATGTATTTATTATGTTAGTGTGTGGATATATATGTGTGTTTTAGGATTTTATTATTCATTATAATTAACGAATTGCAAATTAAATTTTATTTATAAAAGGAAGTACTTAGTCATTTGCGTTTTCTTTTCTCTACCAAGCGAATAACTACTTAGAGTGAATTAAAATTAAATCAGTGAGCTAACAAGTTGATTAATTGAGAAATAAAATAAAGTAAGCTAAATGGATAAATAAATCCAGTCTGTATTGTAAATAGAGTAAAGGAAGGAAGTGCTATAATTTATATTCCTGCTGTACTGTGATAATTCCGGGAAATTTTATAAATATTCCAGGCGCTGGGCAGAACTAATTATTCGATACAAATAATTTGCCCAGCAGAGAAGAAGCGTTTAATTGGGAAATATAATGCTGGGATGATATTTTATTATGTCAGTGTTCAATTAAGAATATATACTCGATTTTAGGGTGTATATTGGCTTCTTGCTTGTGGTAATCATCATCATCGGTGGTTAACCGGTCGATCACATAATTAAGTGCGGCTGGGGTCTTTAACCGCACGGCGGTGGTGTTACAATATATATATATATATATATATATTGTATATATATATATATATATATATATATATATAACAAAACAAGTTATAAATCACATAACTTGCTATTGCTTGCATTTATAATCAATAGATGGAGCTTTACCAAAATCTCCGAAACAAGCATATATTTGTTTACATAAACATCAAAAGAGTCAATTCACTATCTCTTTCATTGGCTCCACCATCAGATCAGCTGATTTCAAGCTAATTTGCTATCATCAGTGAAGGATATGGCTAGAAACTAGATCTAAATACTGACTCCAAGTGTTTATGCAACAAGTTCCTATCAGTTTGCAAGCATGAATTTTTCAGACATGTAATGTCTTCAAACCCAGCCTAACAAGGCAGATAGCTACATGGATCTATTATCAGTTCAGTTTTACTACATAGTCAAAGCTCTGCAATATATATCATTGCAAAAACCTTTAAAGGTACATTTATGATAAAAAACCAAGTTATAAATCACGTAACTTGCTATCGCTTGCATTTATGATCAATAGATGGAGCTTTACCAAAATCTCCGAAACAAGTATATATTTGTTTACATAAACATCAAAATAGTCAGAATTCACTATCTCTTTCATTGGCTCCACCTTCAGATCAGCTGATTTCAAGCTAATTTGCTATCATCATGTGTCTGGTAGATAATGATCTGGACCAACATGAGTGCTGGTTCAGCACAAAATAAATATATTGGAGATCATTTATCTTTTTCACATATATGTGGTCAACTGTATCAGTTGTAAAAAATAGAGTGGATAGCTGTAGGTAGCTGGAAAGTCCAAGTTCAAATCTTTCTAGTTCACATTATGTTCAGTATAGACAATGTATTTGAATTTAAATATTACAAATTCAACCTGTATTCTGCTCATCATTCTTCCATGTATTTAAATGACATATTAAGGTTCTATGTGTGAGAGAGATCGGAGTGACTGAAAGTCAACATGGTATGACAATAATATTGGCCTCAACAAGCGCTTTGAACATTTTATCATCAGATTTTCAATGGTATGGATAAATGAAGATTTGGAGGTCAGAGAAGATTGAAGCCTGTCCATTAGAGTTTGAAGGTTTACTATCTTAATATAAAGTGAGCACTGATGATATATAATATAGAAATAAAACAAACTAACTCCTTTTTAAAACTTGATTTTTTATGACTATAATCATGAAAAAGAAATCCAACGTTTTGACTATTTTTTATAGTCTTTTTCAAGGCACACTAAAATAAAATATATATACAATAAATATCACATATTCCAAAAAAAAAAAAAAAAAAATTAATAATTAATTAAAAAATTACAAAATATATCCATAACCAAAATTTTCTTTTTTTTTACCTTATCTCACTCCCCTTTCCTATTACATTCACAACTTAAACACAACTAATTCCTTTTTAAAAATCTATATATATCAAATAAAAACTTTTAATTAAAAACCTATTATTTTCTTTTATCTTTTTCTATTAACATCCTATTTAATTCTGGTTTTATTTCATTTATGTATACACCCTCTTTTATTATCCTTTCATTATATGACTTAATACATTCCAAAGGTTTTCTTTCAAAACCCCCATGCTTAAATTTATTCTTATGAATGTAAATAGCAGAATTTTTATCACCTAAATGCTGTTTTAATCTAGTTTTTAATTTATTTTTACTAGTCCCAATATATATCATTTCTACATTCTTTCTAAAACAATTCAAACATTTTATCAAATAAACTGAATTCATAATGTCTATCCTATTATAATCCCAATTATTTATTATTAATTAAAAAATTTAAATTTGCTTTCTTTTTATAAACTGGACAAATTGAAACATTATATTTCCTATTAATCATTTTAACTAATTTCTTAACTTTAATAAATAAATCTTTAGATATATTAAAACCAACATAAATAATCTTTTCTCTATTTCTATTCCTATCTAATCCTATTCTATTCCTTATTTTATTTATATTTTTATTAGGAAACAAATGTTCAACTACACCCCTAGTATAATCATTCATAAAACATTCATTCCTAATAATATCAACCTCATTCTCAAACAAATTACTATTTGAACATAACTTAATTGCCCTAATAATTTTATTATTAACAATATTAATTTTACTATGATTATCAATATCTGAAAACCAATTATTTGATAATCCAAAAAATGTTTTTTTTCTAAACACAGATGTTTCTATAATAACACTACCATTCCTATCAATTTTTTTTAAAATTCTAACATCCATATATTCAATAACATTAATATATTCTTTTTCCATAGTAAATTTTATTTTTTCAACTCTACCATTAATATAACTCAAAAAATTATCTGCATTTCTTTTATTACCATTGAAAACATAAAATAGTCATCAACATATCTAACATAAAAAATTGGTTTATTCCTATTATAATTAAAAAAATTTTTCTTCAAACTTATACATATATATTCCTGCCAAAAAACCACTCAGACTATTACCCATACTTAAACCCTTTTTTTGCTTATAAAATTCATCCCCATATTTAAAAATAATGTCCCTACAACAAATCACTAATATTTCATATAAAAGAAAACCCTCAATTTTGAAAACTTGGGATTTGTTTTATAAAATCCCCTTTACATCAATTACTTCATGAATATAATTTTGTAGAATATGCTATAAATTGTGCGGGTTGATATGCCATTTTTTTTAAACTTACGTACCTGCCTACTTTATAATTTTTTTAGGTTCAAATGCCTAGATGGCGCCCTTGTAGTGCAGATAATTTTTTGAGTTATATTAATGGTAGAGTTGAAAAAATAAAATTTACTATGGAAAAAGAATATATTAATGTTATTGAATATATGGATGTTAGAATTTTAAAAAAAATTGATAGGAATGGTAGTGTTATTATAGAAACATCTGTGTTTAGAAAAAAAACATTTTTTGGATTATCAAATAATTGGTTTTCAGATATTGATAATCATAGTAAAATTAATATTGTTAATAATAAAATTATTAGGGCAATTAAGTTATGTTCAAATAGTAATTTGTTTGAGAATGAGGTTGATATTATTAGGAATGAATGTTTTATGAATGATTATCCTAGGGGTGTAGTTGAACATTTGTTTTCTAATAAAAATATAAATAAAATAAGGAATAGAATGGGATTAGATAGGAATAGGAATAGAGAAAAGATTATTTATGTTGGTTTTAATATATCTAAAGATTTATTTATTAAAGTTAAGAAATTAGTTAAAATGATTAATAGGAAATATAATGTTTCAATTTGTCCAGTTTATAAAAAGAAAGCAAATTTAAATTTTTTAATTAATAATAATGGGGATTATAATAGGTTAGACATTATGAATTCAGTTTATTTGATAAAATGTTTGAATTGTTTTAGAAAGAATGTAGAAATGACATATATTGGGACTAGTAAAAATAAATTAAAAACTAGATTAAAACAGCATTTAGGTGATAAAAATTCTGCTATTTACATTCATAAGAATAAATTTAAGCATGGGGATTTTGAAATAAAACCTTTGGAATGTATTAAGTCATATAATGAAAGGATAATAAAAGAGGGTGTATACATAAATGAAATAAAACCAGAATTAAATAGGATGTTAATAGAAAAAGATAAAAGAAAATAATAGGTTTTTAATTAAAAGTTTTTATTTGATATATATAGATTTTTAAAAAGGAATTAGTTGTGTTTAAGTTGTGATTGTAATAGGAAAGGGGAGTGAGATAAGGTAAAAAAAAGAAAATTTTGGTTATGGATATATTTTGTAATTTTTAATTAATTTAATTTTTTTTTTTTTGGAATATGTGATATTTATTGTATATATATTTTATTTTAGTGTGCCTTGAAAAAGACTATAAAAAATAGTCAAAACGTTGGATTTCTTTTTCATGATTATAGTCATAAAAAATCAAGTTTTAAAAAGAAGGAGTTAGTTTGTTTTATTTCTGTATTAGATATATATGAACTATTTTGAAAAGAAGAACTGTATGCTGGATATATTAAATTATTTGATGATATATATGTGTGGGAGATTGTGATCTGGACCAATTGATGAGTGCTGATTCAGCACAAAATATGTATATTGGAGAGCATTTATCTTTTTTACACGTATGTTGTTATGCGTATTGGTTGTATAAGATGAAATGAATAGCTATAGGGAGCTTAAAAGTCTGAGTTTAAATCTCTTCTACTTATATTAAGTTCAGTATAGACAATATACTTGTATTTAAATTTATATTTTTGTTAAATAAAGTCTTAAATCGAGCATACTGATCTTGTTTAAAAATTTACTATCAACAATAATGTCTGTCGCCCTTATAAATACTTCGTAAATACTAAAATTTATAGCCTATGGAATTTATTTACATGTACAGTTATTTCTGTCATTAACAATGAAATGTATTGCATATCTTTGAATATTAAGTTGTAAATTTTTTATACGCCTTTTTGAAACATTTTTTATTTTCTATTAACTTCGTAATCTTTTATGTTTCCAAGTACAAATTTTTTTTTACTAATTTTTTTTTAGATATTTTGTATTGAAACAGTAAGGTCTGCTTTGCAGATCTTCATTTCACCTTTTCTCACCTATTTCCTACCTCATACCTTAGTTTGAACCCCAATCTATCGTAGTGTGTCTGCATAACGCTTATATACCGAAAATCCCACCTAATTTTAAACCACAAGTACAATGCTCATATTATATATATAAGTCATTCCCAAATAAATAAAAAAATTATAGATTATGTATATGTTCACATAATTTTGATTTATTAAAAAGTAGGTTATATAAGTCGTAATTGCGCACACACTATGATATGCATTTTAAACATATCAAAATTATAAATTGTTAAAGTTATTTTGTTTGAATCTATTTACAAATATATTACTGTCGTAATATATTTTGATTGAAAATAAAATTCATTTAGTAAATATTTGTTTAGTAAATAGATTCAAATATTGCAATTTAAAAAGCAAAATCATTTTCTTTAATTTAATAAAAGTTATTCCAAATATTTTTGTTAAAATAAATGATGGACAATAGTTTAATTAGTTAATATTATATAAGTTTATCTAAAAACAGCAGATGTCCACTTAAGGTTTTCTTTAATTAGTAAAAGTAATTTTTAATTAAATCTAGTTTGTAATTCGAATGTCGACAGGGAAATTAACAAAAGAAATTAATTAATGTTGAATTCCTTTAGACATTCGGATGGATTTAATTACAGCTGATAAGTCCGATATATTTTTGTAATGCTCCAGGGCAGTTCTATTGTTAAAGTTTACTATAAAAAGAAGGGTTTTCTTTTGTCCTAGAGTTTCTTCTAATGTTTCTAAGAGAAGTCATTCTGAGGTCTAATGTGTCTAACCAAAATTATTGTAGTAATTTGTAAATCTTGACATGACAGAGTAGAGTGCAAGAAGGCTATTTCTCTCCGAAATGGTCATATGCTGCCGTATACCATTGGAAGTTATCACATAAGGAACCCCGGAACTGCTGCTGCTGCAAAAAATATGAACATTTCCAGATTTTGCTGTTAAATTATATAAAAACCTGCCGACCATCAATCTACCTAAAATGCTTCTCCAGAGGTAACCCTAAATTAACCCAAGAGCTCTTGTGATAACTAACATGCTATAGCTATTTAAAAATGTTTTTCTTATATTTCACATAACTTCATTATGTATTTCTTTAACGTGTTTAAATATACTCAACATTTTGCTCTCTATCCTTGGGTTAATATTTTCTATTTATAAAGCTTTCTTTTATTTTATTATGATAATGTGTCAGAATTGTCTTTGACCGAGTGAACTATTATTCCCTTCATTGAAAGTAAGACGCCGCTATTAAGGCATATTTTAAATTTATAATTTTCCAATTTTATTATCTTGCAAATCACTCATTCGAGGGCGATTCTTTTCTTTAATAATATAATCACATAGTTTAAAATCTACATGTTATTGATTTTAATCTACCATGAGAATATGTGCGAGGTCAATGATTTAAATGTGTCCCCAAATGCATGATTGCGTATATAAATCTATACTTACTTTTCAAACCCGCAAGCATGCATTTTCCTATTTTAATTACCGTGTTCTACTTTAATTATAAAGTTCATCATTGACGTCGAGAATGTGCAAACCCTTTTAAATGAATTTTGGGGAATTTGATTGGGCATTTCTCTTAATCCGAGCAAAACCCATTTAGTATGTTTTTATATACACTAATCTTGTATTGCTGGTAAATGAATTGGTTGTTGAGACCGCTTTGTTTTATTTGGTACTTGTGTATAATTCAACCGATGACGTATTACCCTGAAGGCATATCAGTCTAATCTTGCGATTTTTAAGATAACATCTCCAAGTGATTTGCGGACACATGTAATCACTAAAATGGGTCCGCAGATCACGTGAACACGGTTACGTTAAAAAACGCAACATTAGACCGATATGCCTTCAGGATAATACATCATCGGTTGATCACGTGATAAAAAACAAAAAAAAAAGGGCAAAAAATCTGACACAGGTCAGGCAAATAGTAAAAAAAAAAAAATAAAAATGTACATGCATGTGTCAAAATAATTTAGAAAAAACTATATTCTAATTTATAAAACCACCCTATATTATGGTCAATTATAAGGCTTGGCATACACCTATACCTTGTATTACTCTCATAGCTGTAATTTTTCTAATTGCCCATGAATTTATGAAAAATAATTTTCTGTATGATATAATTCAGAAATTAAAAATTGCCGATGAATTTACGAAAAATAATTTTCTGTATGATACAATTCAGAAATTAAAAATTAAATTAAAACGTAATTCAATTGTAGAAATACTAACAAAATTTTTTTGTAAATTTTAAATAAACAGCTAAATTAAAAAGACACAATTTAATGCAAATCTGGTATTAATGGCGTCGCACCCTGTAATTTTTATAATTGCCGATGAATTTACAAAAAATAATTTGAGAATTGTAGAAATATTAACAAAAAGTTTTTATAATTGATGATGAATTTATGAAAAATAATTTGAGAATTGTAGAAATATTAACAAAAAGATTTTGTAAATTTAAAATAAACAGATAAATAAAAAACAGTTTACCGGAATAAATTACGAAAAATAATTTTCTGTATGATACAATTCAGAAATTAAAAATGAAATTAAAACATAATTCAATTGTAGACTGATAATACGTCATCGGTTGAATTATCCAGGTCACATGCTAAAAAATATTCAAAAATGAAAAATATCTGACACAGGTCAGGCAAATACTAAAAAAAAAATGTACATGCATGCGTCAAAATATTATTCTCAATTTTAAAATACAGCAGCGCGTAGTGCTGGAATTGCCGGGCGGGGGGCCTCCGGATATCAGACATTGTATTACTATCATAGCTGTATGATATAATTCAGAAATTAAAAATAAAATTAAAACGTAATTCAATGTAAGTTTGAGAATTGTAGAAATATTAACAAATATTTTTTGTAAATAAGTTTGAGAATTGTAGAAATATTAACAAAAACTTTTTGTAAATTTTAAATAAACACCTAAATAAAAAAGATGCGATCTAATGCAAATCTGGTATTAATGGCATCCAGAAAACGCTGCACTTTTACATGCATTTGGTAATTTTTAAAACGTACTGCATATTGCAAAATTGATTTTAAAAATTATTTCAAATTATTTACACATTAAAAATGTAATGTAGAAATATTAACAAAAAGTTTTTGTAAATTTAAAATAAACAGATAAATAAAAAACACTTTACCAGAGAAGTTTGAGAATTGTAGAAATATTAACAAAAAATTTTTGTAAATTTAAAATAAACAGATAAATAAAACACTTTACCCGAATTAACAGCTCAAAAAAGTAACTGTGATGCCGTGGATAGCAAAATCGCAATAGACAGAAAAATCAAAAAATTTCCCAAACCTCTCTACGAATTTTAAATCTCGCGGGTGAAAAAAAAAAAATTGACTCTCTGATGGATTAATCACGCCAGTCACTTGGTTACCATGACAATGTTGTCATGCAAAAAACGTCGATGTCTACCGGAAGGGAAATCGGAAGTCAAAAACGTCATCGGTTGAATTATTCACAAGTACCTTTTATTTTTCCAAGGATTCTTTACACGGCAAAGTCCGTTCTTTTCGCTTATTGCAAGTTTCCAGGCAGAGGATGTCCCAAATGACACCCCTGGGAATTAAACGCAATCGTCACACAGTTGCTAAGTTTCGTCTGTTCATAAAATACTTTCCTACGGGTTAGCGGTGAGATGCCCTCCGTAATTATTCCGGATCTTCAATATTGTTTTATTTTATATTTATTTTACAAAGCATCCATGACTTAAACGTGTCACACCCTCCAACTTTAATAAATTCATTATCAACAATACTGACCTCCCAATGCAACTCTATTGTTATTATTCTCAAATAAATGCCTTGATCACATTCCCACTTTGTTGCTTAGTAAGCTTTTGTTCGTGCTATTCTCGAAATCAATAAATATTTTATAACACTTAATTTCAAATATTTTCTTAAACTTGCATAATTGCTCAAAGCACCTCGCACATGTTCCTATCTCTTCAAGCACATTATCGTAATGCTATTAGCCCGAGGATTAGAATATATCACTTTGCTTTAAAACTTTTTTTCATTTATTGAAATTAATGCCAATAATTATTTAATACGCGTCCCTGTCTCATATAAGCAGACAGTGGCGTTATATATATAATTTAATGAATAAATTTTGTGAAATTATTTAAAACTAAATTTGATCTCTTATTTTATTTGATTCCTATCACTGTCTCGGTCTATATATATATTTTCTGCATTTCTTTTGTAAATCCATAGACGTTAATTAGCCACCCAAACTTCTTTTAGTATAGAGTCTTTTGTTTCTCCCTGACCACCAGGCACCGGTCAAAGGTCATACTAGTAGTGGCATCAGATGCATTGTCACGTAGATGGCGCTGTGAAATTTGGGCTTTAGATTTGAACTTAGTATATCTAGAAGGCAACCCCTCCTAGAATGTTCAGTTTCGTGTCTGGGGTTTGAATTCTGCAGTGTGTTAGCGATATAGACGATTCTGACTGTTACAGTATGGAACTTTATGCCTTTCAAATCATATTTATTAATTTTTTAAGAGTTGTCTTTTTTTTTTAAACACTGAAATATTTTTCAATGATCCTCAAACAATTCTCATTTTTCTGTTATTGCAATGATTGTGATTAACTTTAATGGAATTAGCATCAGTAGGTTTTCACAATAAAAATATCGTCCTAAAAGATTATAACAGAGAGATCTGAAATATCTACTTTTCTTTAGCCTTTCCACTTTTGTGATCAATTGGATATTATTACTTATTGTAATTTGATATGGTAGGTAATAGTGTATCTGAGATTTTTCAAAATATGAATGCTTTGTGTTTTCCTAGAAGTTTGTAATGATAGTATTTTAATTGTATTTACATACTGGACTATTTCTATCATCTAATATTAATTATTGCATGTCTTTAGAAAAATTTAACTTTATTTAAATATTCCAATTGCATTCAACAGAGCAAAAGAAGTTTGTTTAGAAACCAGCAGTTTGTAAAAAGAAAAGATCTATATGAAAAAATGGTTATGCATCAGCTGTGATTAAGAAAACCTTAAATATATAACAAAAAGAACCATAAAAATAATTATTGGTCCTGTAATATAACCATATACACCAAAAATATCAGACAAATTAAGAAAAACCTGCAATCAGTATAACATCAGAAGAGCTGCCAAGGGTCATTCCACACTATGAGGAACTCTAACACCTACAAAACATATGCTTGAAATGTTGAAAAATAGAAACTGCATCTATGAAATACTATGTGGATATGGAAGAATGTATATTGGGGAGACCAATCATCCCATTGAAAAGCAAATGCAAGAGCTCAAACTGATGATTAGAAGAGAGATAACATATGTATCTAAGGTAGCAGATCATTGGATAGAAAAAAAAGGTACAAAAATTTTAAAGAACCTATTCACATGACAATGGTAAATAATTTCATAAATCAACCTAGTGCAACTATACATAATGTAAGGAAATCACATCAGAAAAAAGCTCATAGATTATTATATGAAATTTTTACTGATTGTTGCCTTTGGCAGGATGGCTTAGATGGTTAGAGCATTACTCTAAAATTAAATATTCAAGAATCTAAGAATCTAGATTCAATTCCCATGCTAGTATTATTATTAGTCAGGCAGCAACACCTGAAGAAAAGAAGAGAGTAATACCATTCAAATCGTTGTGCACATACTAATCTGTGTGCTATTACTATCAGTTGAATATAAATGGAATATTTAAATAAAGTTACATTTCTTTAAAGAATTCCAAAACTTGGTATAAATAATGGAAACAGTCCAATATATAAATGGTTGATTTGTTCTCATTTAAAAATTTAAAAAAATAATAGTGTTTGCATTTTGTACAGCTGAAACAAAATTCAGTTATTCTTCTAGGTATTACTTCTTGATTTTTATATTGAATTACATTTTTAATTTTGTCAAAGTCATAATGAATTTGTCATCAGAAAAATATGATACATGCTTCTGTAGAATTATTGGCTCATCACCAGATACTCAGAAAATTGTTAGTTCGCCACCAGATTCTCGTTTTAAGACTTTGAACTATTTTGTATAGTAAAAGTTCTGTTTTTTAAAAGTTTCAGTTTCCATAGATGAGAAAAATTTAATGATTTAGATCAAGTCAGGTAATTCACCAAATCTGTCCATATCAGTTGAACTCTAAATTTATACACTAAATATATCATAGTGTAATTTGATGAATTTCTTGCTTACCACTAATCAATATTTAAAAAAAAAGTAGTTCAGTTATTGTATCTGATCTTTCAAATAAAATGTCTCTTGAAACATAAATGAGAATATATAATTTCCATATAGAATAAAGTTCGCAATATCAGTGCTTACATGGCACACACAATTTATACATTTATATTCACCATCCCTGCTATTAACTTTTCTCTTGCACACCATTGGCCACTCTTTACTGCTGATCTGTTATCACTTTAAATCTAATTTTAAAAGTGAAGCATGTCTCAAAAGCACTCTAAATGTTGAACAAAGAAATCAATACTAGAAATGAATGAATACACTTATTCTTAGTAGCCTGATATTTATAAGCATCCTTTTCTCAGCATTGCTGGTAATTCAGAAAAAATTAGTTTATCAACCAGATGGAATATGGCACTTAAGAGTTATCAAACTTGTAATTAATTATATAAACCTAGAGACAGCATCTCACTTTTAACACTTTGATTGTAATAATTAGACAAAATTTCATATGTAAACTTGAAATTAAACATAACTCAATGCATATGTAAACAGAGAGTAAATCACCCTTACATACACTATGATTAAAAGCACTCTAAGTGTTGAACAAAGGAATCAAGAATAGAATGAATCCATCTATTCTTGGTAGCTCTGATGTTTATAAGCATATTTTTGTCAACATTTTTGATGATTCAGAGTGGAATTAATTTATCAACCAGATGAAATATGGGACCTAAGCATTATTAAACTAGTAATTCCATCTGGTTGAAAAATCAATTTCACGTTGAATTACCAACAATGTTGACAAAGATATGCTTACATCAGAGTTATAGGTGGATTCATTCTATTCTTGATTCCTTTGTACGTTTAGAGTGCTTTTAAGTCATAGCCTTAGTGAGGGTAATTTACTATCTTTGTTTACATATACATTGAGCTATGTTTAATTTAAAATATATTGTAAATAATGCTTATAAAGAAAATCAAAGTTGAAATGATTTTTATATAAAACAATGGACTTCTTAGGAGCAAAATGAGATACTGCTTGTAGAATTTACATGAGTAAATTAACATTGTAGATGTTGAGCAATTTATTAAAATAAATTAAATTTACTATTTTTTTTTCAAAAATGGTAATTTATTTTTAACTATTATACAAGTTTTGATGAAAAAAAATGCTGATGATGCATTTATGTAAAGTTGTTTGGATTAATGATCCTAAACAATATTGAGAAGAGAACGAACAACTTCTGTTAGATAAAATAATTTTTATTCGATGGTATCAGTACTGAAATTAACAACCCCAAATTAAAAAGGTGATTATATTTGTGTTTTTTTGTTTATAACACCATTCATTGGGATATGACATAAGTTGGTGGCAATTATCCTCCTCCAAATCTCACAATAATGAGAGCATCAGGATATAATATAATATGCAGTTATATTAATAATAGCATTAAAGAATAAGAATCAATAATTATTCCATGCGATAGATCTAAAAGAAGTTCAATATAAAAATACAGGATAATCATCTATCCAATGTCAAACTTAAGGCCTATAATACAATCATTAAATTTTCTTTTGCATACATCTCTATCAATGCTAAATTATCTATCATAATAGAAATGTTGAAATTCTGATACATGCTGATTATCATCAATGCTTTAGTCATATGATACCACGAATGCAGCAGTGATTAATTAGAATGGTATATATGGCTTGGTCAGTTGCATTTAATTCAGTTTTGGTTAATTCAGGTCATTAATTCAGTTGTTATTTAATATGTTCTTTCATCTGTTTGCTGTAAAGAAGTTAACCACTCTTGAGATGTTTAAAACCTGGATATCATCGTAGTGGTTGATATAAACCTAAGAAGGCTGATGCCTCAATTGGTTAACATCATGGAAATCTTCAAAAATAGTGTTAAAATATTACCTATGGCAGTCTAAAGGTAATATGTCTGTCATCACTAGATCTGTCATTTGCTGTTGAAAATGGAGCTCTGACCAGATAATATCTGCCTACTCTATGGATTAATGGAAACAAAGACATCACCATTCAAGAAGGTCAAGTCAATGGAAAAAACATATAGACTCAAAAAATAAAGGGATCAGTAAGACTTTATGTTAATATTTTTCCTAATAAGTAATTACTTAAAAAGATCTTTGATAATCTTTTGAATCAAAATAATCATTAGGAGTTAAACTATTTTATGTATTATAAAATATGTTGGGAACTAATATTTTATAATTTGTATTATTTAGTTTACTTTGAACCAGGAAATGGTATTGTTGTTAGTTAACATTTATTTATTGAATGTGTTGTGGAAGAGGGCATAAATGAATTTGGATAGCATGAATTTTTTTTATTAATGTGTAATTAAATTTTCTTTTTTTAAACAAAAATATTTACAACTTCTTTCCATGACTCAATACTAGTTAATAATTTTATTACTGTATTTAAATAAGCAGTGCAATATTGAATGAAAATACCATGAATATTAAATCATTTATTTTTTTTACGAAAGCAGCAGTTTCAACAAATGTCGACTTTGGCATCCATAATATAAGCAGCTAGATGGGAATAATGACTGTTCAAACCAAGTGTTAACAAATTCTCTCCAAAACAGGAGGGGGGGGTTTAAAGATAATCAGGAAATATAATTGTGGTTTCTAAATACTTTTTTCAATTGTTTCTTGGAGGCCATAATTTGATTATCTTACAAAAAATGCATTAGGGAGTGTTAAATAACCTCAAGTAACTGGTAACCTGAGGTACAATTAAATCAAAAATGATACAATATATATATATATATTCTAATAAGAACACTATTATATGACATGAAAATGTAATATTAAATATATTGAAAGCATGCTAGGTAGTAATAAAGCTGAATATTAAAAAAAAATTGCCCTTTTGGTGAGTATATACTTTAATTACCAGATATTATATTAACTCAGAAAGAAGAAAATTAGTAATAATTGAATTAAGAACACTATTGTAAGCATATTCAGCTAGGAACTATTGTTTTATGTAGCCAGCTTTTAGATAAAGCAACTAAGTCATCCAAATATTAAACAGTAAATGGATATTTAAAAACTTTTATTTAGAAGATAGAGTGAAGAAAATTATCACAAACATTTATCGCCCTCAATAACCTGATAGTAATTGTTTTCTTTGTTGTTGTTTTTCTGTAAAAGGATGCTGTTAATAAAAGTAACACACTCTCCATGCAGTAGTTGCCACCAAGTGCAAGCCTTTGTAATCAATGGTTACAGAAAGGTTTGTGTATAAAATCCCTATCTACTGCCTACTCATCCAAAATCCCCAGTCTAGTTTCGAGCTTGTGGCTTTGGTGGTACTACTGTATGAATGGTTTCATACTCTTATTAACAGCGTGTGTAAGCTTATGAAATGGAGATCATGTGATGTTTAGAATGATGCATCTATGAGTTTTTAACATTATTTCTTTCTTATATATATATATATTGTAACTCTACTGAGCGTTCATTAAAATTTTGTCTAAAAATTATTAAAATAAAATTCTCATAAATAACATGAGGGTTAATAAAGAAATAATAAAAGTATTGCAGTATAATAATTTTGTCTAAAAATGATTGAAATAAAAACCTCTCGTTTAAAGAAACGGTTAAAAGTTTAAAGGATTATTTGTTAAATGTTTAGTAAAAGAAGTTTGAAGAGTTTTTTGTGCTTAAAAACAAGGTAGTTTGCTAAAATACAATTAATTCATAGTTTTACGGGAAAATTAAAAGTAGTTGACTTTCAAATAATTAAAACTACCTCTTTTCATTTAAGTTAAAGCAAAAGGAAATCTTAAAAACTAAAACTTGATTTTAGAAATATACATATGTGTGAAAATGCCAAGGTGATTTTAAACATAGCAAAATGTCAGCTGGTTGATAAAATAAATATGTGCATGCTAAATAATAAATGAAAGTTAAAAAATATTGTATAATCATAAGAGATGTAAACAACAAATTTTCAATGGCTAAGTTAAGCAAAAATCCACAAAACAACAAGTTTGCAATGGCTGCCAAATGAAAACATATAATTGAAAGCTTATCTAAAATGTATTCAAAAACAGTAGAGGAATTTCAACAACAGAGATAACCAGCAGACATAAAAACCAATTACCAAAATGACAACAGGTCAACCTAATAAATAGTCCAGTTTTTTCATCAGACAGTTAGTTGAGTTGATATTACAGTTGAGATCACAATCAGATCAGTGCAGTTCAGTCAATCAATCAGTCAATCTATTATGTATCCAGAATCAATCGTGCATTGTTAATCATCGTTGGAAACATACGACTTTGCTCCAGCCTGAGTCCAATGAAACAGCCAACCTACCCAGGAAAAGTAATGCCTGCCTAACAACTTGAAAATCCACTTTCAATATCTGTCTTAAAGAATAATGCCTCAGAATACCAAGGATTAAATCTCCACAAGAAAAACTTCAAATCTAATCGGTTAGAAAGATTTTCAATTGAAGTAACAACCAGCAAGAAGTCCACATTCAAATCCTAGGTAAGAAATAACATTTCCTCACTTCCATTTCTAATTAAAGTAGCCATTACAATAATTTGAAGCCTCCCAGAGTCAATTAATAATGAACTCTATAGCATGCATAAGGAACTATTGTTGTGCGTGTTTTGAAATGTTGGGTATTTAATACTTTAGAATATTTTAGATTGATTTCATGTATATATTTAAATGCCTTGTATTATTTAATATCCTTTGTTATATTCTATTTTACTGTATGAATTAAGATGGTGTGTGTCATAATATGCAATTATCATTGTCTAATTAAACTTTGCAATAATAAATATTTAGTTAAATAAATTATCGTTAAGCTTAATTTTTTGGTCAATTATTTACCACTAATTAAAGCAATAATTTGTTATTGTATTACTTTTGATTGAGCTAATCATGGGATATTTCGAGTGCTATATTATGGGCCTACTGTTAATTCTCGTAACAAGCTGGTGTCTGAGGTTTACTTCAAAACAAATAAAGTGCTTGGATAGTAGGATTTGAATCTAGCAGTTCAGGTGGGCCACAGTCTGGAAATGTGATCATGTTATGCATTGCAAAGCTCGGTCTGGTCGTGGATATGGTTGATGGCTCTTCCATCAATGGTATTCTCCCCTCTGCTCGAAGGGCCAGTCTGTTCATGTAATATTTATAATATAAAATTATAAATTTATGATAAATAAGGTTTGAACCCAGCTAAACCTACAAATAGCGTATATTGGTTCATATTACAAATGCACCCAGTACAATATATATATATTGCACCCAGTATAATATATATATATACACACAAACTTTTTATATATCAGTAAGCGAAAAAATAGTACAAAGTTTATTAATAAGAATCCAAATCTGTTCTATTTTTATCGTTTGTTGATTTAAAAAAAAGAACATTTTTATTTATGGCTATAGTTTACTAGTTTCGATTTAACATTTACATATTCATGATAATTTTATGATGATTTTTAGGATATGAATGGCTTGATTTAATTCTACTGGGTTTTGCATCATATGCTAATACAGTTTTATTTGTATCTGTTCTTTTAAATATTATGATTCCAGGTAATAATTTTTTTTTGCAATTTTAAATTTTTTTATCATGATCATTAATATATATATAATAACAACATTTTCAGGTTAAAATACAATTAATACAAGCTTTAATGAGCCTGTGGTAGTTTTAATGAGGAGAATTTCAGATTTTTTTCCTAATAAAAAAATGAATCAGGCTATTTCAAATATTTTAAAGACCTTCCAGATTTCTGCAAAAATAGAAGACAATGTTTTTGATGTTGTCTCATTTTAAATAAAGTCAATACTTATTTGAAAGTGATTAAGATGTTTTCTAAACTAATAATGATACTATTAATCTGTAATGCAGGAGCACATTGTGTTTTTCACTTTCAAAAATCAGAAATATGGCCCGTTTCTAATCTTTGTGAAATGAGAGCATATGTAATTAACTTTGACTGAAAGCATTTGTATATTTTTATATGTAATTGAGAAGTCAAAAATATCATGATAATTAACTCTTATGATGTTGTTTGCTCTATCATTTACTAGAACAGTATATGAGTTAAAAAATATATGTGGTTTACATAGGCAAAACTAAAAATAAAATTACTGATCTACTAAACATTAGATGATTATCTTTGGTTATGCTTACATAAGCTGTTAAACTGTAATAACTATCTTCATACAGTAATGGCACTCAGTGCAAGCCATAATAGTCAATGGATGCTAAAAAATGTTTGCACCAAAATCTCTACCTTGTGCCTATTCATCTAATATCCCAGAATAATTTTTATTTTGTGACCGCCATCACTGAGGATTCTTGGATCTGAAAGCACTGTACTTAGATCTCTGTATCTAATGCAACTTTCAGAAACCACTTTTTACCTTTCTTTGCTAATTATAAAGCTATAAGTCCAAAATGAAAACACAATAATGTTTTCAATCCATGCTAGAAACTAGTTTGGGGATATTAAATGAGTACGCGTTACATAATGATTTTGATGCACAAACTTTCTAGCATCCATTGATTAACTATGGCACTATGGCTTAGACTGGCTGTCATTACTGCATGTAGGAGTTACTTTTTATTTAGACATATTGATGTTTGAGGGGTACTTTGTGCTAAAAATATGCTTCAATAAACTAACTTTTTAGTTAATAAAAATGATGTCCTAAGTTTAAATCAGATTTTCTGATTTCTATCATCTCTTCTCCGTAATACATCAGCAAATTTCTATATTCCATTCATTTCACACATCGTTTTTATCAAAGTCTTTTACAATTTCTTGAGATATAGCTTAAGATTTTAACTGTCCAATCTACTATCTTTTCTAACAAAACATTTAGTTCAACTCCATTTCAGTAATAATGTCAGTGATATCTGTTTATTCTCTATGTATTTCTTTTTTAATTTCTTCTTGTTTATATTAACATACATCTCTTTACTTTATTGATAAGTCTAAAGTCTCTGAATTGATCTTCTGTTAAGTGTCTAAGTCTCAGATTTATAAATAAGAACTGGAAAATGCATCTTTAAGAACTTTCAAATTCATAGGCATTTTTTTAATATTAAGTTATTTCTATCAATACCGTAATCAATCCTAGTTTAATTCTATGACTAATTTAATACAATATTTTTCTACAAATAATCTAACCAAGATGTTTGTTATTGTTTCATAGAGATTTGGATATTTGAGTAGTTGATTGAATGCAGATGGAAGAAGTGAAGATAAAGTTAAAAGAAGAATAGAAATTGCAAAGGAGCCATTTATTAAGAGAAAGAAAATGTTTTCTGAGTCTTTGAAATAAGAATTAAGGAAAATAATTAAATGCTATGTGATGAGTATAGTATTGAATGGTTATGCAACGTTGACATTGAGTAATAAAATTAGAAACAGACTGGAAGCCTTTGAGATGTGATCATAGAGAAGAGTGGAGTAAAATCAGTTGCATGAATAAAATAACAAATAAAAAAGTTTTGAAAAGAGTAAATAAAAAAAGAAGATTGATTGAGGAAATTAGAAATAGAAAGAAAAACTGGATTGTACATATATTAAAAAGAAAGTTTAGTTTAATGAAACATGTTTTGTAGGGAATGGTGAGTGGAAACAAGAAAAAAGGACAGCAAAGATTGATATTTCTGGATGATTATATGGAATTGAAAAAGCTTGGCAATGAAAAGGAGGGAGTAGCAAAATGGATGAATTTATAATGTGCTGCTTTACTATTGATTGATTGATTATAATCTATGATTTTTAATTTTTATTTTTTTCTACTGAGAAATTTTTTGAACATTCTTTCATTTTTTAAGCATTTAAGTTTAGACTTATTTTCATCTGATAACTATTGTAACATTTTTCGAATTTCTGAAACATTATTTGTGAAATCGATCACTTATAATAAACAAAATTTAGATGATTTAAATAATCTTCATTGACTTTTATTTCCTTAACACCCATAACGTACTTCTAAATTTGCTGTAAAAAATTTTGGAGATGTGAAATTACTGTCTAACTCTTTTCAATGTTAATCTTCTTAGTTAATCTTTATTGCTGTAGTATATTTTTCAAAATATAACACTCCACTGAGACTATATCTCATAAGATCCTATACTTTAGTCAATGGGTAAATGCTTATAGAATTACATATCGTTTCATAATTTACCGATCGACATATAATCACATCTCATATTTATTGATTATTTCTGTAACTTTTCTTAATACTTAATACTGATTCACTGTTCTAAAACTACTTTCAAATCCAGCTTGTTCTTTTGATTGATTGAAAGTTAAAGTTAGCTATAGATGAATTGTAATTATCTTGATAAAAAGATTTTGTATAGAACTAATTTCTTAAATCTTCTTTATAATCTTTCTTAAATTTCAATGTTATCACGCATTTTTTTTATCATCTGGTTTATGTTTATTATTTATGCATTTCAATAAACACCACATAACTAAGATCTAGATGCAGTGCTCTCAGATTCAAGGCTCCTCACTGACGAAGGCCACAAGCCAGAAATTAGTCTGGGGATATTGGATGAGTAGGCATTAAATGGAGATTTTATGCACAAGCCTTCTGTCATCCATTGATTACTCTAGCTTGCTGTGTGTGACAAAACGTATAGTGAGTTTTGCCTGTTTTAATTTATGCATTTCGTGTATAACTTTGACAATATGTTTGTATTTCTTCATCTGCTTCTTTTACAAAGACAATTATAATTTCATTATTTTTTTAAGGTTTCTCTTCTTCCTGGATTTTGTTAATTGCACAACTTATTTCCTAATTTAAAATGCTGGATAATTCATTATTACTATACAATTCTTTATAGAAAGCTTCCACATATTTCATGTTTTTTGTAATTGTTTCATCTTTTTTATTGCAAAAATAATTTTCCTTTCAATACCAAGATCTTATTTTACAGAGTTGAGAATTCTCTTTTATAACTTTTTTTTTACCAATTCATAATCATACTTTCTTACCACTTTACAAAACTCTAGCTATCCAATTGTTTTTAAATGATTTATTGAATACATATATATTCAATTCTTTTTAAATGATTTATTTTAAATATATATTCAATTCTTTTTAAATGATTTATTTTAAAATATATATATTCTTTATATATTATCTTGTTTTAGTAAAAATATTGTTGATAAAATGATAGTTTTTGTAGTATCTGTTCTTCTTGCACTGCGTAATATAAAGTATCAATTATCTTTTTATTGCTTTCAATCAAGTCTGATCCATTTTTAAAATCTGTTAATATTTTAAAACGATTTGCAAGTTTTAATTTAAATTCATTGGAATGATTCTGAAGGCTAGGGATATCAACTATTGATGTAGTTTTTTTCTAACAATTTTGTATTTCTAGTTTTGCCTTAACACTTTCTTTCGTCTATATATGGTTAAAAACATAAAGTCAAGTTTAATCAAATAATATAGAGTATAAATGTTAATCTACCTGTTATAATTCATCTAAACCATAAATTAATGAAGAAACAATCCAATGGCTTAATATTTGGGTATTAATAAAAATTTTGATTACCTAAAATATCAGAGTTGTGCCATGCATGATACATGAATCCTGAGTTCTACAGTATATCATTTTATCATGTACCAAATTCTGCAGTGCAATCATAAAGAATAAAAATGTTGGAACTAATGTGACCAAACACAATCTTAATTAGATATCAATCATTATAACTATAATTTTTTGTTAAAATCTGTGCATTTGAATTATATAGAAAGCATGTACCTAATAATTGTAATCCATGTAGATAATCATCTCCATTCATAGAAGTAATTAGGTTGCAAGTATATAAATCATAGGTCTTTTAACTTGTGTTACATCCATGGTAATATAAAACTGGTTACACATTGGTAACCAACATTGCTTATACTAGCGCATTGTGGGAAATTTACTCTGCAATAAATATTTTATAAACAATGTTACTAATTGATTGCAATTCAGTAATCAGTCAACAGCATAACTTGATTATAGATAGGTAGCCAAACAACTATTTATATAATTAAATCCTAATTAAGTTATTTTTGCCTAAGTTCAACATCGCTAAAAATGAATTTGTCTTGTTGTTTGTAGTTACTTCTGGCATTTGAATTATATATTTAATTTTATTATCCTTGTATTACTCTCAAATACAGCAGACTTAGGGCAAGTGGCCGAATTAAAATTTGCCCAGATCATCAAATATGTCAGATCTGTTGTAATCTATTTAACTTATTAATCCGTCTATAAACTTGAATTAAAAAAAAACACTTGTAAATAAAAATCATCAATCATTTCCATAATCAGTCAACTGCTCAAATTATAATTTTTGACTGTAGTTTGTGTAGTTGATATATATATATAAAATATCACTAACACCAAACGTTATATTAATTTGAGCAGAGCTCTCTTGTTAAACAAACGCATCTGAATATAACAGTACAGGTAAAAGGTCAATCAAAGATAATAGCATTATTGAAATTAGTATAAAACATTTGGTGCTAGCGATATTTCTTATTTGAATTTCAGCTAAAGATATGCAACTGGTTCTAGTTCATATATATATACATACAAACCCAGATTAAAAATCATCAATGTATGTAATTACATATTAATTATAATATATAATTTAATTACAAACTTAGTAATCAAAACTATAACAAATTTTATTATGTATTAGAAGGCAAACAATCAGTTTCCAGTGACATCATATTTATTTTTTCTATTTTTATAATTTTCACTGCATTTCTTTTCAAATAACTTTATATTATTTGTCCACTTATTTTAAATAATACTAACTGGTCTAAATTAATACTATGACCACATTTTTTTCCAAATCTTTTTTATTTTCTATTTTATACGTAAGCAATATAAATCTGACAAATATTTTAGATATTTAAAATCTATTTTTAAACTTAATTTTATATTGTCGATATTAGATTTACAAATTATTAATCACAAATCCCTACATTTTTGAAACTCTTTTGTAAAGTTGAGAAATTGTAAAAAGTTTATCTCAAAAATCATGTAATTGCAACCGTATAGATACAGATATTTGTTTGCAAATTTTTGAATAAGTATATTTATGATGCTTCATTTTTTGTGGATTTATCACATAGCATATTTGCAGATAAAAATATATTTCTAAGAATGAAGTCTAAAGGCAACTTATATTTATTATTTTTTGAAATAATGATTTACTTCTCTAATAGTACTTTTAAATTTGACTTCTTTGTGGCTTGCATAATCCAACTTTTAAATCGATTTAATATTTTCTCATAAATTTATCAAATAAACTTTATCTTTTTTTTCATTTGTAAGTATTTACCATTTGATATTTAATTTAATACACTGTACAGGCTTACACACACCTGCATATATAATGTAATATATAAGGGATTCGAACTCAAATTTTCACATGACCCTCAACACTCCATGCCATCTCATATTGCTGATCCACCTAATCACACACATGCTAAAAAGATAAATAATCACCAATATATGCTTTTATGCTAAAACAGCAATCATCAGTTGGTCCAGATTACCATCTCTACACATATATACAATCAGTGCTCAGTTTTATATTGATAGCCAATCTTCATACTTTAATAGACAGGCTACAAATTATTCCAACCCACAAATCTTCAGCCATCCATTTTATTGAAAATATGATGATGGAACATTCAAACCCACATGCATACCAAGGTTGTCATCCTTCCTATGTTGACGTTAGTCATTCTGACCCCTTATGTACCAGAATATAATCCATTTACATACATATGTGAAGGATGGGCAGACCTTTAATGCGCTATGTTTCAATATGTAATTTAGTACACTGTATAGGCTTATGCACACATGCACATATAATGTAATATATAAGGGATTCAAACTCAGACTTTTACATGACCCTGAACTCTCCATGCCATCTCATATTTCTGACCCACCAGATCACACACATGTTGAAAAGATAAATAATCACCAATATATATATTTCATGCTAAACCAGAAATCATGTGTTCTGATTACCATCTCTACACATACATACATACAATGAGTGCTCTGCCATAAAGATCTGCCCATCCCTCACATATGTATGTAAATGGATTATTCTCTGTACATGAGGTGTCAGAATGACTAACTTCAACATGGGTAGAATGACAACCTTGGCACTCACTGGGTTTTGAATGCTCCATCGTCAGATTTTCAATAATATGGACTGCTGAAGATTTGTGGGTTGGAGTAATTTGAAGCCTGTCCATTAAAGTATGAGGATTGGCTATCAATATAAATCTGAGCACTGATTGTATATATGTGTGGATATGGTAATCTGGACCAACCGATAATTGCTGGTTTAGCATGAAATACATGTATTGGTGATTATTTATTTTTTCAACATGTGTGTGATCTGGTGGGTCAGCAATATGAGATGGCATGGAGATTTGATATTGTGAAAAGTTTTGATTCTACTGGAAACCATCATCAATTTAATGTAAGATAAAATATGTAATAATATTAAATACATTTTTTTTTCAAACGTGTGTGTGTTTATACACATATATATATGCGTGTGCAATTTTTTTTTTTTAGGAAGTTAAATATAATAATATGCGAAGTTTCACAATGACAGTAATGTCTAGATGATATACTGATGAAAATAAATTTTTTTCTTTTAGTGACTTAACTTATATTATAGGAAGCTAACCTAAACTTTACACAACTAACTGTTAAAGGAAAATTCAATTTATAATAGATGTTAACATTTATTAAGTTCATATCAAATCAAATGTAATCACTAAGTAGTCGTTTTTAATAACTTTGTGGAAGATTCAATTTTTGGTTATTATGTAATATTAAACAGTTTTAAAACATTATGTAAATATGGGAAAAAGGCATCTCAAATGTTGTATCTAAATAACTTGTAAACTCTTAAAGCAGTAATAACTAATTGTCACGCTGATAAAAATGGATTCCCTATAGCTTACAACTAAATTGTTTTATAGGAAGTTAATCTCGATAATAATAAACTGCAAAAATAAAATTCAAATCAAGGTAGATGTTAATATCAACTTCAGACAAATACATTAATGTTTATTAGAAATCATTTATTAAGCTAGACATTATCATATTATTGTAACTTATATATAAATTGTAAGCCACATTTGAAATTTAATTTATCTATTTTCAATCAAACATAAATATATGAAATAAGTTAAGTTCACTTTCTATTCCACGATAGAATCTTGAAATTCATAAATGAAAACATTTAAAAAGGGTAAATAATCGCCAGAGGCTTTTATGCTGAACTATTATTATTTAATTATTCCAGCTCCAATCTTTGCACAAGTCTTCATCATTTGTTCATTATTTATCAATATCAAATTATTAGAATTTGATTTATAAAAGTCATTTGTAAATTAAATTGTAATAATTTGGCATTGATAAATTCTGGACAAATGATTTTGAAATTTAAAAATGATTTTGACCGAGTCGATTGATGAGTGTGATTCAGCATGGAAAACTACTTGGCGATCATTTATCTTCTTCAAATGTCTTCATTCATATAATTTTAAAATGTGTGGTAGAATGGAAGTTTTAAATATATCTAAAAACCCTATATTTTCTCTCTCTATATGATTGAAACACATTACTTCTGTGGGTGAACTAATTCACTTTTATATAATATCCAGGTTTTAGTAGTTCTTACACAGAAATAAAGTATTTATATATCTATTTTATGTAATAGGAATGACTGTGTTTAAATAGTGGGTGATAAAAGATCTCATACTTTAATTGGATGTTGGCTTATAATGATATAGTCATATTTTTATGAAAGGTACAACAAATCAGTATTTCAGACCGGTTGCACTAACGTAATTCAGTTGTTGTTTACTACATATTATTATTGTAATAATTTGAATTTTTGCCTGTCTACTTAACATTATAACTGTGAAAATAATTGTCTCTCTTCTATGTTGTGGGTAATAGATGTCATAACAGCAACCAATAGCAGATTGTTGCGCAGGTGAAAAAATATGTATTTGGGACTTTTGATTATCAGAGACCTCTAAAAATTATCAACTTCAAAAAGTGATATATTCTGAGTAGCCAGACCCAGATACCATGCTAATTTATACAATTTGCTATTCATTGTGAACGAGAAATGGACTAGTAAAAGTTTTTACTTTTTTATAATTGATCAATGACATTTTTTACTATTCAATCAACTAAGGATTGTTGAATCTCTCCTATAGACTACAAACTGCTTGCATTAACTATAGTTGGTCCCTTTATTTGTTATCAGATAAATATGTACGCATTCATAGGGTAAACAAAGTTTATTGTGATCGCTGTTTATAAGAATCGAAACCAAAGGACTCCTTCAAAGCCCTAAAGTATTACTGCAGCAAAAATATTTGCTAGCTATATTTTTAATTGAGCATTTTATTTTAAATACCATAATAAACAGTAATGAGTTCATAGCAATCATATATGTGACTTTAAAAGGCTAAAAGTAAAGGTTTATTTTAAAGTAAATAATGAATCGACCGATATTTTTTTCGATAGCTGTAAGCTAAAAATTTATTTGTGAAAGTAAGGCAAGATAAAGCATAAATTAAGCAAAAAAAGAATAAATCTTCTTCTTGCTGAACCTATTTCTGTAGCTAATGGTGACACAAATATAATTTTTCTTTTACTTTTTTTAGCACTAGCTTGTGAAGGAGTAATTTTTTTTTTTTAATTCTAATAAGGCAATTATTATCATTCGATATAACTTAATAAGAATTATTTCATTTTTTAATTTAATAAATAAAGTATCCATTCATTCTACATTTGTCATAAATTAATAAATATATTTATTAAATATAAGATCTTTAATTGTTTCTTTTATTTAATTACTCATAAACTATAAAGGGAAACTATAGATAGCTGTATGTGTATATCACAATATATAAAGTGAAACAACTTTTTACTCAATATGCTGTCAATTTGAGTTTACCATTACACAATATTGAATTTCTTTTAATCTTCATAAATTTAAAAGCTTTTTCCTTATTATAAAAAAGAATAGCTTAAGTTTTTAACATCTTACCTTTCATCAATTTTTTAATATCATTTATCTTAGGTTTTTACATATGTTTTCTTTTCCACAATTAATTCAATCTTTTCATAATTTTTCAGAGAATGTATATTTTTTCTCTTCACACATTTGACTCATAAATTAGTTTTGTATTAGTATAATAAGTATCAAATACATGTAAGTTTTTGGCAATTTAGCTGCATGGTCTGGTTCTTTCTTTTTTCTGGCAGATTTGCAAGGGATGATAGTATAATTTTATACAAGCATCATTTACTGGACTGCATGTTTAGGGTTTTTGACTTTCATGGCAAAATATGTCCTATTATTATAACACATTCTTATAGCTTCTATTATAAGCTTGCAATTTCAATTAGTAACAAGACAAATTCTTCTCCACTGGCACTTCTATTGCTTTAATGTATATTTTGCCGTTTAGAATTCAGTTCACATTGGGACGAAGTTGACTGCTGAATGACTGTTACCATCTGTTTCATTAGACATCGCATATACCATAATGTAGATTATCTTTTTTGTTATCTGCAACACCTATCATACTGGCGACTAATCTATTGTATCGGACCCTAGAGAAAAATATTTATTTGTCGTTCTTTACTAAAATAAAAAATAGCGGTTTGCTGTCTCTTTTTTACGCTTTACAAAAGATAAAATTCTTTGCAGACTTTTCTTATTTTATTTCCAATAAAAAAATGTTAATTCATAATTCTTTTTTTTTCTGATTAGAATTTACCATATTCTTTTTTATCAAAATCAGTAAGATTTTATTGTCAACATGATTTGAAATGGATTAAACTAAAAAGATCTTAAAATACCATTTTATTTATTAACTATGTGTTTTCTCATCTCTATCGTATATATGTATACGTAAGTGCACACACACACACACGTTATTTTTCAAATCTTTTTATGAAGCATTTACATTGCTGTTACTAGGGTTATAATACATATGTTTACACACAATATATATATATTAAATTATATTAAATGCAAAATGAGAATTCTTGATATAGCATAACTAATAGGAAGTTGTTTGATTTAAAATTCATAGTTTATTTTGTTTTTTATTTTTCATTTCTTTAATGATATACAGATTGAGAAGAAACTTCCACACGTTTTATTATTTTAATATATTTATGCTATTTTAATTTTTGTGCTAATGGTTTCTTTATAGGCACCAAAGAAGAAAAAGAAAAAAGCAAATGGAAATCTGCAATTATAGAAGGTTTTGTTCCCGCTAGTCGCGGGTTATACAATTTTCCACTAGGCAATGACTTTGTTAAAAAATGTAAATGTTTTCGTTACTTATCTATTTGTCCTACTTTTATAAACACAATTAAATCTTCTCGTTATCAAACCAAAACAATGGAAGGAGCTCAAGTGATTACTAAAATAGAAACTGCGACAGATGCAGAAGAAAGTGATATTTTCGAAGAAACTCTCCAACCAGACACCTGGAGAGAAGAAGTTCATGATATCCGTCATATGCCAAAACGAGTGCCTAAAGTTCAAAATTTAACCATTTCTCCAGACCCTTTAAAGACAGATTCTCAAAAATATGTTGGAGAATCTGATGTCACTGTAGTTCAACCATCTGCGTCTAGTATATTTGATCAAAGCATAATTGATCAAGAATAATACGAATATGTTTTAAAAGATAAACTGTTTAACATTTATAAAATAATTTAAATATTGACTAATAAAAACTATTTTAAACTAAAAATGAAGTTTTATTAACTAATATTTAAAAATTAACAAAGTATTAATTTGGGAAAATTAAAGTAAATGCAAAAAAATAATTTATTAAAATTTCATTTTATTTTTTAGCAAGTTTTAATTTTTGCAAGCAGTTATTCACCAAATGCCAGTGCTCAAGGGTATAATCAGCGCCACATCCATAAGGACCTCCAAAATGAACTCTGGTGAAGTCTTCACAAGTTGGCACTCTATCTTCTCCAGTGCAAATACTAATGTAACGAGTCATGTAATTTCTAATGCACATCTCAGAACATTCTTTATCTTGTGTACATTTTATATGGGCTACATGAAAATAAACAAAAAATATAAATTATATGTCTAAAATATAAAACAAATGTGTATATAGGAATCATTGTGGTCTGCAGTGGTTATTTAAATGTTGTCTTATTATATATATATATATTGTACCCCTATATATATATTAAATGGTGACCCATATAAAAGGGCACAATATATATATATTATGTTATGTTATTTAATAATTACATTATATTTATTGCAGGTGGGTACAAATGAGATACTTTTTCTGTCCTGGGATATATAATTCAAACCATTACAAGTAATAAGCTGATTTAAATATTGGGCTTTTTAATTAGATTACACTCCATTTCCAGCACTATCACAAATGTTGATTTATTTAATAAGCTTTAAGAATGGATGAGTGACCATTCTTTTAAAATATTTATTGACATGGAGTATTGTCAATTTATAGGATATGAGAGGAAAGATAGTTTTTCCCAATCTAAATTCCATATATATATATATATATTGTACCCTTTTTATTAGGGTTGAATGTACTAAAAAGCCAATTTTTTTTTAATTTTTAAATTAGAAGTATAGGTATTATAATATTTAAACAGACTTAAAACTTATTAAAATAAGTACATAGAAAGCTAGAAAATATTTTAAAGCTATTTTAAGTGTTAAAATTCTATATAAAAAAACAGAATAATTTGATATTGCATCGTTGGAATGACTGGTCTCAGTTATACTTAAAAAAATATATTGAATATCTTATGAAATAAACTTTTAAAAACACTAATTTTTAATATAATGTTTAATATAATTGAATAAGTTGTTAAATTTATCTTCTAAAATTAAGTTTAAATTGTATAAAATTATTTGGTACTAATCAGTACACCAGACCAGCCATCTGGTGGCATTGTTTCTCTGCTAAAAACACATAAATATACTATTTACATGGCCCAATATTTCTGTGCTTTTGCAGAAAAACTTACAGCCTATAGAACATTACTGTTAATATTAGTCACTGTAGATGTATATGGCATTGCACACCAATATTACAGCCTGCTAATGTACTTTGTGATACTATTCAAATATGCACACTTAACAGATCGTGATCATATGATGTGAGAGTGGAGAAAATCCAAGTAGCCATAACTGTTGTAATATGCATTCTAATTAAAGAAACCCCCCCTACCCAATGTAGTATTTGATACTAATAATTGTAAGACTGTCGCATGCTTCCCTACAAATTTTGAAAGGTAGAAAAAATTGCAAAAGGTCATGGCCAAGCACCTTTTCCCTGAACTCACATGAATAGCCACATAGATTATGAGACAAATAAAATGTCTGAGGTTACACATAGTTTTGGAAATCATAAACATAGTTTGATCAGTGATGACAAATTATTTGTCAACCCCCCCTCCAAGAAAAACATTAAAATAAGATCAAAACTTTTGATTTTTTCAACTTTTTTTTTATTTAAAAAAAATACAGCGACTTTTGTTTTTTAGCTATATGGCGATTTTTGTTTCGGCTTTATTTGTATACTGCTGATATACTAAAACTTTTTTTTTTAAAACCAATTTTTATTAACCTTTTTAAAAAAAACACTAAAAATAACTTTTGTCTCAGTAATGACAAATTATTTCTCCCTGTCTCCCCCCAAAAAAGTTAAACTAAGATCAAAACTTTTGATTTTTTCAACTTTGGTTTTCTTTTTTGTTTTTAAAATACATGACCATATGGTGATTTTTGTTTTGGCTTGATTTGTATTACATGATGTTTTTAATTTTGCCATTTTTGAAAACGAAAATGTACAAATATTTGAATCAAAGCTTGTATCATAAATTATTTACAAGAATGTCAAAATATTGGTAAAAAAAGTCATATCAAATGTCAAAATATGTCAAAAGATGAGTAAAAAAGTCATATCAAATGTCCAAATATTTTTAAAAAAGGCAAAGAAAATGTAAAAATAATTTAATTAAAAATAGTCAGGCCTGGATCAATATAATTGTGTTTTTAGCAGAGAAACAATGCCACCATGTGGCTGGCCTGGTGTACCAATTAGTATCAATTATTTATTAGAGTTTTGATTCTTATGGTGTATCTAATGTTTTAATTTTTAAGTATTATTATAAAAATGTCAAAATTATTATTCTAAATTTTTATTATTACATTATTTTTTTGTAATTAAATGTTCATTTGGTTTTATTGTAGACAGTAAATTCAAAAAATTGCAACATTTGTCTGGAACAAACAGATCACATGACTGATAATATTGTGTGATGCTTGCATGGATTTAGAGAACGTTTAGTTACTTTCTAAAAGTGTTGATAAAATTGAAGCATTTTATACATGATAGAATAAATCTAAAATAAATATTATTTAATTTTTAAAGATATTCTAAGCTCACAAATGTAGAGAAAAAAATTGCTACATTTGGACTAAATATTTTTATAATTTTAATAAATTAGTAAACATTAATAAAATGTATCATTTTAAATATTTTTGTTTGTTATAAATTATTTGTATTAAATATTTATTATATTATTTAAAATGATAACTCATTATTTTATTTCTAATTATTTTTTTTTTAAGTGTCATAGTATCGGCTGGGACGAACCCGCAACCCGGGCAACTGCCTGCAAGTGCAAGGCAGTCATGCTGACCTCTCGACCACCAATATTCAATTGGGAAATATGTAAATAAATCTGCAATCTAATGATTTTTCATCCAATCAAATTTGTTTTAAAAGAACATGTATAAAAATACAATGTGTAATTAAGATGTGGTTATTCTTTTAAAATTATCATTGTGTTAAATAGTATCAGGTTATATTTAAGCTAACAGTCAATTATTTAAAGTTTTAATATAATTTATTTTTAAAAGTTGAAAGGATCAACAACTAGTATTTAGTTTAACTAAAATGTGTGAATAAACCCATTAAAATTTCCTGCTAGTTGATTATTGTAAAGCTTAATTAAAATTCATTGATAAATTATGGAATAGGAATGTATTATTGTCTTATATGTGGGGATATTAGCAATGGAAGACCAAAGAATTTATAGGAGTATGGTCTTTCCAGTGCCATATAAAACATTATTTATTTATTTTTGCAGAGCATTTCAAAGTTGCAATCGAATATTATCCAGAGGTATGATACATATAGTGAATATGTCTGTGTTTTTAAAATTAAAAACTTTTAAAAAATGTTATTTAAGGAAAAATTATTGGAGAATACTAAAATGTAATTTACCTTTGAACTCTATAAAAACATTCGAGATGAGGTTATAAAATATATTGCTCTTTTTATATATATGTATATAATATTGACATTATTTTAAAAGGATTATAGTATTAAAAAAAAGTATTTATTTTTGAAGCAAATTATATTTGAACTTTTGGAAGTAAAGTATTTTTTAAGAAAATATTACTACTATAAAGAATATAAGTATTAACAAAAGTTATATTATATGAGTGAATATTTAAATATAAAAACCTGCTGTTTTAAATTTGCTATGATTTAATTGCAAAGAAAAAGAAAAATAGATATGGCAAGAAAAATATTATTATATTTGAAATAAATAATCTTTTGTATTTAGAATTTAAATTTGTCTGTATGCTTTATCAAAATATAAATTAAAAATGGAAAGATGTCTATTTTAGCCTAGGATTACATAGTAATAAATCTGACCACAAATAATGCATCTGTTCCCAAATAACTTGGAGTCAATGGACGTACATGGGAGAAAATGACTTACCTTTTCAAAATGGATTTTATTTAAAATACTGTGGAATAAATAATGATTATCCTGAAAAGATTTACAGAAATAGACTGTCTTAAAATATCTTTTAAAACAGGATGGACATTATTTTTCATGATTTATGCAGATTTTAAAAGTTGACAATCATTTTTATATTGTGTTTTTTATTTTACATGCTGGGGAGTTTGAAAGAAAAAAGCTTTAAACGATACTCATTGCTTAGCAACTGTGGAACCCCCAATTTGTTAACAGAACTTTTATTGAAGGATTTTATACGAAAAGAAGAATATGTAACTTTAAATTTCATTATTAATTATTTATTATTTTGAAAATATACTAACATTAGAATTATAATTTATTTTTGGGTTATAGTAGAAGTTACATTTTTAGGTACATTTAATTATTACAATATTAATGTTTAAAATCTTTTAACAATTTTTTTTTTAAATGTTTGAAAACATTTCTTTAAATTATATTAGTTTATGATGACTACTTTTTTTTATTAAGGAAAATACTCGTACAATTAGAATATAAATCTTGTTGGTATACATTTGTTTGGATTTGTTACACATATTATAACAATCATTAGTAAATAATTTTCCAAATTAGAAAATATACCCATTTGATACATTAGTTATTACTATGACAAATTAATTTTATGATCAGAGCAAGAAGCTCATCGTTCAAACTTAGTCTATAATTATTGTGTACTAGTTTTATATCAGAACAACTGGCTCTTCATTTAATGACTTAGCCAGTGATCATTGTGCAGTCCATATTTTGATTGATAGTGATTATTTGTCGTTCTCCATCTAACTGAACCATTTTTTAATCTTGAATTAATTTTTAATTAGCAAGCCTGAAGATTGGCTCTTCAACCAGTGGTCTAAGTTGCCCCCAAGTGTCCCCGAATAGCTTTTTCGGCATTAATAAGTGATCCTTAAACATAGACCTTTGAATAAATTTTTTACACACTTCCCATAGTTCTTTATTTCCTCGTTTAAAAAACGAAATAATTCCTCGTTAACCATATGGAATGAAGCAGGAACATTCCCATTCTAATTGCAGCAAAGACACCACTCTTTATAGCATCCCTGACTCTTAGAATTTTCATGTTAGCTGGCAGTACTCTGGTTATGATATTTTGTCTAGTAGGACTCAAAAATGGGCAAGCAGTAAAAATATGTTTAATAATTTCATCCGCCACTTTACATAAGCTACATAGTGGTTCTATTTTTGAGAAATTTCTATGATTTTATGTAAACTGGACCAGAAGACATCAAAAAATGTGATTATAAATAGTAAATCACATAGGTAATTTAAATTGCTTTAATTATTATCTGATGTACATTTTTTTAGAATTGCTTGGAATTTTAAAATATTCATAGTATGTTACATGAGTGAATGAACATACGGATAATAATAACAAATATAGACTTTTCTTTTATTAAAAAATATAAGCTATGAGTAAAAATATATATATATATTATTTATAAAGTTCCCTATAACTTTATTAATTGCTATAATTTTATATGATTCTTTGCTAAATAAACCATATTATATTTATTTTAAATATATGAATAGTGATTGAATATTGTAATCCAAGTCATTTATATTTGTGGCTAAGCTTAAGTGTGTGAAACCACATCTTATAGTATTTATGGTTGGATAAATTAAAGTGTTAACTTTGTTTGTTATTGGGAAATTTGACTAGTTATTTTACGATGTTCATTGTTTAAATCTATTTGAAATTTTTAGATGATACTGAACAGGGAAGTAGAATAAATGAAACCCTGGATGTTTATATTTGTAGGATGTGTTAAGAAGATAGGAGAATTAGCCTATATTTTATATAAATAGTTATTATACAAATACAGTTAATGTAGCTCTGTATGTTTGTATTTATTTCCATGGACAGTGTTTGATATTTGTATTTAAATGTTCTGAAAATGCTGAAAGAAAGCCTAGACAATATTTATTAAGGTATTAGACAAGGTTGTACCTATTTCTTCACATTGCTTCCCATGTGAATTATTGAATTATTTTATACTATTAAAACTTTACTCTAGTTATTCCTTCACGTCCTATACATTATATCACCATCTTAATTTCATTAGTAATGCTTCATGTAGTATAGTATTTTGAAAGAAGAATAATGAATAAACTTAGGATGATGAATTGTTTTAAAAGAAGGCAAGATAGGTTTGAATTAAGTAGCAATACAAATGATATTAAACGTTTAATGATGATGATAAAAGAATCATAATTATTCTTAATATTTTTAATAATATTTTTGATGATAAAGGAATCATAACTATTCCTAATATATTTTTCATATATTTTTGATATTTTTCGATTTTTCATAAATCAACAACATATTTTTGAAATGATGCATATTTTACAATGAAACATCAAAATGAGGAATTAAAGTGTATTATGAATGCTTATATTTTATTTCATTTTTATATTTTATGTTTTTTGAACATGAAACATACATCATAAAACTTAGAATAGTACCAAGCAAATTATTTTAGTACATGAATGAACATTGTTTTGTTATTTTTTATATTTTAATAATTTATAATGAACCTAAATTTAACATATTTCGATTGGCAAAATACTATGCTAAGTATTTATTTTTTGTATTTTCTGATAGTAAAGTAATATTTTCATATTCATTAAACTAGTAGAAAATATAATATTGTAAGGGAAATAATAAAATTTGAGTAATTGTACATGGTATGTATTTCTGAATAAAAATTCATAAGCCAGAGTGAAGTTTTACACATTAATGCTTTTTTAGATTGGAAATCTGTAACCTAGTTTTTTCTTTTCATTTAATTTTGTATATATTTTATTTTAATTTTGATATGAAATTTGTTAGATTTTATTAAAGATTGTAAATATTTTGCACATAGTTTGTTAAATAGAATAAATTTGTTAAGTTTTTTGATAAAACTTGTTATCAGTGTCATTATTGATCCATTCACTTCCACAACATTCGATCCACAGAATTCAGAATTAAACATATAACATATTTTGCACATTATAATTTTAAATAATTTATTTATTTAAATAATGATAATTTTTATTCAGAGTATGACACAGAAATATCACATAATATAATATTATTTGTAGTCATAATTTATTATTTAAATTACTGCCATATAATAAAGTATATTTCTTGTTGTCTCATATTATTCAGATTATACCATACTTTTAATATACCACATGATAAATAAAAGAATTGGATTATTATTATTATTATTATTATTATTATTATTATTATTATTATTATTATTGTTGTTGTTGTTGTTGTTATTGCTGTTGTTAGTGACAGGATTATTAAATAGTAACATAGCACCAATTGTTAGTTAGATTAAGTGTACGGATATTATCTTTTATTATTGTTGTTGTTGTTGTTGAGGTGTAGTTAAGAATGATGCAAACTCCCTGTTCATACTTGGCTACAGGATATTATAAAATAATTTAATAATTTTATTTAAAGAACCTGAGATGATATATATTTTTCAATAGTAAAAATTATTTTCTAATATTATAATAGATTATTTGTAATTTTTCAAAGTCGTAAGGATACTATAGATTTATATTATTATTTGAGTAAAGGGGGGGGGGTAGTCATTGAGATTATGTTCTTAGGAAATGTTCTCAATGGAGTCCAATTACTTTACTTTTCACCAAATGTCCCATTATTATTATTATTATTATTATTATTATTATTATTATTATTATTATTATTATTATTATTATTATTATTATTATTATTATTATTATTATTATTATTATTATTATTATTATTATTATTATTATTATTATTTGTTTATTTAAATCGAACCATATATATATATATACATTATCTTTACGATTAATTTGAGCTAGTCTAGTGGTAAAATTTATCTTAAGATATTATTAATATTCATTTCTGCTATATTAAGACTGAAAATTTTAGCCAGAACATTACTTTATTTACTTATTTCTATTATATTGATTGATGGTGAGGGTACAATATATATATGTATAAAACAACACACACACACACACACATATATATATATGAAACAGATTTTTTTTATTACAATAGCACATAAAATAACTGATCCTATATTTTGCTGTATTAATACATTTTTAGCTGCCTAAATAAATATAGAAATTGCCTTTCTTATTAAATCTAATGCTCAGTGATATGATTTTCTTTATATTAGCTTATTTTATCGTGATCAAGAATTAAAAATAACAGATTAATAATTTTTTTAATTAATTAAATCTTGGATAACATCTTAAATGCAATTTAATCACTAATTCTTTTAAGAAATGTATGTAAAAATTTGGATACATATATACTCGAATCACAGTATTTGAACCAATCATAGTTTAATCACATTTATTTGTTTAATTACATATTCAGATGCTTGAATTATTAATTAAAGTAAATGAATTTATGACAGCATTTAACATTTGTTTATATTAAAAGAAACTGATTAAAATATATATAATATTGAATATTTACACCTTAATATAAGTTGATTCAATGTAAAAAAAAATTCTCAATGTAGCTGATAGTAGAAATTGTTTTTGAAATATATACATATTGCAAAACAATTGATTGGCCTTTAAATGTTTAGGATGATTAATAATCCAAGTTTCAGGCGTTGTGAAGTTTACATCTATTCAAGGTTGTTTATGTAGATGGAATATTTAAATAATAATAAGTATATGTAATAAATAATAAATATATTATAGCAACATTTAACTTTTAAAATATTAAATAATAATTAAATTGCAAAATCATGTTTTTAATTGCATACAGTTGATAATGATTTTGTTTCAATAATTGAAAACAGTTTCTGAAATTTAAGTATTAATGTTTTAAAACCTAAATGCTACTGTGATTTATTTATTACATATGCACAATATATATATATATATTAAGCAATTAAATCATCCCACATGATTAAGAAATCCAGTACTGCCCTCTGTGAACTAATATATAAATACATTAGAGTTCGTATTTCAAAATAGCCAAGTCAAAATGGTATCCACTTTGACCTGTCTGCTATCAGATGTTATATATTTAAATACTAACAAACTCAAACAAAGAACTTGAAAATTAGAGGGCAGTACTGGATTTCTTAATCATGTGGGATGATTTAATTGCTCAATATTTGTATATTTATTTCAGTATAGCGTTATGCACTGGAATTATATATATATATAAATATAGATATAATTCTTTATACTGGAATTATATATATATATAAAGTGAGATTAATTCTTTGAAACTTTAAATATTGCATGCTAATAATATTTAAAAAATTGATTATTATCAGTACAATATGTAAATCTTTTAAATCGTCACATGAAGAGTTAAAAGTGTGATTTGTTTTAGCAACAATAATATCCCATATCACAGAAAGATATAAGTTGGAAGTACATAATAGGAATGGAAGTCTACTAACTTTATTATATTGTTTGTCTATATCGTTAATCTAAAATGAAAATAAATATTATAAATAAATTTAGTTAGAAGACAAATACAGTCTTTCAAATCTTCAATGTATGTTTGTTGTAGTAGAATCATATTTCTTTGAGATTCTCCTTTGAACCTGCAATATTTTATAGAGTGCATTTAATTTGTAAATAATAATAGCAACAGTTCCAATAAAAGCAGTATATATTAGACCTCCCGAGAGCCCAGGCCTTAATTAATGAAGTTTTTTTTTTTTTTAAAGTTTTAAAATCATGAAAATTATAGCAATCATCATTTGCAATTTTAATATTTGGTACAAACGCTTTAAATTAAAAAAACAACACATCTTCTAGATTATTTCATCTGCATACAAGAAATATAGCTAGGATACTATTAATAAGGAAGGTCTTGATGGATACATTAGGCACTCATTGTGTTGTCCAAATTAGATTATATTTGAGAGTGGTAAGATCGCTATTAAAAGTGATGGAAAAAACGAGAAAAATTAAATAATCTCTTTAAATAAAGATTGATGATTTTGAAACTATTAACTTATTTAAAAGTTCTTTTGATATCAAGAGTAATTAGAATATAAATTGGAATTAAGTGAAAGTAGAATAAAATATATTTGTTTTTATGTTATATTAACTTTGCATTTGAGAAATCTGCTTTGGCAAAATACTATTGGTAGTAGATTTATAATTTAATTTTGGCCAGCGATTTAATTGTGAATTGAGTACTTTGTTTATTATAATGAATAAATTAGCTTTTGACATTTTTAATAACGTGGAAAACTGAAATCTTCGATAGATGCACTCAATTCAAAAACACAAGCCAGAGATGGAACCCACCTTCTTCTCTACTTAAATGTATATATAAATAAGCCAGACCCAAGCATTCTGAACTAAGAGCATGAAGCTTAAAACACCTTCACATTTAATTCACTAAATATTATATATAAATAAACAACATGAAATCTTTCGATTTACTACAAAGCAATTTTCAAATCTAATGAAATGATAGAAACAAATGTAAATATATTAAATTTGTTAAACACAAACAAATGATATAATAATAACGTGGAAGGCTGAAACCTCCGACAGATGCGCTTTAAAAATGCTTATGTGACAACTAATCAGATGTAATAATGACTGCACATGGAACTCTTAATTCAAAAACACAAGCCAAAAATACAAGAAAAAGATGGAATCCACCTTTTTCTCTACTTAATAAGCCAGATTGGAGCATTCTGAACTAAGAGCTTGAAGCTTAAAAACACTTTCACATTTAATTCACTAAATATTATATATAAATACATTTGTTTCTATCATTTTATTACATTTGAAAATTACTTCCTAATAAATTGAAAGATTTCACGTTGTTTATTTATACATAATATTTAGTGAATTAAATGTGAAGGTATTTTAAGCTTCACACTCTTAGTTCAGAATGCTTCTGTCTGGCTTATTTATATATAAATTTAAGTAGAGAAGAAGGTGGGTTCCATCTTTTTCTCGTATTTCTGGCTTGTGTTTTTGAATTGAGAGTTCCATGTGCAGTCATTATTACATCTGATTGGCTGTCACATAAGCATTTTTAAGACGCATCTGTCAGAGGTTTCAGCCTTCCACGTTATTATTATATAATCGATTTGCTTAATAAATGTAATATATTTATTTTTGACATTTTATAGAATACAATTAAATATGCAAAAGTTTTTTACAGAGTAAGTTAATACATTTTTTTTATTATATTTATTTCACAAAATTGACCTTACAATAAAATAGGATTGTAAAACCAGGCCGTTTTAAGTGTAAACACCAAATTTATTTTTATACTTTACTTATGTTTGATAAAGATTTTTATTTCTTTAATTTAAAAAAATGTATTCCTTTCCTTATTTGTGACAAAAAGCAACTCCCAAAAAGATAATTTCACTGTGGTTTTTTGATATGTTAAAATAATGTATCTAAACTCTCTAATAGTTTTATTACACCTTATACGTATTTGTTTAGCACATAAAATAGATAACTGTTTTCTGTAATAATATTGTGTTAATGTGTAGCACAACATTGCACTTTAGAAAATATAATTAAGCTGTAAATACCATACTTTTGATTGCACTAAATTAAAGAATAACAATATTTCAATTTAGAGAATATCACACATTACCAACTAGGATCCATTATTAAAGAGTTATGTTTTATTTTAATTTTCATCAACCTTTTAACATTGGTAACTACGATTTGATTAGTCAGTGAATAAAACAATAAATCATCAAATTGACATTTCTGATGAACGATAGCGCTGAATAAATATGATTTTACTGAATTTAAAAATTATCATTTGAAAGAATGGCTTCTCAAATTATGACAAAATAACATTTCTGTTAACACTTTTTAGACAGATGGGTTATGAAAAATTAATATAAAGTCAGTTGTAATCATAGAGTTTTTTTAAAGAATATATGACTTTATATATGATTATTAATTGTAAAATGCTTCACATTTATTAACTGTGTACATTTAAGTTTTCATACTTTAAAATAAAGGATATAAATTCTTTTTAAAGTGAATAAAGCACAAACTTATTCCGATTTGTAGTTAGAGTTATTTGGGCTTGGCGCAGATAGTAATAGAAGCATCCCTTGAAATCATTCAGGCTTTGCAACATAAATATTTACAATTCAGAGTATGGCTGTTATAAAGAATATTCTTCAATTAGATAATGAAGGACATCTAATACTTTCATTCATAATAACAATATATGATGTTTAAAATGTTAATTGTGATATCAAAAATGAAGTAGCATTAAGTTTGGTGATGAAATGGCATCTTTGACATTGAGAATTTAAAACAGTTAACAAAACATATAAGCATAAAAATAGATGATTTTAACATTTCATGATAGCAGTTTTTACCTAGTTGACAAATTCTATAAATATCATTATTTAGAAATAATTTAAAGTAAACTACAAGGACTTTAACATATTTTTCGAGTAATTAATATTATATAATATAATGTCCAATTTTGAAAAAAAAAAAGGGATATTACAATTATTTAATGTTCTGAATTTGCCTTCTTTAGTTTTCAATATAAAATAGAACTGTATATTTTCTTTTATTGCTGTTGATTATATAGAGTTTAGCTGCAGCCACTATTATTCAGTCTTATACGCTGCTCAATACTTGTAAAAATAAAACGAAAAAACTAAGAACATGGAATATCAAAAAGAGAAATACTAAATACTTTTATTAAGCAGATTATTAGGGAAGTACGTGAAGTTCATAGAATGAAGGATATATAATCGATGGTTGAAAAAAATATTTTTTAAGAAGGTAGCAAACAGATAGAGTGGCAAATTCCAAATTAAAGATTTTTATATCACATTCAACCGAATCAAAAATATTAGAATGACGAAAAAGTTTTGCTTAGTCTGCTATTTTGAATGCTTTAATGTTACACATTTGGACAACTAATATTGTGTTATTTTTCTAATATATATATATATATATTAGATCTATTTATAGCATAATATTGTGTTATTTTTCTAATATATATATATATATATTAGATCTATTTATAGCATGTCAAACTTGCTTCAAGTACTAATAATCTATGAGGAGGAACAGATATTTGTTAAAAAAACGACATTCATATAAATATAATCACTAAAATTAATGCACAGTAATAATATCATTCTAAAACGAAGTATATATTTTTTCCAAGTGGAATCATATTAAGTCTATTTGAGTAAAAATCATAAAAGTGTTTTAAAAGTTAATTTTCTATATAATTTTTCCAGGATGACATAAAATAAAATGTAATTGGAAACTTTAACGAAGACTATTTGACTTCAAATACCTAAGATGAGTTAGTAGGTGATTGGGAAATATATATTTATATCTATAAAAACTGAGTTTAAAATTCATTTCTAATTTTAGAATGATTTAAGTCTGTATTCAAAATTAGGCTAATACACAATATAAACTTTATATTCAAGACATCAATGAATCATTGCTTTATTAGCATTAAAGCTTAAGAAATCGAAGTTATCTGTTTTTTACATTTACTAATGTGGAATGCTATTTATCTACTTTTCTTGGAAATATAATTTATTTATGTTATGTTTAATTTATATATTTAAAGGGAACTTCAAGCGTTCTTCCTCGAAAAGTATTAAACATTAATATTATGTATATATACATACCAATTTTTTCCAGCGATTATTTAGACTCCATCAAGATTAAAATTGAAGTCACTAATAGTCAAGAAATCAGTGTTTGTAATACTTTTTTTCACAAACGATAAAGTTTGTATCATAGTTTATCCTCACTGATTTAATTTAACCCAGAATGATAAATTATATTGTTTTATTTAAGACTAGTTACGTTTACTTATCAATACTGTATACTTATTACAATTACCTATTGATAATCTATTTGAGAAAATCCTAATATTTTTGGAAGTTGCTCTTTGAATTTAGAAAAATACCTTGTCATAGATTTGAGAAAGTAACCTTGACACACGGAGGCACTTCTTATTTCCTTATTTTAAAATGGTTAGTTTTGGTGTCACAAGCTATTTTTCCTAATATAAACCTGCCTCTAAAATTTCATTAGCTAAATAAAAAATAAGCTAATAAGAAATATGGAATATTTAAAAATATGAACGGAATATACAATCAAATTTCAATTACTTTAGAATAAAACAGTAAATAATTTTAGTCAAAATATCAAATAGAATTTAAACCAATAAGACTTAAGTAAGTTGATAGTAGTTCTCTAAACTATCCAAGCTCTAATGCCAAATCCATTTATTTCTATAGAAATATTTTAAAACTGATATTTTAGAATACAGATAAGACTCATTAGTTTTAAAAAAACATCAGTGGCAACATTTGCAAGATATTTGAGTTACATCTAAACATCAACACTCACAGGATTAACAAAGAATAACAGCTGCTTACCCTTGAATTGATTAATAGTGGATAGATGTTGGGATTTTAACAGTCAGTTAGCTGAATATAAAATGATAATCTCATTGAAATATATGCAATTTGAAACAATAGATTTTGTTTTAACTCAAGAAGATTAACTCAACTCATATCACTTTAATTTTTTTTTAAAATTTATACATCCATCATCTCAATTCTATCATATCACAAATACTTACTAGCACAAAAAGTTAAATCACCTTCTTTCATTATTCATGTATTTCATGAACAACTTTTTCAGATCAGTTTAAAGTATTAACATCGAATTTTTCATGTTTATTTTGGGACTTGAATTGTTACATCGTTTTTAGCAATATAGGAACAATTTTTTATCAATGTTTAATACTTATAAAGGGTAAATATTATTGTAGATATATATTTTCAAGTTTATTTTATATTCACCAGTCCAATTATATACCTACAATGCAATGACTATTCATCTTTCCACAATGTATAAAAAGTGAATAGAAACTTAGTCTCTAATATGGTAATAACATAATAAGAACTATCCAAGTTATCATCATAGACATGCAGATTTAGATGTTTGATACTTCTAACTTACCTAAAAAGTGAGGATTTTTCACAAAATTGTACATAATGAGAGAGTGTGGTTGACTCTGCACGCATCATTCAATTATAAATATAAATATTTAGGCATATAGATCAGGTTAAGTTTTTTTAAGCTATTGAAGATGAAGAAATCATCTTAATTAGCATAATATAAGAATAAGAAATTGCATTTTTAGCTTTTTTTTCTATTTGTCAAAACAAATACACTGTACACCCCCCAACAAAAAAAAAAACTTTAACGACTAAAAGATTGTTATATTCTTAGCTAAATAGTTGTTCTATTAATATTTTATTGATAATTCTGGATAAACCCAGTTTTAAATCAATATAAATCTTGTTTTTCCCCCTAAAAAATTCTATATAAAATTTTAATTTAAATAATTTTTTTTTTAACATTTAATGTTTTTAGTTTTTTTTTTTTTTTATTGTCTATTGATTTACATGCATTTATTCATAAAGATTTACTTACAATCTCCTGGTCTTCCGCAGTCTTGATAATATGCAGGAGTGATTCGAAAATATCCACAAGCTGGAGGCCATCCGCCAGAGCAGGCAGCAGGCTTACATCCAGAAGCTACCTGTAAACATTTGAAAATATTGCAAACTTTGATTTAAGTTGAAATAACATAATCTTTTAAGGTGGATATGTTAGAATAGTAAGAATTCGATGACGCATAAATATATTCATATGGGAATGTAAAAAAAAAAACATCCCACTACCATAGAAAATAGAAGCTTTTTCAAAAGGAAAATTTTAAATGTAGAAAACTGTTCTAACAAACTTTACTTCGATAGTTTTAAAATAATTAGAAAAATGATTTGTAGTAATAAAAATTATAAATTACACATATTAATATATATAAATTAAAATTAGGTCAATACAAGTGAAAATAAATGGATTCTTTTTAAAAGTGTACACGTCAAAGCAGCATTGAATTATCGCAAGCGACACGCCATATGCACACAAACACATAAAGATATATAATAATAATAATAATAATAATAATAATAATAATAATAATAGTAGTAGCAGTAGCAGTATCAATAGTAGTAGTAGTAGTAGTAGTAGTAGTAGTAGTAGTAGTAGTAGTAGTAGTAGTAGTAGTAGTGGTGGTGGTGGTGGTGGTAGTGGTAGTGGTATAATTTTAATTTTAAAATAATTAGGAAAAAATTATTTAAGAATAAAAAATTATAAAACATTTTACATACATTTCGCGATGTCCCAGCGCGATTCGAGAGTTAGAAGTCTATGAATCGCAGTTCAGTTTGTTACGTCATCTAGTATTAGACAGTCATACAAGTAATAGAAACGGTGAACCATTTGATTACTTATTATAAAATATATTGCTTGAATGTTAGATTTAAAAAAAATATTATTTATAATAATTTTTACTTTTTTCCCCATAAATTGTTCATCTGAAGAAGAGGAAGTAGGTGGTCTTTATTTGTAAATTCTCTAACTGGAAATTTAAATATGGTGACATTCAAGAAATGAAAAAAAAGTTCAAGAAAATTATTTTATTGCCTGAATTTGATTACATTGACTAAAAAAGTGCTGAATTTTATATTGTTATCCAAATTACAAACAAAAAAAAATTGATAAGGTTTTTAAGGGTATATACAATAGTGAAAAATCTCATATGTAGATAGGGATATTCATGGTGATATATCTTTAAGCAAAAATGTCTAGAAAAGCTGGCCAAGTTCAGAGGATGTATGGTCAAAATACCATCCAACATTTATATTTAGACATTTTTATAGCAATATATACATTTATTTAGATGTTGATAAAATAAAATAAGCTTCAATACTTTTATAATATTAATAAGTTTACATTTTATAATAATATTCTATCAAAATAAAAAAAATAAAAATAGAAAAAAGGTTTACCTGACACATACAATCCAGGCAATCCTGATCCACCAAACCTTAAAAATAACAACATAAGTATATATATTCCATGAGAATGTACAAACAACAAATGAATATTTTTTAAAAAGTTACTAAGTCAGGCTTTTGATCCAGAACATCTTCAGAAATATAAGATTTGAAACAAGATAATCCTCATAGAATGCCTGCCTTAGCAACTTTTTGAAGATTATTATCTATTATTTTCTGTTGTTAAGATACTTTATAGAATATACTTTTTACATTTTATTGCGGTTTAAAGATTATTATATACATAAAAGACATTTTACTGATTCATTCATGTAAGATTTTAATTAGATTCTCCAACGTTTCGACTTGACTTGATTACACAAGCCTTCAACTGGGCTTGTGTGATCGAGTCAAAACATTGGATAATCTAATTAAAATCTTACACGAATGAACCTGCGAAATATGTCTTTTATATTTGTAACTCGTGAAAACATTTATATATATTAATACAAATTAAATTGCTACCCATCTATATTTATAATTTACTATAAGGTGAAAACATTAAAACAAAACACCATAACAACAATTTCTTCCTTCAAATATATATAATTATAGTCTATTTAAAATAAAATTTCATTTTATGTTTGGGTTTTTAATTTATTACAATTTTATTGTATACATGTAGCAGCAGAATTATTATTCAGATTTAATACATTGCACAGGCTTAAACCTGCATTTATATATGTAATATAGGCGGGATTCGAACTCAGACTTTCACACGACCCACTACTCTCAGTGCCATCTCATATTGCTGACCCATCTGATCACACACATGTTGAAAAGATAAATAATCACCAATATCCGTATTTCATGCTAAACCAGCAATCATCAGTTGGTCTAGATTACCATCCTCACACACATATATATATATAATCAGTGCTCAGCTTTATATTAAGATAGCCAATCTTCATACTTTAATGGACAGGCTTCAAACTATTCCAACTCAACGTTCCATCATCAGATTTTCAATGAAATGGAAGGCTGAAGAGTTGTGAGTTGGAATAGTTTGAAGCCTGTCCATTAAAGTATGAAGATTGGCTATCTTAATATAAAGCTGAGCACTGATTATATATATGTGTGAGGATGGTAATCTAGACCAACTGATGATTGCTGGTTTAGCGTGAAATACGTATATTGGTGATTATTTATCTTTTCAACATGTGTGTGATCAGATGGGTCAGCAATATGAGATGGCACTGAGAGTAGTGGGTCGTGTGAAAGTCTGAGTTCGAATCCTGCCTATATTCAGATTTAAGTAATATTACTTGATATTCTTATTTAAAAATAATTGTTTTAGTTAAAATATGAGATGTTATATTAATTCAAACTTAAGACTATCGGACAAAATAATTGAACTTTGAAAGTTGCTGAGTATTTTAGCATTTTCATATTTTTATCTTTCAACAGATTACAAAAATATGAATTCATATGTGTTTTCATACCGAGAAGACTTAAAATCTTACGTGCTTATATATTGAGATATATATATATATATCTGCATACATTGATTGAGTAACTTGAAAGTGTGTATACATGATTTTTAACTAATTTCAAAGAAAAGGAGAAATGTATACACACAAGTTATATACATATAACTATTAAAACAAAAGTTTAAAATGATTAAAGGTTAATGTGTAGGTAATAATATTCTTGATATTTTAAAATAAAACATTTACATTTAAATAAAATATCTATCTGGTTGACAGATTATTTAATTTTTTCCGTTTCTCATGAAAACTACATACTATTTTAAATATATTAAATTTATTAAGCGTTAGCCTCTGCTAGCAGATGATCTAATAATAACCTGGAAGACTAAATCCTTCGACAGAAGTGCGTTAAAATACTTACGTGACAGCCAATCAGATGTAATAATGACTGCACGTGGGACTCTCAATTCAAGAACTTCCACTTGCAGACATTATTACATCTGATTGGCTGTCACATAAGCATTTTAAGGTGCTTCTGTCGAAGGTTTTAGCCTTTCACATTATTATATACTATTTTGTAAAAAAAAAAGACTGCTTTTATTAATATACATGGCATGAAAACCAATTACTTTACTATTTGTTTTTTTTTTTTTTGCTTAAAAGGGATTTTAAAAAATTTAATTAAGAAATTATATCGGTATCCAAAATCAAATTATTATAAATCTAGGTTGTTTTAATACATTTATGTAAGACAAAAAAACTATTATATTACAGTATTTTATATATTTTTTAAAAGATGAAAAAACAACAACAATTATTTAATTCCCTTCTTTTTTCTAGACAAGGAATCAGCAAACAGTGGCCCACGAACGAAATGTGTTTTTTTGATTCCAATCTCGTAAATGCAATTTACGGTGTTGTTTTTTGAAATCGATCTTATTATAGAATAGTAATTATTGTATACGACGAATATTTAAATATTAACTTTTATACATTTATATATTAGTTGTTGCTCTTTTAACCTTTTCTCAAGACTACATTTCTATTCACTTATGTATGAATCCTTGTACTTTCTTGAAATTTGATATACGATATAATTTTTTTGTTTAAAATATAGAATATTGTAGATGATCAAACTGATATAATTGCCTCATTGGATTTGACAGAATATAGTCTCATTGACAGATTAAATTCCAAAAAGATTATGAACAATTCTTAATTAATAGAAAAGTTTGCCGATACAATAAAATCATTATTGATTCATTGATGTTTATTGAGGATGATACTGTTGCTTCTTTGGAGGTAAATAGTACAAAATAAAGGTTGGCCCTTGAGTCGAAGTCTGGTGGCACAAACTTGTTATTTTGCTTTGTTGATATAGGTGGAGATGATGTTTAATAATTCCAATTTTACTGTTATTAAGATTTACAAAACATATGTTGATGATGTTTTTGTTGTAGATATGACAAAAAATATTACTTGTAGATGATTTAAATAATTTAAAATGGAAAGTTGAAGAGGAACAGAATAAAGTTATTAAATATCTTGATTAGTAAGCTACAAGAGATTATGGTTATTAAATAATAAATTGATAAACTATTACAAGAAATAGGCTATATAAACTGTAATTCGAAATTATTAGTCATGCATAAGATGGTAAATTCTTAGATTTTTAATTTTGCAATGAGAAATTTAGTGTCTTTATGAAAGTAATAAATTACAAAATATGGAAAAATTTATAAAGGTCCCTTGAATGAAGTTGGATATAATATATGTCAATTTGAAAAAAAAAACATAGTTTAAAGAAGCAGAGAATTAATGATAAAAATGGATATCTATTTTATATGTTTAAATGCTCAAGAAAAATTTATTTAAAAAATATAGAGAGATTTATATAATGTTTTATTTTGTATTCCAACTAATGTTAATAGATTGGTAAATAATCCAAAAAATATTGTACTTTTGAAACAAGAAAATAATACTGTATCAAATTCATGTAAGTACAAGATTTATACAGAGATGAATTGAGATGTAGTCTTGAGAATTAAAAAAGCATCAACTTTTACATAAGTGTACAAAAATATAAAAATAGTAATGATTTAATAATGATACCTATTTTTTGGATCATGAAAAAGCATACACATTTAGTTTCAATTTTGATATGAAAAATAATAAGATTATGCATGAGAAAAGAAATCACAATAAAAAAAATTATCAAGGTAATTTTGATAAATAGAGGTGTTATCTTTAAATAATAGACAACATACAAATATTAAAATTTAAAAATCTTGGATGTAATATAATGATGTACACTTCATTAAATTTAAATGGTTTTAGTTGAAGATGGTTAAGATATTAACTGAAAGTACTTTTGCATTTTATTATATTTATTTGTAAGATATATTATTATTTTATATTTTATTATTTTTATTATAATTTTATTCTATAATAGACATTTTATTATGTATATAAATAAAAAAATAAAAGTTATATATCTACATAGCTGTTTTTTTAATATTTCTACCAGAGTACTGGTTTTCATTAAAATATATAGCTAGATGTTCTTCAAAAATTAAACATAGAAATCATATGTGACTATTTAATAATTTATATAGGTTAATAATTTGTTTTTATGGAGAATTTAATCAATTAACTGCTAATCTAATGAGAAATATCTTAGGAAGTTTTTTTCTAAAAACACAAAAACCTTTTATTTCTTATCAACTTTCCAATAACTTTTAAATAAAAACATTTTTAAATAAAAATTTTTGATAGTAAGCTAATTTATTTTCTCTTCTACATATTTAATATGAAAATATCTTAATTATTTTCATCCAAAAACTTTACTTATTTTTTAATCAAAACATTAAAAATAAAACTTTTCAATAGTTATTCAATTCCTAAAAAAAATATTATTCATTAGTTAAAAAAATGAAAAATATAAATAAACTACACACACACACACACATATATATATGTAATATATAAATCAATATATATATATATCAAAATACAGTACAATTTATATAAATTATATTCTTTTAGAAGTACTTTCGACTATACACTTTGTAGTCTTTATCAACTATATAACATTGAATAATCAAAACGAGACAACCCTTAACAATACCCATAGTTCAATTCAGATTTCCCACAATTCTGTTATCTTAACATTTGATGATTGGTGATTCATTAACATTTGACGATTTCTTGAAATCAACATAGCCTCTTTTATTTTACGTTTATTATGACAATATTCAATTTGAATAATTTTCATATTTTTATAATCAAATTTAAATCCATATTGACAAGATTTATTATGATCAAATATAACAGATGATGAAGTTTATTTACATCTGTTCCATATTGATTCTCTTTTTGAATTCTATTGTATAAAAGCATATGTTCTTTTATTCTCTTCTCAAATGTACACTTAGATTCACCAATGTATTGTACACCGCATCCACATATCAATCTATATATAATAGAATTTTGATTAAACTTTGAATTTTGAATTTTAGAATTATTAAGCAATCTATTTATGTTATTTGTAGAGAAAAAAGCAATATGACACAAAACATTATAAATTTTCCTAATAAACTTGACCTGCTCATCTGATATAAATGGCATTGAAATCCATTTCATTTTGATATTTTTATTTTTAATTTTATTATAGTGTTGATTTCTTTTAAATCCTTTAATAATATTAGCAATAGCATTTTTATAATAACCAATTTTCAACAAGTTATTAACAAATAAATGTACATTTTTAATTTTATCACTAGAATATTTGCATAATTTTTCATTTCGAAATAAGAATGATTTTAATTCAGACAGTTTATGACACATAGGTACATGTGATTCATGTGGAATAAAACCTCTAGTTTCAATTGGTTTAATTAACATAAGATAATCCAAACTGTAATCATTAAGAGTAACTTGAATATCTAAGAATTTTATGGAATTGTATTTCTCTTTAGTTATAACCCATTTTATATCCTTAATCTCATTTAATTCATTAAATAAATTGATTATTAATTCATGTTTTCCACAAATAAAAACTTCATCCACATATCTATGATATACTTTAATTTCTTGATATTTCAATTGTTTTAAAATTTTACTTTCATATGTTGATATAACAAAATTACAAATTTGAGCAACAGAATAAAAGAACATATGCTTTTATACAATAGAATTCAAAAAGAGAATCAATATGGAACAGATGTAAATAAACCTTCATCATCTGTTATATTTGATCATAATAAATCTTGTCAATATGGATTTAAATTTGATTATAAAAATATGAAAATTATTCAAATTGAACGTTGTCATAATAAACGTAAAATAAAAGAGGCTATGTTGATTTCAAGAAATCGTCAAATGTTAATGAATCGCCAGTCATCAAATGTTAACCAATAAATTGTTTTTTTTATATTTGAGATTTAATATGAATACACAATAATTTTTGTACACATAATTTTTTGTCTATATTTTTGATAGATTTTGCATATATATATATTGTACCAATCGGAATGAAAGTGAAGATCGAATCTATCCGCAAAAACAATATCTGCTCTACAAGGGTGCCATCTAGGCATTTGAGCCTAGAAAAATTTATAGAGTAGGCAGATATGCGCTGTTAAGATTCCACTTTATTTAAATATTCTGATCGTTAGCCCAAGTCACTAGCTCAGCGGAGATGCAGAGATAAAAATCTATAAATTTTATATCTTAAATATCAAAGAGTAAAAGCCACTGCCAGAAATTAACATATAAAAATATTTATTTACGCACATATAAAATAATATTTAAATTTTGAGGAATAAGTTTAACATTTTAGATTTTTATATTGATCTTTAATTCTAAATTTAAGTAGATTGCAAATAATGAGTTTACTATTTATTTAGAGGGTCGAGTATGAATGGACTACATAGGTCTGCATTTGAAAAGAAAATATTCTTCCCTGATTTAACCTTAGGCAACAAATTTCGCAATCAACTGGCGCCAATCCATCTGATACATTATGTATTCAATGTAGCATGATACGACAACACAAAATACTATATTGTCAGGAATGTACATCTGAACAATAAGTAGAAATAGAGAAGAGATTGACTCTCCACCAACAGGAATGTGACATCTGTTGGCAAGTAGATCAATAAACAAAAAACTCCATAGGAAAGGACTGCGATCTTCTGCCGACTTACAAACCCATCCATAGGCAAACAGAGGGTGTGTGGCGTATATCTATAATCCTGCCCATAGCGGACCTCATACTACATCTACTAATTACACAAATATATCCAATCCATTGAACCAATTCAACTACGAAATGAATAACCTAAGATTACCCTCCCTTAATATAACTTTACAAACTATATAGCCATTCACGCCCGACTTAATTTTAACATTTAAATACGTTCGCACAGATTTGTTTAAAAATGTTGGGTATAGATCGATTACATAGATTCCACGGTCAAAAACATTTCAAAATAAACATAAACGATCAAAATACAAAATTATTGATACCGACAATCGCAGAGGGAAACTTATAAGTAACCCAATAGTATTCACCATAAGATACTTGCGTTGTCACCAATAACTTAAAAGACATCCGAATAAATACATTTTAGATACTCACCGTAAGGTATCATTATTTATCGAATGTCTATATATTTTGATCAAATATGAAAACCAAAATATGATTAACCGCAAACGAATCCATGCAAGCATCTATAAACAACTTAAATTTCATACATTTAACCAATCTTTACAATAAGAAAAAAAAAAATTTGAAATGATGTTTATCAATCGGAAAACATATAAAATTAAACATTATTAATTTGATTTAAAGACTTACAAAAGTCATATAAGAGTCCGTTTTAACATTTCAGTTGGCTTGTTTATCAGTTTGTAAAACTTGACGAAAGTTCTTGATTGATTTTAACAATTGTTCATTTCAGATAGCTTATGGTAGAAGAGTCCAGGTTTCTGCTTTTATTAATTCCCGCGATGCCTCCATTGGAAGGGAATGTTCTGGAGATGGCAATAGCTGGTTCAAAGTATCACAGTCTTTTCATTTTTTTTTTAATAGAGAGAGTGGTATGTGCGTCATACCTCATCTCTCAAACACAAATGCTGGAACTCAATATTTTTTTTCTTTTTATAGTCCTCCTATGGATTCCATGAACAAAAACGTCACTGTTCTGTTTTTTCGTTATGGTCCGGGCCTTTATTTGGCTTCCATTGGTCAAGCTAAAATCCCTTTCTTCTCTTATCTAACTTTCCATCTGACTTTTTAATTAAACAGCTTTTAGATAATTAATAAACAATCATTTCCATTTATAGATTACAGGAATTAATTAATACCTGTTTTTATTTTAACTTACGTTATTTTTTTATTAAAATACTTTTATAAATCTTTTTTTATAAAAAATACATTCAAATACCTTTTTTTTTATTTATTAAAAAAAATATTTTTAAAGTTTAGCATCTGTGCGAATGTATATACGTATAACAAACATTTTTAATTTTAGCGTTTAGTTTTTTACTTTTATTTGCGAACTTTTAAGTTTTTATTTTAAATTAATGTAACGACATATTTATATATTGTTACAATATATATATATATGTAATAAATAAAGTTTGATATCTGTATTCGTTTCACAATATATGTAATATATAAATCAATATATATATATATCAAAATACAGTACAATTTATATAAATTATATTCTTTTAGAAGTACTTTCGACTATACACTTTGTAGTCTTTATCAACTATATAATGTTGAATAATCAAAACGAGACAACCCTTAACAATACCCATAGTTCAATTCAGATTTCCCACAATTCTGTTATCTTAATACATTAAATAATAAACAATAATTAATAAATAAAAATTAATCATTAGGAAACTAGATAATTCATTGATGTATTAGTCTCATTGATCATGTTCATCTTATGTAGTTGGAAAAAAATTGTTCTGTTATATGGTGATGGTTAAATCATCAACTGAGCAATTTTCATTTTTATGCAATATGTTAAACTGATGATTAATAATTTTGATATGTAGACTTTTTGTAACTATCCCTTCCTACATACTGATTCAAATATCTACTACTGTTCTAATAAATATATTACTTTTACACTTCTATTATTATCGTATTTGGAATAAAACATTTTAAATCACTTATGGTATTACTTTGAACCATTTTGTAATAATAATGTTTGCATGTAAAGAATGTTTTACCACTAAGTAAAAAAGTTTATCTTTTCTGATATAAAATTAGTAATAAAATTTGTTTTGACAAATCAATACACAATTTTAGGAAGGTTGAAAAAACTAATTTTATATAATCTGTAGAATGTAATATGTTAGAGTGTTTCTGCAACATGTGGTTCATATTAGACAAATCATTAAAAGTAAAAACTATTGGTGAAAATACAAAATGGCTACTTTTTTTATTATTTAGAAGTGTTTTTCTCCAATTTCTAAATATTTTATTACTGCTTTATCCAAAAATGTTTAGTATATTTGGTATTTACATATTAGTCCTGTGATGAGAAAAGAGAGTACACCTTTTCACATTTGTAATAAATGTCTAACCTTGCAATCACATCAAATGAATCCCGAGATCTCATCTGATATCATCCAGTAATGTGATATCGTTGGACATGTTTTTCTCAAAGTGATTTTTACTTCAGTGCTGATTTATTTTTCCAAATTTTCTGATTAATACTACATTTTTTTTCTTTTTAAAAAAAACAGTACAAAATGGTGACAGTAATGCCATTGTAATGTTCAATGTTGTAATAATAAAATAGGCTTTTATAAAGAAACATGCTTGGGGGTTCCAGAATTACATTTTTGACTGTGATCTGATTTATTTACAGCCAGGCTAGTAAATTAACATCCATACAATGTGAGAAAGAGCTTAGTTTAGCAGAGAAAAACATAAAATTGAAATCCCTAACAAAATATTGAAATTGATGAGAGCCTTTTGGATAAAAAGAAAAAAACAAACAGGATGAATTCTTCCAGGACAGTGGATATTTGATGGTTTGCACAGAGAGTCTGTTGAGTGTTTTATCATGAGAATTCATAATAGAACAGTGGCAATTCTGATGGAAGTCATCAAACAAAATATTGAAGAGGAATTGACAATTTATTCAGACTGTGGAAAGCCTTAAAACTGTTGAATATTGCTGCTGATTACTGACCATTTTTGTGTGAATCATACTGGATGACATCAAAAAAATTAATCAACCACATTGAAGAAATAATAAAAGTGTAGTAATTTATTCTTTTTTAGTTTTTTTTTTGTTATTTTTGAAAAAAAAAATGTTTACTACTTATTAGCATTTCTGATGAAGATCCCATGCAGGCGTTATATTGCAGAATCATGGATTAAGTAAGTGTCCATTTTGGGAAAAATAAAAAAAAATACTTTTATCTCTTTAATTGCAAATTCTATTGTTATAACAAACAATGGAATAATTTTATTTGCCAATTATGTAAAATTTGAGTAATTCTATTCATTGATTACAGTTGGTCTATTATGATTCTATCCATAAAAATATTAATCTACAATAAACAGAATTGTTTTAATCTTGCTTCTAAAGATTGAAAAATTTTACATTCAAATTGGTTAAATGTAATAAAAAATTTAAAATAATGTTAATAACTGAAAAAAAAAATACAAAAAACATTTAAAAAGCAGCCTGGAATAGAACACAAGAATTATATTTTAACCAATCATTACATAAAATAATTTTTTTCTTAGAAATTATATCTCTGATTACTCATTTCTGTTGTCTTTTCTGCATCCAAAATTAAATATTTTAAATAAAAATCTAAATCTAGACACATGATTAGTCAATATAGTGTAAAAAGTAATCATAAAATCCATAAATATTTATGAAAAAATAATTGCATTTTACTTTTCATCACTGAATCACTATTCACTTTTCCTTGTTTATTTTTCTCTTAAAATTTAAAAAATTTAATATCAAAGTTTATGTTTAGGTAAGTTGATTTAAGAACTTAATTATGAATGTAAAAAATTATGAGCAATATATTTATTTACATTCAAAATCTATAAAATCTATTATAAAAGCATAAAACATTTTGGCTTGATTTCTGACTTTGACAATTAGAAATGCCCAGAAAACAATGGCTGAAGTTGAAAACAATGCTTACTGGCTCCTTATAAGGGAAAAGGGGCTGGACTATATAACAAATAGATGACAATGAAAAATCGTTTTTTTTTTCAAAAATTACTGCCAAATGCAGATTTTTTTGGAATTAAAATTTTAAATACCAAATTACTATAAAATAAGCAGTAAAATGACGAATATGTGACCAAAACCGGCTGAGAGATGGAACTTGATGACAGTTAGTAACCATAATAAACTTTGAAAAAGGGATGGCACATAAAGTTTAGTAAGTGTAATTAACAGTTTGATCACTAATCTGCATTTTGAAGCAAAAATAGAACAGATGAATCGATTGTTTCATCGACAATTCCTATTATATATTACACAGTAAGTACCTTGTGTGTAAACCTTAAGTGCTTTGTAATTTAGTGATTGTTTTTCCTATTTAAAGTAACATTTGCTAATTGCATAAAACTTTCAGATTTATTTTAGTGTGAAATTCATATTTTTAGTATTGTTAGAAATTAATATTTTTAGTATTGTTAGATTTAGTCTGGTGCAATGTATTAGAACTGCTTTTCAGACTGTTGATAACTGAAAATTTTGATCATGTACAACAATTTATCATTTTAAGTTTGTACACGATCCAAGTGTACACGTTATTTGATTAGATCACAAGATTAGCAAATTATCAGCGGATTGATACGAATGTAAAAACGGTATATTTCATATTTATACATTTATTATATAAAATCTTACTATTTTGTGAAGAAACTTTTTAGGATTGCAATTCTCCTAGTTCTTAAAATTGATTTGAGGCAGAACATAGGATGGTTACTATGAGAATGGTGATAAAAATTTTATTTCTATAAATAATTTTAACTTTAAGAAAATAGGATATTCTAAGCTAGGTATGAGATTAAAATGTAGATTTTTTTAAGAGTAGACTCCAATTTGATCTTAAAATGTTAACATAATTCGGCACCATTTACCAACTGCAGTATTTTGTATTTGTCAATAGTATGGGGAATTAAAAATAAAATAGCTATTTCATAAAGTTAAATTTATTAATTCAGTAATATTATAATATGATGCTAGTAATATTTTCCGATTTGTAAAGCAGATTTAATAGCTTTAATTTCATTATTACGAGGTAAATTCTTATACAAGGATGTAACATATTAAAAGCACTCTACTGTGGTTGAGGTTTTATATTCTCTAAAAGTGAAAAAAGTGTGTGATATTCTTAACATAAGAACGAAATGATGATGAAATATTGTATATAAGGCTATCAGCAAATACTGAAATATTTTCTTTAAGATAATCAATGCTTGCTACAATAGGTCTGTTATGGACTTCGGGTAGAATGTAAAAGTTACTGGGCTGATTTTTGGTTGGCAATAACACACACTTACACATATATATAATCATCATCATCAACCATCATCAATCCACTGCAGGGTGAAGGTCTCTCCAAGTTTAATCCATCTTCTCCGATTTTTAGCTTCTCTTCTCCACATTACCTTTGCACACTTTCTTATTTCATCCATCCATCTCACATGAGGTCTCTTTCTGGGTCGTTTACAATCTCTTGGAATCCAGTTTAAGATTTCAATTGTCCATCTATTATCATCTCTTCTAGCACACACACACATATATATATATCAAAAGCCTTTTATTGTCATATAGGAAGTATAAGTTTAATTAATTTATTTACAGTAATTTAAATTATAGGTTGTAGACATTTGTATCTTATAAAAGAATCAAAGCTTAATTTTGCAGTCATTTTTGTCAGCTGGTTTTATAATAATGTGCTCATTTTTCTCAATTCTACCATGCATATTTTTTCTTTAATGCCAAATTGCTTTCATGTTTATTATATCGTTTAAGACTAATTGCTTTTATAATAGCTTGATAGACATTATCAATATACTTATCAAGTAAAATGTTTCTCTGATATGGAGATATCACATAAAATCACATTTATTGTATGTTTTATTTCCAATGAATTCTATTAATAAGAGTGACCTAATAAAATATCTAAATTCTAATGAATTTTAAATTCATTTGTTTGGTAATATAATTAAACTGTTGGGCAAACAGGCAAACCTTAATTTATTAATCAACATTCTGTATCACTAAATAAATTAACAATATTATTTTTTAACTATGAAATGTATGTATGCATATTATGTGAAGAGATAAAAATATTAAAAAGAAATAAAGTAATAGAAAAATTGAATATTAATTAAATAAAATATTTAATTAAAATATAGTAATAGAGAAAATTCAATATTAATTAAATAAAATATTTAATTGAAATATTATAACAAGAATTAATTACGGAAAGGAAAAAAGTAAAATCGGATAAAGAAGAAAATTCAATTAGTATTAGCTAACTACTAATCCGAAGTTACTTTAAAGATTGAACTGATAAAACTTTCCACTTGGATCTTGATGAGCTATATTATTATTCCTCAAAACAAAAGAATAAAAAATATATAAAAAGACTGGAACAGAAAAAGGAGTGCTTTTTTTTTCAACTTCATCATTTTTTCTCAACTGGGATTCCCACCGGTGTAAAGCAGTGGAAGAAACCAGTGGGGCACATCTTATTACCAAGGATCTTGGCTCCTAAAGGTACCCAAGTTGACTAGGGTTAAAACAGATCACTCTGATCTTATTATGATTTTAAAATGATTTAAAAGCCTGCTGGATTAAAAGACCTTAATCAGGGAAAAGAATGTATTGCCTTCTTTGTTATTTAACTATTGATTATGTATTAAGTGAAAGGAAGTTATATTCTAAGGCAATGAGGCAGATATTTATATAATTGAGAAGAGTGTGTACTCATTTGAATATTATATCTTGGTATATTTATATATCATATTATTTTTTATATATTGAAACTTGTATTAAAGTGTGCTAAGAAATTGAACCGCTGTGGGTGTTATTTCCTTTGTGTCCTAAAAATTAACTATTGATTATGCATTAAGTGAAAGGAAGTTATATTCTAAGGCAATGTGGCAGATATGTACTCATTTGAATATTATATCTTGGTATATTTATATATCATATTATTCTTATAAATTGAAACTTGTGTTAAAGTGTGCTAAAAAATTGAACCGCTGTGGGTTTTATTTCCTTTGTGTCCTAAAAAAAATAATTACACGGGGATTATAGAGCTAAGACATAGCAAACTAAATCAAAAGATGTGTTGATATTATTATTAAATTAGTATTCAATGATAGGAATCTTGTGATTAATACCAATGGAACAATTAATTATCATGCTAATCTTACATAAGTCAGAAGTAAAGAAATTTAATACATTTAATGATAATATTACAAAATGACCTAATAAAAATATGAGTACTCAAATCTCTAACTGTTTATATATTCTAAATGTGTATACATTTTATTATTTATGATTTTAAAAAGATTTAATAGTTTTAAAATGGTTGAGAAGATGCATTGGTGCGATGGATATTTTTTTAATGCAGTATTTCATTAATTAAACTTTATTTACTTGAGAGTAATCTTTATTTTTAGACCAATGTGATGTTTAAAACTTACCAATTTACATATAAGATTTTAAGTTTAAAAAATATTGTACTCTGTGATGTTGATAGTATATTTTTATCTTGTTTATTTTTATAAGTTTATAGCCAATAGCTTAAGGATTGCCACTATATTAATTATTAGTAAATCATTTGTTTGTTGTGTATTAAAAATGAACTTATGATTTTCTTCAATGTTAAACGAGAATTCGTTTTTTTTTTTCACATATAAACACTGCCGATATTAAATTATCGTTTTCCTGATTAATACTAAAATTTAAATTATCAATATCTAAATAACCTAGTTCCTCTGTAACCGGCGCATATTAAAATATATTACATATATTACTTAGTTTAATCTCTGAAAACAAAATCGTCATTTTGTTTTAGTTTCGGGAACTGAAAATATAAAAATTGAATTAATTAATAAAAAAATCGACAGAAGTATTTTTAAGATTTATACGATCTTCTTTTTATTTTCATGATGTTTCTTCAGTTGGTGAGTGTTCTAAATTATTTAATGTCCTGATGAATAAAAATTCGTAAGTCTCATCTGGACTTCTTTGTTATCATGAAAATTTGGTCGAGACTTTGATCAATGGTTTTCATTGTCTACAATCAAAGGCATATTTTTCTCCATAATCTTGAATACTTTATTTATAAATATATACATAAATAAAACTAAAAGGCTTATGATAACCATTTTCATTTCATTTTTTGAGAGGATAATTTTTTAGCAATCTATGTAGTATATCACAATGAAAAATATATTTTCAACATAGGGAGTTGATTTGCAATAGTTTTTAATAATAAGGGTTTGATAAAAAAATACTAAAAACTAATCTAAATTTTTTTATTTTTTTTGCTCATATAAAAATAATTTTATAGTTTACTAATTTCGACAGCACTGTAAATAACTTTTGCGACTGCTTAAATATGTAACGTATAGGATTATAATCACATCCCATGACATTCTTTTTCTATTATTGTTATTAAGCCAATAAACATCACATGACTACCTTCTCTTATGCTTATGTATAACTGTTGTTAAAACAGGCAAAACTCACTATATATATTTTGCCACACACAGCAAGCTAGAGTAATCAATGGATGCCAGAAGATGTGCATAAAATCCCCATCTAGTGCCTACTCATCCAATATCCCCAGACTATTTTCTGGCTTATGGCCTTCGTCAGTGAAGAGCCTTGGATCTGAGAGCACTGTGAAGAGCCTTGGATCTGAGAGCACTGCATGCAATGCTCTCAGATCCAAGGCTCTTCACTGACGAAGGCCATAAGCCAGAAAATAGTCTGGAAATATTGGATGATTAGGCACTAGATGGGAATTTTATACACAAGCCTTCTGACATCCATTGATGACTCTAGATGCATGCTCTCAGATCCAAGGCTCTTCACTGATGAAGGCCATAAGCCAGAAAATAGTCTGGGGATATTGGATGAGTAGGCACTAGATCGGGATTTTATGCACAAGTCTTCTGGCATCCATTGATTACTCTAGCTTGCTGTGTATGGCAAAATATGTATAGTGAGTTTTGCCTGTTTATTATTGTTATTCCTAATTATTACTAAGCAGACATTAACAAATTATTTTAATAAACTTGCAAAACAGTTTTTACTTTATCGATGCCCATTCCTTCAATATGACGTCAGATGAAACAGAAATCGAATGAATGGGGATTGATAAATGACAAGTAAAATGGTATTTGCAGTCTTGCATTGGTGGTCGAGAGGTCAGCGCGATTGCCTTGCACTTGCAGGCAGTTGCTCGGGTTGCGGGTTCGCATCCCGGCCGATGCTATGACACTTAAAAAAAATTATTTGTCATGAGTCTGTTTACAAATAATTCAGAGCTAGAATGAGAATATTCTATGATTTGACTATAATCCTACAAGTTACATATTTAAGCAATTTAAACTGCAGTAAAAATTATTTGTTGCTGCCGAAATTAGTAATATTGTATTTAAAAATAATTTATGAAACGTTAAGTTAGCTTGATTAATTTGCGAGATGAGATCGGTCTGCTCAGCCTTTTCAGATATCATTATTGATTTATTTATTATATATATGATTGGAGGTCAGATTAAAGAAGAATTATCCTTTTATGAAACCGAATGAATGGACACTTGATAAATGATAAGTAAAATTATATTTGCAAGTTTATTCAAATGATTCATTATAAGTTTGCTTACAAATAATTCTGAGCAGTATTCAGAGATATGATCATAGCTTAATGTAAATGATGCAAATGTTATCAATTACTAGATAGTATGGTTAATCTTTCACTATTTCTTTTAATTAATAATTTCCTGATTACATTATAACTGAAGATTTTTTACAGAAAAAAAAATCTTATTATATTTTCAGTGTTACACACAACCTACAACTATATATATATATCAAATACCAAATTTATAAGTATTAGTTATCAGTAATTCAACTTTATATATATATATGTATATATATATGCACATGTTATCAATTACTAGATAGTATGATTTATCTTTCATTGTTTCTTTTAATTAATAATTTCCTGGTTACATTATAACTGAAGATTTTTTACAGAAAAAAAAATCTTATTATATTTTCAGTGTTACACACAACCTACAACTATATATATATCAAATACCAAATTTATAATTATTAGTTATCAGTAATTCAACTTTATATATATATATATGCGCACACACATTACTTTGCTGTATGGCATGAGTCATATAACCATCTCAATATATATATATATTCCTTGTACAAATAAACAGTTTAAATGATGATTCTAAGCCACTTTGGTGTTTGTAAGTGATGTATTCACTTTTTTTTAAAGTAATAAAACAAAAAAGGGTAAACGTTTTATATTTTAAAACTGGTTGTTTTCATCAAATCCACTGCATTAAATGAAGCTTCTTTATCAAATGAAATCATTATTTTTATGCTTCTATGTTTTGTTAGTAAATAGGAATACTATCGATTTTTTAAAATAGACAATGGACAAATTTTTTTAAAAAAGTTTCTTTTTTCTTATTCTCTTTTAGATAGAAAAAATAAATGATATGTTTTATACATATATTTACTTTTTTAAAAATAAATGATATGTTTTATACATATATTTACTTTTTTAAAATCTGATTCTGAATACTGTACATGCTTTAATAATTTTGTTTTAAACTTCGTTAATTATATGTAATAAATTTTGCAAATGTAGTTGATATGCTTTATGAAGTGTATAATTATTCCTTATTTTTGGTTTTACATTAGCTTTGTATGATTTTTTTTGTTTTATTCACAATGGCGAAGCCATATTAAGGAATCAATGGCGAAGCCATATTAAGGAATCAAAGCATACACAAACACACACACAGACATATATATATATATTAAACCAGGTTCGTTAAAAAGAAGCTGTTTAATTGGGTTTTAACCTTTTTTAACATAATTTTACATTTTATGCTTTCAACATTACATGAACTGACTGGCCCTTCAAGCAGAGGGGAGAATCCCATTGATAGCTCAGCTATCAACGATACCCATGGTCAGACCAAGCTATGCAAATCATAACACCATCACATTTCCAGACTGTGACCCACCTCGACTGCTAGATTCAAACCACTACCACTCAAAGCATTTTATTTGTTTAGACGTAAACCTCAGTCGCCAGCTAATTACATGACATAATTAACATGCCTGGATGGTAGGCCCATAATCCAGTGCTTGAAATATCCCATGACTAGCTGATACTCTGTCTCAGGGTCCAGCATATTTACTTAACACATAAAGTAACATACAATAATTGACTGGTAATGCAGTGACAAGATAGAAAAAGAAAATAAACAAAGTAACAATTAAGGCAAATATTAATATTTATTTTAAACACACGCCTATATAATATAACATAATAATCTTGAAATTTACATATAAAAACATATAAGTAATTACTCAGGCTAAATTATGATATTCATTCATTTAAATATAAAGAGTCTAGACTGTGATCAGAATATATTTTAAATTTCTTTACCTAGGGTTTAATTGTGTGTATTTTCCAACCAGTTGGCCTTTTTGGTTTTTTATCGATGGCTTCCTGGCTTGTTTCCATCCTGTCACTCAGCATTGGGGAAGAGAGAGAGAGAATAGCATATAGTTTCCAGTATTTGTTCCAGACAAAGCTAGTTGACTTGCAGAGGTTTGGGGCATCTCTATGGCATATGCATTTTCTCCATTAATGTTGACAGTGGCAGTGACCGGATTACTTCTGCATTCTGAATATCTGGATCTCTGGTTGTTTGGATTCTGCATTTTTCCCCGAACTGAATAATAATATTCCAAACAGATGAACAATGTAGCAAATTGCAACCCTGACTGTATATCACAAACCAGACCAACTAATAATAGAGATAATGATTTTATATACTATTTTCTCTCCTATTATTTTAATCTCTTATTGTTTAATTTAAATCTTAAAATGTCTTTTAATTAATTTTCCATTTCTGGTTATCTTAATCCCTTGCTCAGATTCATCTAAACATTCTGGATAAGATAGTTTACAGTTCTTTTTAATTTAATACAACTATTGATTTTGCTTCTATTATTAAACAAAATTTTATAAACTAATTACATAATGAAAGTTATTTTTTTTTTACAAACAAATTTTTGCAGACTAATTTTATTCTAAATTTTACATATTTATTTAGCTTTTACTTTATAAAAGCTCTTTTCTTTAAAAAAAGAGAGAAAGAAAAGTTTAACTGATCAATAGCAGTACAATATATATATATATATATATATTGTAGATTAGTTTAAAATAACTCTTTAATGCATCTAATTGCATAGGTGTGCATATATATATATATATATTGTAACGTTTTTCGTATTACTAGGCCCTTATACGCCTCAAATTTATATTTGAGTGTGAGTTGATCAAGCTGTATCAAAAGAAAAAAGAAAGTTGTATTTCTATTCTAAAAACACAGCTATTTTTCCTGATCAACTTCAGCCTATTAATTGTTACGAATTGTGCTATTGACAAAATCAACTTTTAATTTTATTTACTATGGGCACCAGAATTCCTAAGAATCCGCTGAAATATGTCGCCAGCACCTCTCGCAAGTTGTAAAACAAAAAAAAATAAAAAGATTTTTATTATATTTTTTTTAAGGGGCGGTAATTCTACCGTAATGAGAATTAATGATTTTTACGATTATTAGTCCTGGGCGTATTGAAACATATTGGCAAAGGTAACTTACGTTTAAATCTTATTACACTAAAAATAAATTTAATAATAAAAAATAATAACTATTATTAATAACGCACAAATGAGAATTGATATTAGAAATATTTTTAATTTTGACAAACTAAAATACTTCATGTTAAGTAGCTAATTAATACCTTGGAGAGAACACATTTAATTCAGGTGGGAAATATCCAGAAAATATAAATATCAGTTAAAATAAACAAAAAGTTCTTGGTTAAATAAGAGTCTCTCATATAGAAAAATTAAAGTCACTATCGGGATTCTTTTATACGTATATTTTTACGAGTAGTTTTAAATAGTTAACTTTGTCACAATCAGGATAATTATTCTTACCGTAAGTTTCATGAATTCAGTAGTAGATAACTATGCATAGTTTTTTGGTTATAATGAGCTCGGCCTTTTGGTTATTGCTTGATCTTGTGGTCCATTTCCCAGTCGGTCACGAAGGCTTTTCCTGGTGTACATCATTAGGTCCGATGTCTTCAGAAGCTCCGGTTCACTGCGACATGCTGAATTCCTTCAGCGAAGAGCGATCTTGGATATATTAATGTTATCCAAGACCAACTAGAGAAACAAAACGAACAAGACGTTCCTTCAACCGGATCCCTCCTTTTTATATCCAGTTTTCAGGACTTCTGCGCATGCTAGTACCATGCCTTTTTAATCTTATCCAGTCTTTATAAATTTTATGTAATAAAGTCTTTATTTTCTTCAAGTTTTCGGCCATCTTTAATTAATTTGAGTATTTCTACTTTCAGCTTATCTTTTTTTACTTGCTTTTGGAATTCTTTTGTTCTCTCCAATTACTGTTATTACTAATCACATAAAAAAAATAAGAAGAATAATTCAACCCTCATTGTACGTTTTTTTTTTTTAAAAAAAAATTACTCAACAAAATTTTAAATCCACTTTTATCTTTTAGTTTTTTTTTACCCAATGCCAATATATTTGCAACGTATATAAATAAATGTTACAATACCACCAGTGCTAGGAGATGAGAATAAAATAGGGGTTTACACTAATTTTATTCTTAAGTTTTTAAATTCATATTCGTATTTTTTTTTTCTGTAGTAGCGTGCTGATATATTGTGTAGACTCATTCACAAGTGACGTTCGGCTTTAATGCCCACTTTTAGGTCTAACACCGCAGGAATGGAAAATATTTCAACATTCATCTGTGTCCTATCCGCTTTAGTGTAATATTAACGATAAGAAGCCCAAGTTATAAGCACAAACGAGCGTTGCTCATCGTTCTGAGTCTTACAGGCTCGTGGCAACTTGGTCCAACTTGATCCGCCTTCCCCTTTATTGGGATCTCTGCTAGAAATAGTCTGACGAGTATTTAAAGACGGTCTTATGTTCATATACTGCGGATAAGGACTCGGGGCTATGTTATTCCCCTCTTCAGTAACCGCCTACCCGGTCAAATACTTGTGATTTATGTCTACATCAGCCATGATCGTGTTTTTAGACATATATAAAAAAAATATACATATATATTTTTTCTTTCTGGAAGTCATATTAAAAAAAAAATATCTTCTTTCATATTTTAATAATCAGGGTTTATTTAATTAGTTTTTTTTTTTTTTTATAATTTTTTTCTTTTTTCAAAAAAATCATAATTTATTTTCCGGCTGTGAGTTTCTTTGAGTCATCATTGTAATGTTCTTTATCATTACAACTCATCTCAGGTTGTAGTTGTTAAATCGAAGCCCGAGTTGGGTCGCCATTGTAACGTTTTTTGTATTACTAGGCCCTTATACACCTCAAATTTATATTTGAGCGTGAGTTGATCAAGCTGTATCAAAAGAAAAAAGAAAGTTGTATTTCTATTCTAAAAACACAGCTATTTTTCCTGATCAACTTCAGCCTATTAATTGTTACGAATTGTGCTATTGACAAAATCAACTTTTAATTTTATTTACTATGGGTGCCAGAATTCCTAAGAATCCACTGAAATATGTTGCCAGCACCTCTCGTAAGTTGTAAAACAAAAAAAATAAAAAGATTTTTATTATATTTTTTTTTATAAGTGGGTAATTCTACCGTAATGAGAATTAATGATTTTTACGATTATTAGTCCTGAGCGTATTGAAACATATTGGCAAAGGTAACTTACGTTTAAATCTTATTACACTAAAAATAAATTTAATAATAAAAAATAATAACTATTATTAATAATGCACAAATGAGAATTGATATTAGAAATATTTTTAATTTTGACAAACTAAAATACTTCATGTTAAGTAGCTAATTAATACCTTGGAGAGAACACATTTAATTCAGGTGGGAAATATCCAGAAAATATAAATATCAGTTAAAATAAACAAAAAGTTCTTGGTTAAATAAGAGTCTCTCATATAGAAAAATTAAAGTCACTATCGGATTCTTTTATACGTATATTTTTACGAGTAGTTTTAAATAGTTAACTTTGTCACAATCAGGATAATTATTCTTACCGTAAGTTTCATGAATTCAGTAGTAGATAACTATGCATAGTTTTTTGGTTATAATGAGCTCGGCCTTTTGGTTATTGCTTGATCTTGTGGTCCATTTCCCCAGTCGGTCACGAAGGCTTTTCCTGGTGTACATCATTAGGTCCGATGTCTTCAGAAGCTCCGGTTCACTGCGACATGCCGAATTCCTTCAGCGAAGAGCGATCTTGGATATATCAATGTTATCCAAGACCAACTAGAGAAACAAAACGAACAAGATGTTCCTTCAACCGGATCCCTCCTTTTTATATCCAGTTTTCAGGACTTCTGCGCATGCTAGTACCATGCCTTTTTAATCTTATCCAGTCTTTATAAATTTTATGTAATAAAGTCTTTATTTTCTTCAAGTTTTCGGCCATCTTTAATTAATTTGAGTATTTCTACTTTCAGCTTATCTTTTTTTACTTGCTTTTGGAATTCTTTTGTTCTCTCCAATTACTGTTATTACTAATCACATAAAAAAAAATAAGAAGAATAATTCAACCCTCATTGTACGTTTTTTTTTTAAAAAAAAAATTACTCAACAAAATTTTAAATCCACTTTTATCTTTTAGTTTTTTTTTTTTTACCCAAAGCCAATATATTTGTAACGTATATAAATAAACATTACAATATATATATATATGGATGTTATTGATAGACCATTGAATTTATGGCATAGCTTAATATTTATTTTCAGTCCAGTGAATATTTCCATTTGCTTCAGTATTATAGTTGCTATAGGTTTGTAAAAAAATATGTTTTCAGTTGTAAAAATATTTAATATTTATAAGAAAAAAAATATTTAATATTATTTGAGGGGGAAATATTTTATAAATAATACTGGCTAAACTCATTATATTTTACCCCTCATATTCTGGGATTCTAGGGCACCTGTTTAAATTTTGATAATTGTTGTAGTGTGCTTTACCCAACAAGAAAACCTATAATATTCATGGGAGAAAAAAAATTAAATTAACAACTTAAATTCAATACAGACCTGACATCCACAGAAGGTTAGCTACCATTAGTATTTATTTTTAATCTAAAAAATTATTTCAGTTTTGGTACTAATTAAATAAAGTTTTGAATTAATATACAATATAATAATGTTCTTCAAATTATCTTCATTGTCACTATAATGGTGAAATATCCAATATAATTTATTTGTCCATAATGTAAGGGTACATGTTTAAAAGGAAATAAAATGTAATGTAAATAGTGTCCAGTAAATGAAGTGAATATAGTTAATTGGTTATGTGAATTGTATAGTATAATATCTTGAGAAGATCTCAATGGAGATGAAAGCAAGTTTGATAAATATTTAAATGTAGTTATTAATAGTGGTTTATTTCAATCTTGTTTGATTGATTATTTATTTATTTATCTTCATTGTTTATATCTAGCAAATTAGGAAGTGATAATAACAATTTCTAAAAGTCAAAGGAACTACTTCTTGAATATCTTCAATTTTAAACATTTCATATTTATTTCAAAGGGTATATGGGTAGAATGGTAACTTCAATGTACACATTCAGAGGTTAAAGTTTATGAAATGAAAATGCAAATATAAAATGGATAATTTATAATTAAATAAGGAGTAAGAAATCTAATTATAAAGTGGCTTTAAAGTAAACTTTTAAAAATTGTTATCTGAATTATTACAAAAAGAAATCAGTATTATAAAAATTTTGAGAAAAGTAAAATTACTTCTGAACTAAAAATATTTGTCCTGCTTGGTTAGTACATTGGTAGATTGGTGCAACCCAGGAGCTCAAGATCCACTAATTCCATTACTGTTCTGTCACTTTGGGTGCTCAAATTTTTTATGAACTTCTGAGTCATAATCTAATCAATAAATTATTCTTTTATTCATTTTCATTAAAAATAATTAATATTATAAATCAGTGGTCTTCAACCCTTGGTATGCAGACCAGTGCCAGGCTAAAGAACTTTTCTGCCAGTCCACATGCTAGACTGGCAGGAAAGTTTGTAATAACAAAATAATAAGTTTAAACTTTCAATTAATATAAACAATTTTTATTTATTTTTTTCATCTCATTTTTACCCAATTAAAAAAAAAAAAACAGAATGAAAACAGAATCTAATCAATCATATATAAATTAATTTGTTTTTCTAGTTATCACAGATGTTTATGGGGGGGAGGGGTAGAATTAAATTTTTTATTACTTTTCTAAAAAAATTTAAAATTTAAAAAAAAAAAGTTTTTTATTATACAAAATCCATACACACATATATATATATATATTGTATATTTAACATTGTTGTTTTTATCAGTTACAACAATTATGCTCATCTTTAAAAAAAAATTATCTATAGACTTCTACCATCTGCAAAACCTTATCCTTATTTTTACCAGTTCGCAGGTGTGAAAAGGTTGAAGACCACTGTTATAAATGATAAGTGATGATAATTTCCAGATGGTACACTAGGTAGGATAAAAAGATTTGGCTGGTATTTACAAAAAAAAAAAAAAAAACTAGTACATTTCCAAGTCCAAAAGAATAAAATACTAGTAATAACGTAAAATCATCTATATAGCAGGCTGCATATATTTAATTTTCATTTTGAAGCTTACATAAGTAATTTTTGTTTTACTATTTTTTAGCAAATGATTGTTAGTATATTTTTTCTTGCAGACTTAACAAATCATTATGGATATTATAATGAAATAATTGTCTATATTGTAAAATTTATGTAAAGTGTGGCTCATTGATTAGTTAATTCTTGTAAAATTTTAATTTTATATTCATTGTCTTTTTCTAATCCATTCTCTTTTTATTCTGATAGTGAATAGTGACACATGCTAAGTTTTTTTTATCAAGGAAAAAAATGCAGGTGACTGATCATCTGCTACATGATGTAAATACATTTGTTTAAAGACATTTTGAGATCATACCACAGTCAATAACCCTACTCTTCTTCATTGATTTGTAAAAGTCTTTGAATTTCCAAGTCCTTTAATTCACTGATACTTCGAACTTCATCAATGTTGCCATATCTTTGTATAAACCACATCTATGGAATTCATACTTTAAATCATTTTTGAATTTCCATTGCTTTCCTGTTCCAAGTCTTCTTAAAATTTTTCTCTTGTGAGCTTATTTCTTCATCATCTGTGATTTCTTCCATTTCATCAGTTCACACAATGCTAGTACTAATTTGTTACTGCATTTTCTTTGAACAGTCATCTACTTCCTCACTTCCCAACCTGTCACTATGAGCCTCATTACTCCATTGCTCTTCTACATTATCAAGTTATTACACTGGATTATCAGACTCTTTTGAGGTAACCTGCCCTACTTCATATTGCTTGCTTCCAGGCCTGTCACTATGAGACTCATCACTACATTGCTCTTCTATGTTATTGATTTCTTCCTCTGGATTGTCTGCTTCTTCTGAGATTACCTGCCCTACTTTATTCTCACTACATACATGCCCTTCCAAAAAAGAAATGCCCCTTTAGATTCAACAATACATTTGAAGATCATGGGATGAGCTAAAAGATCATGTTCCATTAAGTCTGGGTCATTGATTATCTGACTTTCTGATTCAGTTTCCATCTCATCCCCAGACTCATGTTGAGCCAGCTTCTTCTACCATCTTCTTTTCCTTTTTTCTGTTTCTCCTCAAGAGACCCTCAGGTTTCTCCTCTTGCTCACCACACAGCTCAATGTTTCAGCCCACAACACTATGCTCATCACTTTGCAAGCCATAGCCATTCTGATTTTTCCTTTTGAAACTTGTACCTTGTGTCATTTTACCCATTTGAGTTGAAAAATTCTCACTTAGTTCAGTATCACTGAACACGTTAGCTTTTTTAATTGACCAATTACTTCTAATGTGCCTTCAGACTCTTCAGATTGTATTGATTTGAAGCTGGTAAGTTCTGCCCATGCTGATTATTCCTTTATATCTTCAGCTATATCTCTAGCTTGATCTGCATTGGTCCCATCTTCAAATCAACTGTGCAAGATTTCTTGATTTTCTTTATGATGTAGCTTATTTGGTTTCACTTTGTTATCTTTTAAATAAGATTCTTGTATTTTCAGTTTTAATTGTTGAATTATTAGTGAAGGATTGCTTGATGTTATTGTACATTTGTGGAATCCACTATAGCTTTTCCCACATTCTGTGCATAATCTTTTTGAACAGGTCCTAATGGCCAAGGTCCCCACATCCATAACACTGAGGTTGAATTTCGAATTACTATGTATGTTGGGCTTTTATTCTGCTCAAGAACAGATGGTATATCCAGTGGACTCATACCTTTAGTCAATCTCATTGTAAATATTGCATTGTTGGATGGAAGCTGAATCCCTGCTCTTCTTTCCATTAGAAAAGTGAACCATTGAATAGAGCAAAACTGTACTAATAGTCCCTGCAATTCATCTTTTCCAAAGGCCACACCATACCTGTTATCAATTTTGGTCTTTCCAGATTAATTTTCACTAAATGTTTTCCATCTAGAAACATTTGAGATCTTTTGAATCTTTATTTGGCTAAAGTGTTCTCAAATTTTAGTGTGACATATTTTTTGTTATGGTGATAGTAGACCCAAAAAACCTCATTTATTGGAAATATGAAAAGTTCTAATTTTTTATTCATTGTGCTTAATGTTAACGTATTCTGATTCTGGAAGCTAAGAAAGGAATTAAATTTTTTCTATCTTGATCGAAGTTGTCTGTAGTTGACTCAACATTATGATACCTTAACCCATTCTCAAACTTATTCTCATGGGAGAAGCCAGCATGATTAGTTTCCCCATACTTTGCATTGTTCAGACTGATTTCATTACCTCAGACCATTAGCTCTAGCTTATCTCAAGGCCTGTAACCCCTGCTCCATTTTAAAGCCATTGGCATATGGGGTATTGAAACCTTGCCATTCAGAAGTCTTTGCATCCTTCTTTAACTTATCTGCAAACGTTAGAAGTGTTAGTTCTGCATTATTGCTCTCACCAGCATGTTCGACTGAATACTGCTGGGTTTTTGTAACTTTTTCCCTATTGTTTTCCAAGTTTTGGTTTTAATTGTCATGATTTTGTCTAGATAATTACTTTATGTACTTTTCCTGAGCTTGTTTTTAGTTTGTCCTTCAGTATTTATTCTTGTATTGATCAATGTAGTTTCTTTGGTAATATTTGTCTTTGTTTCAGCGCAGTTCTGCTTTTATATATGATGTGATGTAATGTACTGTGGCTTCTCCTTAAACGAAGTCAAGAATATCTGAGCAATTATGCCCAGATAAACCTGTTAGGCACTTAAATTTTCATTTCCCACTCTAAGTTTTCCTATATTCTGCTCCATTTCATTTCCACAACATAATCTTTGTCAACTCTATGGCCTTTATATCTAAATCCCCCTTAACTTTTCCCAAACGCAGCATAAAAACCAATAATTCTCTTTCTGTATAATCATTTTTTCATATTTATTTTTTCATAACTTCATTATATGTAACATTTCTATTGTCAAGCATTTACATTCAATTAACAAATGCCTAGATATTTTCTATTCCTTCTTTACATAATTTACAAAATAAATCATCATATTTTTCCATTTACATGTATATTCTCTTGTTGCTAAAGATCCCGTTGGAGCCTTAAACAATAAACTACTTTCCTTACTATTTTCATATATTAACTCGCACCTAATATTCTGTTTATTTCTATATATATATAAAATACATATTTTGCGGGTTCATCCGTGTTAAAAACTTTTAATACCAATACACTGACGTTTCGACTTGGTCACACAAGCCATCCACAGATGTGGATGGCTTGTGTGACCAAGTCGAAACGTCAGTGTATTGGTATTAAAAGTTTTTAACACGGATGAACCCGCAAAATATGTATTTTATATATTTAACCCGTGCAAATCTTCGTTTTAACATATATATATATATATATAAACTCTTTTTACTCTCCATACTATTTTTCTATCTCTCTAACTCTCTATTTTTTATTAATAAATGTATTCTTTTATCCCATTCCTTACTACTATATTACTTATTACTATATTACTTATTACTATATCGTGAATTTGGGGCACAGCGCTCTCTTTTGCGACAAAATTTCCGTGATTTTTAATTTTTATCGTTTTAGATTTAGTAGTTTTGTAACGGACCCCCCCTCCCCACAACTCTATTTTCCGATAGATTTTCATGAAACTTGGCAGTAGCATTAAGATTTAGGTTATGTTTCATTGTATGAACGTGTAGCATTAAGATTTAGCTTATGTTTCATTGTATGAACGTTAAATTGCTGTATCTCAATGTTTTCATTGATATTTAGCCTAATATCTAGTATTTTCGGTACCGTTTGAATTTTCCTTTAGAACAGTTTTTTATTTTCCTCAAATTTAATTTTTTTCTGAACTTTCTTTAGCTCTTTCATCTCTAACCATCTTTCTGAACTATTTTTATCTGATTTAGGTTGTTTAAATACTTCCGGAATTCCTTGATCACTTCTCAATATGTCATTAAGTTTAATACTACTGATTCTTGCTTATTCTGACTTTGACAGTCAGCATCCATCTTGGGAAGGTTATAAAACCTTTCCCGTTGCACTTAATCAATTTTGGACACTTAATAAACAAAATTAAGAACTAGAAAACACTCTGCTACAAGATTGTAACTTAATCTTGGGTACTAGAATAATTGAAATGAAATCTTTTAAAATTTTCCTTACAATACTTTGAACTTCTTCTTGAGCTGGTGTGGCAGTCTTCCTAGCTTCGTGCGCCACGCCCTCTACAACACATGCTAAGATTTGTTGATAATAAATGAGGGAAAGTCATAAAACATGCTAAGATTAGTTGATAATAAATAAGAAAAGAAACGAAAGTCATAAATTGTGATTTAAAATGAATATTAAAAATAATATTAACGTGACCACCCAATAACTATTGCAAAAATAAATAGCGATTAGAGAATATTCCATCAACTAGTATTACCGCAGTTGCATACTAATTTAGGTAATACATATCAAAAGTTCTTAAATCAGATCTTAGTGATGGAAAGCTTGTTTATTATTTTATTTTGAAGCACAATTTTATTAATATAGTAGCAGCACATAGATTTGGAAATTTGACCTAATACTGATATTTCATCTGGAAGTTCAAGTCACGTGGAGTTTTTATTTTTTGAAGTAAGGATATGACATGAATCCTAGGTTTATTACGCACAAGTGCTTCAAGTTTATTACGTACAGGTGAACTAACGTGTTATATATATATATAGAAAGAATTCTAATTCTTTCAGTAATAGAATATTATTATAATTACATGAACTGTGTATGGCCAAGTAAAAGTGATGAAAAATTGCAGATGAAAAGTTATAAATTTTAATATGGTATGGTATTGTAATTATGAAGTAAAATTATCTGCAAAGATAATAACACGAAGTCATAATCAAGCAGAAACTTCCAATCAAAATAATATGTTATAATACTTTGCACAAATTTTGAGAAAAATGCAATCTAATTGATTTTTAAAATTACTCGATAAAAAAATTGATTTTTTAAAGTACTCGATTAAAAAAAAGATAGTAATAAATTAGTTTTAAAGTAAACTTTGTTAAACATAAACTATAGTTACAATTAAGAGGAAGGAGTGCGAAGGTCATTCTTGTATATTAGTCGGACAGAAAATAAATAAACTACACTTTTTAATAAATTAAGTTATGTCATTATTACCTATTTATTGAATACTAATTTGAAAATGTATGCAAACTAGATTGATCTTGCAAATTAAGTGAAGCTAACATAATGTACTAAAATTAATCGCATGTATGTATAGTATTAGTAGCAATACATTGCAGTCAAGTATAGTATTGGTGCTGCAGCGTGTAGTGTGTTTAAATATTAGTACACTGAGTAGCAGAGAATGCAAGATTTCAGTTTCATCTTCATATGAGTTTATTGTAAAACTGCGAAAAAGCATTTAGTTGAATTACTTCAGATATACTACTTATTTTATAAATAAACTCTCGTGGTCATGTTTATTCTTTGATTCATGTAATTTATTTCATAATAAATTACTAATGTGTATATGGCTAGTTAATGCCAATATTGCCCCTATATCAGAATGACACAGTTGACTTACAAAATGTAGCAGACTGGAGCACTTCAATGTTTGTAAGTCTCATGGATTATAGCAGCTTAGTATGGAATTAATAATGAAAAGCAACATAACATCTCAAAATAGTTCAAAAACTCAGTTTGATGTTAACAATGCAGTGGGATGGCAGATGTATATTACTCATTTGAGAGATATATAGTGATTAACAATATTATGGTTAACAAATAAATGTCGCAACATTGATGTGGATATCAGGTAAAAGTATAGTAGAAATAGTCAACAGTCATTGTGACCCAAAAGTGCCAGAAAATAATCCTTATAAAGACTTGGTAGAGAAGTTAAACACACACTTCAAACACACACTTCAAACCAATTGCATTGAGTCTTATAGCAGTAATAGAATGTAATCACTTGTAAAAAACATGAGTATGATGTGGAATTATGCAAGTTTGCAAAGGAATGCTACTTTAAAGCCAATTATAAAAACATGCTTGTAGATTAATTGCTAAGGGGTAGGTATGATAGTAATGTCAGATCAATACTATTTAATAAGTCTACACAAATGTATATAAATGCTATTGCAAAAGGAATATCTTATGCGACCATCCTAAAAATGTTACAAATTCAAAATATGGCTTAACAAAAGAAACTTAATACAGCAGTAAACAAAAAGAAAGCAAAAAGCTGCAAATCAGATGGGTATGGAAAAGAACTCATTATGCTATTGTTGCAATACTAATGACCACATCAAAAAGATGTGGAAATTTAAAAATAAAAAGTGGCATACTTGCAGACAAAGAACATTTAAAGTTTGTCAGAAAAAAAAGAAAGATGTTTTAAGTCTGGAATATAAATCGAGGAGAAAAATTTATAGAAGTAAAACTAAACATTAAGAAAATAAGTGACAATGAAGAAAATTGTAATTTATTGGATGTGAAAATTGGTGAACAAAAAATCAAAATGGAAAAATACAATGAAGTGGGTGTGTGATTGGGTAACTATCCCAAGAAAAGATAAAAAGCATACACCAATAAACAGATAAATGGATACCAGATCTATATAAAAAGATTGTAACAGTGCCAGTAAAATATTTACCTCTGTACATATTTTCAAGGAATATAAGACCAATCCTAGGCTGCAATTAGTTCAAACCTCTTAGAATTTGAATTAAAATTATGGAAAGAATTCGAAGTCTGAAAAAAGATTTCATTGCTGTTCAAGTCAGTTTTAGTAAAGTTGAAGATGCAATTAGTTGACAAAAAGTTAATTAATAATGCTCAGTCTGTTGAATGCAGATCAATAAAAGTGCAGTTTTCTCTAAAACCTAAAGTGGAAGAGGCCTTAAATGATTTAATTAAGGGAGGGGTAATTTCACCTATTGAAGAATCATTTTGGATTATTGTTGTAATTTTAAAATCTAATGAGATGGTTTCCATTATGTGGTGACTACCGCATATCTATAAACAAATATAAAGACCTTATTTAGTCCCTAGTATTTGAATTAGGCTTCCTATATTTTTAAATAGATTTGCACTCTGAATTCTACCAGATATCAGTTACTGCCAAAACAGCCATGTTCTTAACTATCAATACATACTTTGAATTATTTAAGTAAACAAATTTGCTTACAGAATAACAATAGTCACTAATTCATTTCAAGAAACGATAAACAACATTGTGAAGGAAGAAGGAAGTAGAAGGAGTTATATTATACCTTGATGTCAATCTGATAACTGTCAAGACACAAACTGAACTCAGCAAACACATTACCAGAGTATTTGGGAAGCTAGAAAGATATGAAGCTCAATTTAATGCAACAAAGTACATTTAGTCTGCCAGATATCATCAAATTCTTAGTAAATATTATTACAGATAAAGAAAAGAATCCAAATCTAGACTAAGTTAATGATGTAAAATCATTTTCAGACTAAAAAATCTCAGGGACTTGTCAGCTTTTGGGAGATTCTGGGGAACAAATCTCATGCTGTAACTCTGCTCTATAAATTGTTAAAGAAGAAACAGTAATGGAAGTGAGGAATTGAACAAGACATAGACTTCTAAAAAGTAAAAGTCTTCTAAAATCAAAACAACTGTTAGTGCACTATTGTAATAACCAAAAAGTAGTTATTATGAGTGACACATTGCAGTATTATAGTGTAGATGCTGTGATTTCTCATTGGGTGAATGTTCTATTGCTTGAACATCCAGAATGTTAACAGTCACTAAGAAAATTTATAGGCAGCTTGATAAAAAAACTTCAACCATCGTGTTTGCTGTGAATTAATTTTATAAATACATACAGAGACATAATTTAAAACCTATATGGACCATAAACCTTTAAAGTGAATATTGTAAAATTTTAAAGAGACTCTGGATCATGTAAATATGGATAAACATCTTATGACTTCAAATTAATGTACAAATCAGGAAATCAAATTATTCATGCTGCTACTTTATCGAGAATAGTGGTATGTGCTGAATCACTGAAATCTATATATATTCAATAAAATCTGAAATATAGAATAGTATAGTCATTGTTAAATGGATTAAGAATGATTTTTGCTATTATTCTTATTAGGCAATGGATTCAAAGTGAATTGCCTAGAACTTAACTAAACGATGTGGTCCAGCCTATCTGGAATTCCCATGAATGTTTGTCCATGCATAACAGATGTATATCAATGTGGAGACGCATGATGATTTTGACTGAAGGGATAAAATGTGTTGAATCTACTACATGAGTGATACCCTGAATTAGTTAGAATCAAAGAGTTGACCAGATCTTATGTCTTGTGACTTAATATGAACCAAGTTGTAGAATAAGTCATTATATATATATATATATATATATATATATATATATATATATATATATATATATATATATATATATAATGCCAGTCACTGGTGAGATTACCTAGGAAGGAGTTGGAACAGTAGCCATAAGCTACTAGGATTTTGCAAAGAAATTATATAGATATTTCTAGACAATTCTATGAATTTGTATTCCTAGTGATTATCAACTCATATTCCAAATGGATTATATTATAACAGTCTGGGTAAATCTGGTCGTTTGGAGTCTTACCGTATTTGCCGTATGGGGTGCCACCAGGCTATTGGAACCTGGAAAATTTATATAGTAGGCAGATACATAAATTAAGATCCAAATTTATTTTATATTGACCGTTAGCACTTGCTACTAGCTCAAGGAAATGCAGAGATTTATAATAAGTACTTATTTAACACATTTTATTCAAGAAAGATTTGAAATCAAAAATAAATTTTTAATGTTAAAAAATTAAAATAAGCCATTGCCAGTCATAACACACAAAAACATTTATTAAGAACATATATAAATACACTGGGTCTCGTTTTATGCAGATTATTTTAACGCAATTTTGAATTTATGCGATTCATGTTTCTTCTTAATATCTTTCATATTTCACTATATTTATTAGATATCAAGAAATTTTAATTATTGATAACTTATTTTGACTTGAAATACTCCCCCCCCCCCAATATAACTTTATATTAGCATCTAACATGAATATGGCCTGAAGCTGTATTTAGACCTTAGCTTCTATGTAAATAACCTATTTATACTAATGAGTAAATAATAATAATAATAGATTTATACTTACATATAAAAATAACACAATAAATATTCAAAAAAATTAAACCTTTAAAACGTATTTTTTGTTATATATAACAGAAATAAATACTTTTTTAGATTTTAAAAATAAAAAACGAAGATTTTATAAACTGAAAATAATCTTTCTAATGATAATGCATAATTTTTTTGTTTTGATTATGATCTCATTTTTTTAATATAGAAACAGAAAACCATTAACACAGCACAAGACTGAAAATGGCACTAGTTGTACATCACATCATGAATAAAAATAAAGTGGCTAACAAGTTTCTCTGGGCATAATTGCTGAGAGATTCTTGACTTTGTTTAAGGAGAAGCCACAATACATCACATCACATAGAATCTGATTTCTTTCCAGTTTACAAACGAAAGCTAGCGGTAATGAATAAAATATGTACGAAAAATGTAAAATTAAATATTGTAGTTAATAAAAAAAAGTAAAAAAAATTGTCTTGTATTAATTTTTTTCAAATATTTGAAATTTTTTATTAGTCATACTTTATTTGCTTTGCTTGAGTTAGTTTTTTGAATCTAATGTCCCAACTCCTCACTGAAGAGACCTATAGGTCGAAACCGGTTTGGGGATGGAGGCAATCCAAGATAAAAATGATTTGAATGCCTTCTCTTGTAGTAGCATTTATCATAAATAAAAAAAGCTTGTTTAGAGCTCATTAGCACACTCTTTTTTGTAAGTGCAAGCTATATATAAGTCATGTGACATCTGACTTGTTATTATTACTATTATTATTTTTAATGTGAATTTTAAAGTAATTTTTCTTTGTTGCTTTGCTTTTATGCGAATTCTGAAAATTACAGACTCTATTCCCCATTTTTCAAGGTAAGTTAAGTCTATTTTTGTGCGAGTTTTTTTAATGCGGGTTTTCTGTGGAATCTATCTACCACATAAAACAAGACCCAGGTGTATTTAAAATTGAGGAATAAATTTATCTTGATTTTAATATTAATTTTAAATTTAGATTATTTTTTTAGAATTTAAATTATTATTTAAGAAAGTCCACACAGATGGACATTTTAATAAATTTTATTTTAGAATGTTGAGTATAGATAGGCTACATAGATTATTCATTTAAAAATTTTTCAAAAAAAAACAAATGTTCAACCTCAGACTAAAAGTTCATAGCCAACCTTCACCTGTTTCCTGATATACAAATGCATGCAATATGAAGATGCTAGCATAAAATCATACTGTCAGGAATGTGCATCTGCAGCATGATATTATTTGAAGGACATGATCCTCACCCAGTACAGGAATGTGTGTCTGTCTGGTGAAGAAATCGTGCACAGAATATTTAAGAGAAATGCTACATATGGGGGAGAGTGGTCTATCTGCTGACTTATAGTCCCTATCCATAGAGCTAAAAGTGGTCAAGGTCACAGGAAATACATCTTTGTCCATTGCAATGCAATGACTACATCTTTGGGTCATGCATTCAAATGGGCTTTGCCCTGTATGCTAAACACACTTCACATTTCATTGATATAAACACCCATATATCCCTCCACCAGCATTGACTTAATTACAAAACAAATAGCCTGAAATTCAACCCCTTTAAAATAAACATAAGCGATTAAAACATAAAGTTATTGATGGAATTGCAGATGGAAATTTACAGTAAAGTAAATCCAATGGCAGTCATCATAAGGTGCCGCATTGACAACAATAACTTAAAAGATATACGAATAAATAAGTTTGGACACTCACCATGAGGTGTCATATTTACTGATATATATATATATATATATATATATATATATATTTCACACATATAAAAATAAAAATAAACAACTAAACATTAATGAATCTATGCAGCTATCTACACCCAACTTAAATTTAATACATTTTAGTTAACAGATAAAAATAAATAACCTAGTTAAATACAAAAATAAATAAATAAATAAATAAGTCAAAAAATGAAAATGATTGAAATAGCAAAATTACATAAAAATAAATATTAATAATTGATTTAGAGTTCTATTCTTGGTCAGATCAGAGTCCATTTATTTATATTACTTTTTTCTTTATGGATTGACTACTTATTGAAGATATATTTATTTAAACGAAAGTTCAATTGGTAAAAGTTTATACTTCCCCTTTGATCTTGATGATTCCTCCAGATTTCATTCAGTTTATGTAAGTTCTTGCTGATCCTATTGTTTCCTAATAGTTCTTCAGAAACATAATTGCTACAAGCCATTCATTTAATCAGAGACTGTCATTGGGGAGGCCTTGGCTGGTGCATGCAAATGAAATCAAATCTATTGCAAGACTCCTACATCGTGGAGTTTGTAATACAGCTACAGTTCATATATAGTTTAATAGTCAGCATGCAGCAACAACAATTATTTTTCTTTTTATAATTTTATGGTCCTTTTATCAGAAATCAAAGGGATCGATTTAGCATGATGTCACTGATTCTAATGCTGTGCTGTGTGCTCGCTTGCATTAGTCAATCTAATTTTTTCATTCTCTTATCTGACCTTTTTAATTATTTAAGTGCCCCAAGGGCTAGTTTGCTTTAAAACAATCATTTAATTAATAAAACAATTATTTCCATTTTCTAAGATTAAACATGATAGAAATCAACATTTATTTCTATTTTCGAAAATATCAATCTTTACTTTTTTTACAAAAAAAAAAATACTTTCAAATACTTTTTTTTTTAAAAATAGTTTTAGTTTTCCATCTGTGCGATCTATATACATTAAACACAACTCTTTTAATTTTGGCTTTTAGTTTTTAATAAAATCAATTTTATTTACGATCTTGTTTTTATTTTAATTTTAAAATAATGCAATATGTATACCTTTACAATATATTATGTTGGAAATATGATACTATTATAAAAGCTGATTGGAGAGTTTGAGTAATTCGAAATTTTATTAAATTGTACCACCGTGTTCCAGTTTATAAAATAAAAATGACATAAGTCTGCAATTTCCAACATATATGGGAGATTTAGTATGTTTTCAGAGAATAAAAAAAATAGAGATATGATTTTGTTGCGAGATAAATGTAAAAAAAACTTAAATAAAATGTGCTTTGATTATTAGTTTTATCGACTTATCAAAACATTTAACTCAACATAGATAAAATTTGCAACAATAGTTAAAAAATACTGTTTACTATTCATTTAGTGTTTTCTATCTGTCAGTATAACAAAAGATTATTATTGCAGTTGAGGAAATGAAAATAAAAAGCAATAACATGTATTAACTTTAACTTTGGTATCTGTGTATCATGGCAGCTGCTTATGAAATGATTATAAGCAGTTTCATAAAGCAAACAACAAGGTTTGATCAATTTCACTTTCTTTGCTTCCTGAATTATTTTACTCTCATTATTCTATATTAGCACATAATTGTTGTAAACAAAGGTAAAACTCTCCATACAGTAGTGGCATCCATTGATTATTCTATATTGTTATTACTAATTAATAAAATGATTAAATAATGTTTTAATAGTTTAAATGCACTAAAAATCGGTTCAGTTATCATTACCTACAAATATAATGTATTTAATTGGCAACATGGAAAGGAAATCTTCAGTAAGTTATAATTTTGAAGATTATCAAATTGAAGATCAATCTAAATATTGTCTAGTTTTTTGAAAAGGCAAGTTGATTTCGGTGTTGAGAAAGTTTCCAGTGAGTTTCTTATCATAGTGATATAATTATTTGAGTTAAATTAACAATATGCAGAGCTATTATCATTATTTTTTCGATCTACTACGGAATGAAGGTCTCAGATAATTGAATTTTGTTTATCTAATCCATAACATTTCTTTTCTCATTCCATCAGAAAACTTCCTTTTCTCTTTGATTCATCTCAATGTGGATAGGGTTAAGAATTCAACTGTATATCTATTATCTTTTCTAGCAATATGTACAGCCTAGCTTCAATCTTAATTCTTTCAATATTTTACTTTCAACTTCTCACAGTTACATATGTCTCTCCATAATCTCTCCGTTCATATTCAGTTAAACGTCCAAGTTTAAATTCATATATAAAAGTGGTATTTCTTTTCAAATACGTAAACATATTTCTACTAAAATTTTCTATCCACTTTTAAAGTTATGGTTAATTTCACTCATTATGCTTTAATAATTTACTAGTAATTTGCATACAGTAATTTTATCTGCTACTTTTTTTAAAAATTCATGTTTGTCAATTTTTTATTTTTTTCTGTAAAAAATCATTGCACCTTAAACTTTTTGTCATTTATTTTTAAAACAACTTTTTTTCTTTCCTTAATGCAATGTCACTATACCGTTTTCTCCCAAGGTGAGGACTGGTTTCTACCCACTTTTAAAATCTTGTGGAGGGGTATAATCATAACATATGACCAAAGACGGTGTAATTTTTACTGCATAATCTCAAGCACGGAGTGTTAAAAGTGGATAAAGACCAACCATTACCTTCCATCCACAAGATATTAAAACTTGATAAAAACAGTCCTTACCTTGCCTAAGAATTCTGTAGTAAAAATTACACTATAGAAATATTTTTTAAGTGAATAATCTCTAGTGTAATGAATATCTAATAAAAATTATTAACTTTCTTCTTTCAATTGATAATCTTTGTAAAAGCCATAAAGCATTATTTTCAAACTATTATATCATAGAAAAATCTAGAAGTCATGAATAATCTTCATTTTCACACCAAAATGATCATTATAAAAATCTATTAACATTTTTGGAAATATAAAATCACTATTTTAAAATATTTTTATCATTCTTAAAATGTCATCATGTAAGCCAATTATGCATTCTATTATACTACAGGATATGACAATATTCCAGAACTATATATATTGATCTAAATCTTTAATCAACTTGGAAATATTTATAAAGCCCAATTTATATTTCACAAATCCAAAGCATAATCATCACTCACATATACTGATTATTTGTATGTGATCTAGTGTGCCTAAAGAGCTTTTAAATCCACTTTGTTGTTTTGTTAGGTTTGAATCCCAAGTTTGTTGTAGCCAATTATAATTATCTTAGTTTATTGTAATTATCTTAATTTGTATAGAAGTTATAAAATATTTTCGGTTTGTTGTTTTTAATCTTATTTTCCCTTTTTTAAAAATCTTAGTAATACTACTGAATTCTTTCCTGCATCTAATACGTTTACCATTTAAACATCTTACAAATGGCTTTATCAAAATTTATCTATTTTCTCACCTGACTTTGTTAAGGTATAAATAATAATTTTATCACTTCCTGAAGCTTTTTTATTCACTTAAAATGATTAGCAATTCAAAATATGTTGTAATTGAAGGAGAATATCGAGATCCGTTATTTTATTCAATAAAAGAAACTAAATGTGGATATTAATGTTTATATCCCTTATTGTGAAGCAATCATGGATGATTTTGTATTGATTTATAAAATACTTTCAATCTACCATATAATATTTAAAGTTGTTATGGGAGTCTTTAATGCTAAAATTGAAATTCGAGTGAAAGACAAAGTATTGTGGGTAAATTTGTTATAGAGTCTGAATTAAGGAAATGCACAGTCTTGTGGAATTTATAGAAATAGAAAACTGTGTATTATGTATTCCTTTTTTAGAAAAAGGTTAAAAGGAAATGAACAAACAATTTCAACATTGTAAACAGATTCAACGCAGGAAATTATCTTTGACAGATAAGATTTAAGATGCACGTTAATGCAAAGATTGAGATCGAAAATAAATTAATAAAGACTGTATTAGCAGTTGTAGTTTCTAAAATTTAAAATATTCCATGAGTTTAAATTGGAAGTTGCAAATTGTCTTAAATTATTAAAAACTTCCAAGACAATCCCCACTTGAATGAAATCAATGAGTAGATTATACAGGTTCACTAGTAATAACTACTATACACATACCTAACACATAAACACTACTTTTCACCAAAACATTTTCAAGAAAATAAAGAAATGTATGAGGAAAGAGAAAAAGAATCCGAAAATATTTAAAAGATGTTTGTTAAAAAGACAAACAATATTTGTAGTTCTCTAAAGTTTAAGAAAAAGAATTAATGAGATTTAAAAATTAATCTGTTAATTGTTCCAAAAATCTATATACAGAACAGAGATCTCAAAAGTCTATAACAGCATTTTAATTCTAGAAGAAAAGTTGTTTGAAATAATAAAAACGGTATTATTCCCGGAAATTAAAGGCGACACCATGAAGTGTTGGAAAAGTTTTACAAAAAAAATATTTCTGCAATGAAGTGTTATACTTTTAAATTTATTTTATGCAAATAAAATTTGCCGTCTTGTAAGATAATATATATATATATTTAAATGGCCTATGAAAGAATATTATAAAAACATATTTTTTAAAATAATTGTGGTAAACTTAAGACTATGGCCATTTGTGCTATGCTTCTGCTTAAATCCGAGGACTATCTCTGTTCTCAAAGTTTTCAATACTTTCCATAAGTTTTAAGTATTTTCTTTGATTATAGCTATCTAATTATTTGCTATGCTCACCCATTCATTTTCTCATACGAAAAGCAAATAGCATTTCTTTTTTTGCTGCATCAGTTAAAAAGGAGCATCTCAAAATATTAAATTAATAGATTATAGGCATTACACTGCGATATATGTGAATATGTTTGTGGTGCAATATTGATCTGTATAGGTATCAAGATCTATAATTTTTTTTTAATTTTATATTTTCATTCTGTTTTTGCTCACATTAGAATGACTTCTATTAAAATACATGTTTGTAATTTAACTGCAGTATAAATATAAAATTCATTGAAGCGATATTAATTCTCAAAAATACACCTATCGTTTATGAGAAAAAATCAAACCAATATTTCATCGTGTAGCTATGTGTAGAATAAAATGTTTGATTTGAAATGTGATATGCCTTTACTAATTCTATGTTTAGACTGCAACTTAATTGTTTATTTAAATATTTATTTGTTCATTCAAAATTTCTTTCTAAACAACAAATGTTATGTAACTCCATTGATTAACAATGAATCATATAAGTGTGCTTTATTAAATAATGCAGCTTACCAATATATGTATCATGCACAGATTAGTTAGATTTTTTTATCATGTGGGAACGTGTACAATGAAATAAAAAATAAATCTGATGACGCTTTAAAGATTTAAAATCATTTATATATATATAGAGAGAATCTTATTGAAAGCTCAATATATTTTTTTCAGGAGCTATTGAAAGCTCAGTATGAAATAATAAAAGAAAATTATAATTTTTCTTCAATTTTTAGTTGCTCATAAGATCTTTAAAATCAAACAGATGAGAAGAACATTTAATAATTGCCCAAATAAGCTGAAAACATTCGTTTTTTAAATTCAAAATAATCTTTATTCATTTTTCTTTAATTGCTCTTAATGAAACTAAATATAATATTTTGTGGGAAGTAATATCTTACCTTGAGTTGAAACAACGAATAATCCAACAAATATTATTGTAAATATATTCATGATTAAAGAAATAGTGGAGATAATTATCACCTTTTAAATTAATAGAGGAAATAAATTATTTATATATATTGAATTCGTTATATACACTTTTAAAGTCTTATCTAAATAGATATCTTTGTTTAATCACTTAAATTATCTCAAAATCCGGTTACATAAGTCAAATGTTGAGTTACTGAATTACTGTATTGTCTGATAAAAATTATATATACACATGTGCTCTCACACACATATATAATTAAAAATTTACTATAAATCAATTTGGTTACACTCACCTACTTATGTTATTCTTAAGAAGCAAATCATACGTAAACATCAATTAACATGGGAATAATAATGTGCCATAGAATATATCTTAAAGGAAGTAATATCAAGTAAATTTTTATTTGAAATATATTTTCTATTATTTATAAATTATATTAGAATAGTGAAGAGTTTATTAGCAGATATTAACGCCAAATATCTAAAAGATTGATACCTGATGATTAGATGAATTCAGTAGTGATAGAGATATTTTAAAAAGATAAAAAAAATATTTTTCAGTCTTTTGTATTTTCAGGCAATATCTTATACTAATATCATTACAACTAGTGAACAGCTAATTTTAGACATAAATCAACTAAAACATCAACCTGGATTTTAAAATGTTTTCAGCGTAATAGATAATCGTCAAATACTAAAATCATTGCAGAAAGAACTAATGGCTTTGAGATTCCACAATGATTTGATTTATATATTATAAAAAAATGTATGATTTTTATTTCTGAGGTGATTAGATTTGGCATTAGGACAAAAATCTAGCATATTGTCAGATTCTAAAAAAATATTTATTACGATGCAACTTAAAAAATAACATTGATAAGGAAAACGGTCAGGCAAATTCCATTTTCCAAAACTTATAACAATTTTGCTAAAAATATTTTAAGAAATTAAAATAGGAAGCTAAGGAAGCAAAAATTATTTAAATATGGCATAATGTAAGTATGGATATAAAACATGGTAATTCGTGAAACGACAGGGAACAGAGATTGATGTTTTTAAAATGAATCGAATCCAAAGAAGTATGTTGTATCTTGGATGAGTAAATGAACTAATGAATAGATTTGGTAAAGACAACTATACAAAGTAAACTGTTGGAGATGGTAAAGAAGTATAGATTATTTTGGACTTATAATGATGCAGATGGATACACTGGAAAATAATGTCATGAATGGAATTGTGAGTAGATTAAAAAAAGTGAATGACCAAAACTATTACGTAAGAGTAATATCACATGAAGGACAGCGTTAACAAAATTGAAAGCATGCAGAAAAATGGTGGAAGTAATTACTTAAAAAAATTTATCCTCACTATTGCTTATCATTGAAATCAATGGATCATGTGAAAGATGAAGGAAATAAAAATAATAACCCTTGTGCAATATTTTTAATTCTTGTAGGTTTACAAATAGTTATTCATCCTTAAAACATAATTTAAAATCATAAAACATTTCCTGTAAATGTTAGCCTCAAATTGCTATAAGTTGTAGACTTACAAATAGAACCCTAAAATTTTAATTATTTAATACTTAATTTAAAATTGTAAGAGAATTATTATGAACTTAAATTAAATATTCACCTGCCATCTACTGTAGATAAGTAACATTAATATCTTTCACAACTTTTTTAGCATTTTTTTTTTTTTTTTGTATTCTGATTCTCAAGAACTACAAAAGAAGATTGCTGTTAACTGAAAGACGACCCTTTGATATCACTTTGAAGCCTTAAAGGAAATGAGCAAGGTATATTCGTAATATCGATTCCATACTTTTTTTTTCATTGCAGCTATTATTATTCTGGGTTTATTCATAGAATAAATGAACATTAATGGACTGTGAACCAACACACATCAGACAGTGAATGAATTTATTAACCTTTTACTCTGAGTTTAATGTTAAGAAACATTGTCGTCGGTCTTATGAGTTGCCTGATAATTTTGAACTAAAATATCAATTAAGATTTTTTTAATAGCAGGATGCATAAATATATGAATGATGTCTTCCTATTTTTTAAAATAGATACTAACAGTCGTGACAAAACAAAATTAAATTATGTTCCTTATTCCCCGAATGCAGTAAAGTCAACAGCAAAAGCAGAAATTTGTGGTTAAGGGTGGAGGGTAGTAATATGTATTTGTATGTGGAGCCAGGCTGTCATTCAATGATAATTTTTATTAAGGTATCCACCACTATATATCATTTCTAAGTAAATGAATATTGCACGAATTGTAAGAATAACTCTAATATTAAATGAGACAGAATTGGATTTTGTGAACTTAAGAGAAAAAAAATGAATAGATATTTGATTTAATAATCGAAATGAATAGATATTTGATTTAATAATCGATATGCATTTTACTACAAAAGCACAAATATTGGGAGCACTAGAAAAGTGGGATTCATTATAAGCAAAAAGTCGAAGAACATTAATGAGGAGAATGATAGTATATCAGATGGAGGAGCAAGATCAATTATTCAACGTAATGGATTTAAAAGTGTTTTCATCTATGTAAGGTCCTAACAAATATAAGTTGCTTTATGCTTTTAATTTGTAAATTTTAAAAAGTGTTTCTACAGGTGATTGTCATTGAATTATCAAAATATAAACTCAAGATACTGTCTTATTCGGAAAATATTTATGAAAAGGCATTTGCAACTGTGATTTTATATGGCGATACTAAGAAGATTGACATGAGAGAAAAGTTATACCAGGATGATTTTATAAATCCAAAACTTTTTCAACAATTTTACAAAATATATTTTCTGGATTAAAATGTAAATAAAAGACTATTTAAGTCATCTATATTTTATAGATTAGATGCTAATTTTGCAAATAACGATTCAGAACTTTCGGAAATATTGCAACAGATATCAGATGCAAGTAAAAAGTAAGACTAAGGATGAATACTAAAAAGACTACAGTAAGTTGCAGTTAATTTTCTCAGCAGAAAATAAAGATCTTCAATAGACTATTAAAACAAAATGATATATAATGGATGAAATAAACTTCAATGACATTGCAAATAAAAATATTAAAGAAAAATAACCATGTTTTAAAAAAGGTTATCGATATGAGACTTGAAAACTTAACAGATTAGCGATATATAGACTTCAGACCATTTCAACACAGTTTTGAAAAGATGTTCCATAGTAATAACAAATAGAGAGATCAAAAATGAAATACATAAGTGAGAAAACAAATAGGCATCACTGACGTCACTGAAACAGTTAAGAGAAATGAAGCTGGGGTGGACATATTTCTAAAAGAGATGATATTAGATATACAATTTAAGTTTTAAATTGACTTCCAAGAGATTTTAAAAGTTCTAGAAATAAACCACATGCGAGATTGATGGATAAAATAAAGATGTTTGATGGTATAATGAGGAGAGAGATAAGCTGGTAATCACAGTAGATGTATTAAACATGAAGAGACCTTTGTTTTATAGTGCATCAATTACGATTGAAAATGGTAACGTTCTCTATAATTCTCTCCCCTGTGCAATATTTTTAATTGTTAAACCACCAAACATCACATGGTGGTGGTGGCGGCACGTATGGAAGGAGAGTTTTGACTATTTTAATTTCTAATTGTTGTAGGCTTACGAATATATCTGTCTTTTACATTATACTAGCTTTGTCCAATTATGTAAAGACATTTTCATAAATTTAGATTGGGTATTAATCTGGTATCTGCACTAGGTAAATAATGTTAAAATCTTTAGTCGCAGTCTATACTCCTTTTTTTATTTTATTAATTAAATACAGTTTTGAAATAACAATAATCTACTTTAAATTATCTTCATGACCTATATCTTGGATAATCTGCTTCTATATCTTGCAAATTAGAAAGTCAAAGCGTACTGTTCTTGAAGTTTTTTCGGTTTTGCTTCAAAATTCTAGAATATATTACAAATGTTATCAAATGAACATAAAATATAGAATTAAAAATAATATTAAAGCAATATTTAATGAATTTTCAAAAAGTAAAGATAAAACCTGATAATAATGAACTTTAAAAAGTTAACAATTATAAATATCTATGTCAAATTAATAAAACAGAAAGGAAAATGGTGGATAAAATTTCTCGAATGTAACTATTAGATTAAGGATTTTTTTAACATTTTTTTTTTATAGAAGCTCTAATTGTAAAAGTAAAGATGCACATATGCTTAAGAAGATTTTCAAAACTATAATTCAGGCAGAATAAATGTGTTGGGAGCAACAAAATGGATCTGAAAACCAAATACAAAGGTGAGAAAAGAAAAAATATCACTGCTATTACTAAAGAATTAAGAAACTAAAATGGAATAAGGCTTAGAGTTATTGCTAAAATATGAAAATAGATGAATAATTGAAGTTTTAAACTGAATTTTAAATTATAGGACTTAGTAAAAGAAAAACGATATGGATGGATGAAATAAGAAAGTTTACTGGAGTGCTGTGAAGAAGAGAAACTTTGAATAAAAAAACGTCTTAAATTTTAAGATAATTTCATTATAATAGTTTATTGATAATTATATGATGATAAATATCAAGAGTTCAAAGAAATAATATACCAGCTGTATTTTTATATTGGACTATTTCCATCATCTAATATGTGTAGAATGTCTTTAGAAAAGTTTAATTTTATTTAAATATTCCCAAATGCATTCAACTGTTAGTAATATCACAGGAAACAGGTTAGTATATGCACCAACTATTAGTAATATCACAGCAAACAACTGTTAGAAATATCACAGCAAACAGGTTAGTATATGCACTAACTGTTAGTAATATCACAGCAAACAGGTTAGTATATGGACAACGAGAGATATTTTTCTCCCATTTTTTTAGGTCTTGCTGGCCTGACCAGTGACAGTACTAGCATGTTATTTGAACATGGGTCCTTAGATTCTTGATTATTGAATTTTAAGGTAATGATCAAAAATTCAATAATCAAGAATCTAAGGACTCAGGTTTGAATCCCATGCTAGTACTGTCACTAGTCAGGCCAGCAATACCTGAAGAAGAGGTGAGAAACATACCTCTCAAAACGTTGTGCATATACTAACCTGTTTGCTGTGATATTACTAAGAGTTAGTGCATATATTAACATGTTTGCTGTGATATTTCTAACAGTTGTTTGCTGTGATATTACTAATAGTTGGTGCATATACTAACCTGTTTGCTGTGATAATGCATTTGGAATATTTAAATAAAATTAAACTTTTCTAAGGACATTCAACACACATATTAGATAATGGAAATAGTCCAATATAAAAATACAGCTAGAACACCATCATCACAAACCTTCAGAAAAACAGTAAATAATATATCAATTTAGAAACAAAAGTAGTCAGTACAAAAAAAGTTTTAATGTTACCTATAAATTTTAATAACAGTAATAAATATCATATAAATGTAAAATCCTTCTACATTAGTCTCAAAACATCTTAAAATTCTTAAGATGAAATAATACTTACATTTAAAAAAAAAAAAATGTAAATAGCTCTTACTTCTATATTTGAACATTATTGTTTAAAAAACAACAAAAAATAAATGGTACTAGTGAGTCATTTTTAATATTAAATCGTTTTTGATTGAAAATCAGCAATATATTTTGAATTTTATTAATATGAGCTCTATAAATTATTAATATTAGCCTAATAAATTATAAATCCTCCAGCATAGGTTTATAAATCAGCGTTGCTAAACAATTGATATATTTCGAACTCCTTTACCCATTCTTTAAACTTGTGAATAAAAATATCTGAAAAAACTAAATCACCGTTAAGATTCAAATCATAGTATCTTACGCATATATATTCTTTATTTGGTTAGTACTTATCAATAACAAATTACTGAGCATTGATTTACAAAATCAAACTTTTTGCATTTACAGCGTTGAAACTAACCATGACTTCAGATAAATATTTTAATGAATAATATAAATCATTTATTAATTTGGTGATTATTCTTAGCCCAGATTATAACCTTAAATTTCAGTTAAAAATGGAATAACGCAAATGATGATATACAAGAGTTTGTGATCTGCGCCAACTGATGAGTGCAGGTTCAATATGTAATGTGCATTTTTAGAGATCACTTTTCCTTTTTAAATATTTTATTCAGATATTTCAAGAATGAGTAATGGAGTCGAACTTTTATGTATATTTCAAAAAGTATTACACATGAAAAATGAGATATGAATTTGGGTTAATTTATGTGTTAATGTATATTCTTAATAGATATTTAAAATTTATATCTAGAACTGGAAGTTTCACCATATCTACTCATGAAGTCATGAAGCAAACCATCACAGTACAGCTGAAAGTGATAGGTAAACATGTAAGGGTACCTAAGTTTCTTCCTTCTATAGTTGCATGGCAAAACCAAGCCAATAGTATTAGAAAAAGATATAACATTATATAAAGTTTAAATAGATAATTCTATCTTTGTTTCGTTAATAAGTTTTATAAGCATATTTATACTAATTTGTATTTATATATAATCACACAGTAAACTCAACATTTGGTGCTATTAACAAAATCATATTTTCCCCACAGCTGGAAAAAAAATTAAAGGAAAAAAAATCTTGCCCCATAGGTCTTTAAATCTTTTGTCATTAATCTAAAAAAACTGGCGGCAATATTATTGGCGTCAATAAAATTTTAAAAAGTCAAATTCAAGTATAGTTAAGTATTAAAAAAGTCAAATTTTTGTTGACTTGTGGCAGAAAAAAGGAAAAGAGTGATAATGGCTAAAATTACCTTGTTAGAAGACTTCAATGCCAGCTATCTTAAAATCTAACCAAACTGCAAGGATGCTTTTTTTATACCAGGCTAATCAAGTCAAAGAACCTGATTTAAAATTAACCATAGGATCTCAATCACTATATCTCAGACATACAGATTTTACAAGCATGGATTGCTTCCATTGTCTCTACTGACAAATTTATTTTACCCATAATCTTAACGATAAGGCAGAGATATCACTTCAATCACTGTACTCAAGAAAAGGGTAAGAAAGAGAAAGATTTTGCTATTAAAGTCAGGAAACTATCTTTGATATCCGATTTTAAAGACTTCCTTAGAGGTTAAGCTGTTACTGGACCCTGATATCACTTTTGACACAGCTGTCTTTCAAATGACTTTTAGGGAATCAACAGCATATCAGCCAAGTACATTGGAAAAAATGGACTACAGCATTAAAATTATCAATCATGAAATTGGGTCATACAAATTACCAATTGACAATAAAAACATTACCTAAATAAATGGGCAGCAAAAAGTAAAATACTTTGTATAGATGTGACAAATCAAACCACGCGCGCACACCAAATGTCACTCCGATGATATATAGTGTGTAAATATTACAAGCATATCGATCATACAAAAGCTACTTGTTTTAAAAGAGAATCACAAGATACTAAGGATAGAATGGAAGAATCTATTCCAAAAAGCTAGAAAGGCATTATAAATTCAAATTATATTAAAGTCTGTATAAATAACGTCAAAGGCATTGATTCGGTTTTTAAATACAATATTATTATTAATGATATGTCAGGAAAATTGGGGACTGAACACTGGAGTCTACAGTGTTCATTTGTGTCAAAAATTAAGTGGGATATCATTAGTAGGAAAAATAAACATCAGTTACATTGTAGCAGCAAAACAATCACTGACTATCAAGGCAATAAAATATCATTCTTGGATCGAACAATAATAAAAGTTGCTGTGCCTAATAAAACTATATATCTGCCTCTAGTTTTGTCATTAGGTAAATTCTATACAATGCCAGCAGTATCAGCAAGGTATAACATTATACATAGTGTAAATACGTAATTGTATATTTGTTTCTTTAATAAATAAGTTTATGTTTATATATAATCACTCAGTAAACACAAAAAATTCTTAGTTTGTTAAAGGATTAATAATAATCATTAACATATTTATCTAAAAATAATTGATGTCAAAGTTGCAAGTGCATAAGTTTGACAAATAATAATAAACAACAGTAATGATATATGTAAAACATTTCATAAATATTGTTTTTATGTACAAGTATTCCGAGATTATTACTTACCAAAGTGACTTTTTTAGACATCTGTACATATGATTAGCTTTATAGTATGTAACAGATTTATTATGTTTGTGTATAAGTTTTTTCAACTTAGCTAGGCTAAAATAATTTCCAAAATTTAGCAAACAAAATATGATTTTAGAATCTCATATTTTGCATTTCATTGTATATTCTTTTACATAAAAATATATAATAAAAATACAAGTTCATGTTTTTCTTTAACAAAGCAGAAAAGATAGTGATTTAAATTAAAGTTTTTATGATTTTATTGAATTCAGAGCCTCCAGAATTACCTCACAAAGCATATATTCAACATATTTTTTACCACTAATAAACACATATTCTGTTTGGCCTATTGATTACAATTTAACTTTCAATCATATAAAAAAATAAAATTAAGTCATAAAATACATTTACTAAAAAGAGTTTCTTTTTCAGCATCAAGAACTATGTAGAATATATTTTTATATTACACAGTTTCTAAAGAGAAGTACTTGCTTTCTTTTTTATCAATACATTAATTAATGATTAGTCATTCTATAAATTAGTGTTTTTATGTTCATTATATGAGTGATCTTTTCATTTATTAAAAAACATAATTGGAAAAAAAAACGTTCAATCAAAAAACATTATCAAGTATAATTTTATCATTTGAAAATATTATCCAAAGTTAATTCACTTCTTTTCAAAACATAGTTTTTTTTCTCTACGTAATTTTAGCAGACTTCTTTATCTCATCTAATCACCTCACATCTTTTCGTTTAGGTTTTTTACATTATAATAGAATCCCATTTAATATTTCAGTTATTCATATATTGCCTCTTTTTTTAAATATATAGGTCAAATCCATGATAGCAGGGCTATCTGTTTATTTTCGCACTCAAATATTTGTTTTTGGGGCCAGTCTGTTACTCTCAGAGATTTCAATATACTTTGCTATGTAATTAAAAGTTTTTGCATTAGTCTTTTATTAAACTATTACATCCAAGTCTTAAAATCATATATGAATACTGTTAAAAACAATTTAATGAAAATCTTCCATGTAAATCACATAGGCAAATTTCCTTGTAATACTAAATTATTTTTTCCCCAAAGGACAATAAATAGATGTTATTTTTTTAAATTTATTATTACTAAACTTTTATTTTTTAATTTTTTGAATGTTTGCAGCACATTATTTTAGTCTTTATACTATTTGTTTTTACTTTTTTGCTTTTAAATGCTAGCTGTTGTGATATTTTCCGAAATTCTAAAATATTAATTTAGAAAACAAAAATCTCAAAATTTAGATACCTTACAAATCTTTATTTCTTTGGCTTTCCACTTTTCTATAAAACTGCTCCAAATTTTTTTGAATACAATTACTATATATTCTTATAATTAATTTTTTAGTGTAATTATGCAATTTAATCTTTAGTCTTGCATTTTAATAAATATTATTAAGAATGTAATAGTATTGTTGACAATGTAATATAGAATCAACGATTTAATTTCATAATGCTTTAAATTCTCCGAATGACTTAAATCATTATTTTTTTTTCTTAGTCTATTTTTTATGTAACATATAGTTAATGAAATCTAATTTTCCAAAAAAATGTTTTTTTTTTAAAAAAAACAACAACAAAAGTAGTAAGAATCAAACAAAGAACATTCTTATAATGATGCGATCTCTATTTTGAGAGTTATTGCAAAAACAAACAATGATAAGCCAGTGACTACATAAAATTTCAACTACTAATGTTACATATAAAAATCTTTTTGTCTAACAAAATATACATATAGTTTTACAAAAATATATAATTTGAAGTTGAATTTACGTGGATAGGTAGTAACATTACAATCACATAATCACACGATCACCATTTCTTATGTTGTTCATTACTGCTTTTAAAACAGGCGAAATTCTCCATACAGTAGTGTCACTCAGTGCATCAATGGATGACAGAAGGCCTGTGTATAAAATCCCTATCTAGTACCTACTCATGCACAAACCTTTTGGAATCCATTGATTACTCTGGCTTGCACAGAGTGGCACTACTGTATGGAGAGTTTTGCCTGTTTTAACATTCACATATTATATACTATCAAAAAGCAAATATTAATCCATATTTAACACTATCTTTTGAGTAATTTTAACATCTTTTTAAGTATTTAATATAAATAATCGAAAAAGATCATTCTAACAAAAAATATGCAACAAATACTGCCGGTAATATAATAATTAACCAGAGAATTATACATTGTGAAAATTTTTACCGCAAATTAAAATCTAAAGATATATTAGACTATATGATATCAGCAAATATTTTGCAAACTGCTAAAGTAACAATAATGATGATTATTACATATTGGTGTGATTACATTGTATCCTGATATTTAATATTGTTAATTGTAATTAATTGCATCACTACACATTATTTTCTTTCCAAACTTTAAAAGACATTTGCTTTCTTCCAAAGGTTTGTTAAATGACTGATTTTAGTGCTGCAGGATTTAGTGCCGTAGTAGGAAGTCAGACTCTAGATTGAAAGTCCTTTGATAAATTCTAGTTTTGACACATCAGGCGCTTGAACTTCTTAAGAATTCTTGGGCAAAAAAGCCATTCGATTATTTTATTAATATATTATCTTGTTTTTATCTAAACTTTCTGAAGCTATTAGACTTGTATTTTTGGATCTACCATAAATTATCATATGTTCAAAAAATATTAAGTTCATATTTGTCAATATCAAGCCATTTAAAATTTAATTATTTCCTAAAAACATGCAAATTGAACATTATTATGTACTTGCTAATTGTGTGACATCTGATGAGAAGGTTTCACCAGGGAAACCGATTTTAAGTTTTCCAAGATGTAAAAGTAACAATAATTTTCATACTTAGAGTTTCTAACCATTTCTCTTTAAAATTTTAAAATCCTTAAGTGTTAATCAAGATTAGCAATATTAAAGACTAACTACTATCTATATTTTCAAATATGCAATAATAAGCTTGCTTATCAAATATTTGGCATATAACATACATGGATTATAATTAATGCACTGTACTATATTTTATTGCATTAGCAACAAATAGATTATTTTTCTTTGAGGATAATGACAATTTAAATTACATTTGTGTAGTATTTGACCAACATCTTGCCTTTCTTAGTTAAAAAAAATCTACTATTGGTTTGTATTAGGTGAAGGAAGTTGAATGTAAATTTTGTTTTTACATTAACAATTTTATCAAAATTAGCAATTTAAACTAAAAATGTATTTGTCAAAGGCATCACATATGTAAAACAATAAAATATAAATATATTAATAACTTATGCATTTTGACCCAACCAGATTTAATTTTATATAAGTCAAGCTACTAATACTTACTAATAAATAAATATCTTTAACAAGTAGAACTTGCTGGAAATAAGTTGTTTATTCTATTTAAAAATATTGGTTAGGTCTAAATATTTACTAGGAGTACACATTTTCTCATTATCTGCAGCTATATATCTAAAATAAAGTAATAGTAGCAATAGTGCTTTTAAGATATAAATATTATAAGTATAAAAGAAGGAAAAAATTATCATACTAGTTTATAAAAATGTAGTAGTAGTCTTAGACCTTTAATAAAATTTAATGATTTTATTTAATATATAAAAAAATAGTAATCTCTAATCTAACACAAAGATTGACAACAATTTATATATTTATTGATAGATTAATATTTTAAATAAGCATTGTATTAAATTATGATATTACTAAATTAATTTTATAAACTTAATATTTTTCAACATATTAAACAAAATAGCCTTTTAGATACAAAATAATTTTATTTTTTTGAATACATGTTATTAAAACTTCAGCCATTTTTAAGCTATGGTACAAAAAGATGACGTAGCTTATGTCATTGTGGAAATATGTTTAAATAAATTGAATTTTGCGAGATAATGTGAAGAGAAGGTGGAAAAAAAGACACACGAGATGAAAGTCCAATATTCCTGAAAAATTTTCATTAACATGCAAAAAGAGCAATAAATTACATCAAAAAAAATTTTTTTCTCATAGCATCAGCTGGGAAGCGAACCTGCTAACCCAGGACAACTGCTTGTAAGGCAGCTGTTCTGACCACTCGACCACCAATGCTTGACAAACATGAAAAATTTTGTAATAAAAGTTTGTCAAGCATTGGTAGTCGAGTGGTCAGCATAGCCGCCTTACAAGCAGTTGTCACTGGTTCACTTCCCGGCCGAGGCTATGACACATGAGAAAATAATAATAAGTAATTTTTCCTATTATATGAAACGAATAAATTTTTATAAAATTTTATAGGAGTCTTCTAGATGAATACACAGCATGTACAACTTTGTTTTCACTTATTATTAACTCACAAGTCTGATATAAACATTTACTAGACAGGATCCAAAATTTTGATGAATTTTTTTGATTTAAACAATATATGCATATATATATATTAAGATTTAATTTTCATTTTATATATATGTCTGTGTGTATGTCAGTATCTATTTGATTTAGTCTGATAATTTAATAAAGTTTGAAATTACTCAGCTGGATGTTTTATATCAGTAGATTATATATTATAGAAAGTAAATAATATTTATCGCTTCCTTTGAATTTTATCATTTTTGTTATGGTAAGTGAAAATTGCTTGGTTTCTTCCTTGACAATCTTTATTAATATTTTTAACAGATTGATATAGCTAATATATATATATTTAATGAATTTATGTATGTATAAAGTATACTTTTTATGTGAGCTCTTTATCTATCCATCTATCTATCTATCTATCTATCTATCTATCTATCTATCTATCTATCTATCTATCTATCCATCCATCCATCTATCTATCTATCTATCTATCTATCTATCTATCTATCTATCTATCTATCTATCTATCTATCTATCTATCTATCTATCTATCTATCTATCTATCTATCTATCCATCCATCCATCCATCCATCCATCTATCTATCTATCTATCTATCTATCTATCTATCTATCTATCTATCTATCTATCTATCTATCTATCTATCTATCTATCTATCTATCTATCTATCTATCTATCTATCTATCTATCTATCTATCTATCTATCTATCTATCCATTAGTATTTGTATCTTTAGTTTGGAACGCATAAGTAGAATGAAAGAATAAAATAACATAATGCAATATATAACTGCTCTCTCTACATTTAAGGATTATTAAAATGAAATAATAATATCAGAGTTATTAACTTCACAAAAATATGTAACTTTTTACTATCAGTTATATTATTGAATATAATCAACTTTTAGGAATTTAATTTAAATATATTTCTCACTTGATAAACATTATTATTATTAATTATTAAGCATATATATATATATATATATATATAAGTAGTTTTTGGATTAAAGGATGTGCTATTTTTGATTACTTCTTAACATATTGACGAAATATTATCTACCATTATCAAGGCTAACTTTTCAGAGAAAAACCGTTACATTTCAAATAGTATTGAGATTTAGTATGAGGTAAAAAATGAGATTGAGCGTGAAGTAGTTGAGCATTCAGAATGTGTGGATAACAAAGTGATTACTTTCTTCAGTTTCACAATTAATTGATTACAAGTTTATATTAGAAGAAAAGATAAGTATTCACCATAAGGCTAGATAACATTCTATTTAAAGCAGTTGAACTTTTTAATATTTCAATCGATTCCCTCATGGTTCTCAAATCATACTTTTAAAAATTAACAAATATTTAAGCCAGATCAAAATCAGGTTTATAATCAATTTCTAAAAAATGTGAAATAAAAGCTGATATATTTAACTTCTGATTAAAGACATTTTTATGTTCATTAATTCTGACATTAATTCATCTATTAGACTGAACTATATAGCTCTTCAAGCACTGCAAACATGGACTTTTATAAATCCTCTGGTATTCCAAATTATTTTTAGGTTTATAGAAAAAAAAATATATATATTTTTGCTATTGGAAGAAGTAGTCTTTACGTTAAAATTAGATAGTCTTCTACTACTGATTTTATGAGTGATTCCTTTAATATAAAGTAAAACTATTCTACAACTAATTGGATTAGTTTTATTTCTTGAGTAAAGTGATCTTTATCTGACAAACTATTACCTCTTGTCAAATGATTTTTTGCTACAGAAAATATTTGCACAGGATGATGGTGAGAATTAAAATTAAGATATCTGTTTATATGGCTGAATTTTCTATAAACCAATATTGATAAGATGTCATCATATTTTCTTGCAATCAAAGCATCTATAAAAAGTTAATTTATTATTTTCAACTTCTCTAGTAAATATATTATTAGAATGCCAATCATTAATAAAAAACAAGAAAAGAATTCAAAGCATTAATACCATGAGGCCATATAACAAATGTATCATTCACATATCTGAGCCAAATAGAAAGTTTTTTTGTAGATGCATTTAATACTTGACTTTCAAAATTATTCATGAAGAGATTAGAAATTGCAGGTGACAGTGGAGATCCCATAGAAAGTTCTTTAATTTGTTATGCATTTGAAAATCATGAATAAAAAATGTATTTTCAAGGCAATGTTTTTCTAATGGAATAATAAAATCAAGCAAATTATTGTATTGAGCTATTGTAGATAAAACTTCTTCAACAGAATACTAGTAAATAAAAGAAACATCAAAACTAACCAAAAAAAATCAGTTTTAGTTAGTTTTAAGTTTTTAAATAAAATGACTTGAAATTTTAATTCTGGATGAAATGTTATCTGTCAATGATTGTAAGCATTTGGCTAAATATTTAGACAAAGCATGTATGGGAGAACCTATAGCACACATAATAGCTTTCAATGGTACCACAGTTTTATGACATTTAGGCAAACCATAAAATTTAGAATATATATAGATATATATATATATATATATATATATATATATATATATATATATATATATATATCATTATCAACCATTATCAATCCACTGCAGGATGAAGGTCTCTCCAAGTTTAATCCATCTTCTCCGATCTTTAGCTTCTCTTCTCCACATCACCCCTACACACTTTCTTATTTCATCCATCCATCTCACATGTGGTCTCTTTCTGGGTCTTTTACAATCTCTTGGAATCCAGTTTAAAATTTCAATTGTCCATCTATTACCATCTCTTCTAGCAATATATCCAGCCCAACTCCACTTCAATCTTTTATTTTTTTCAATGAGGTCAATAATACCTGTTTGTTCTCTTACCCATACATTGCGTTTTCGATTTCTTCTTATTACTTCTAACATACATCTCTCCATACTCCTTTGAGTGGTCTGAAGTCTCTGTATTGCTCTTCTATTAAGTGTCCAAGTCTCAGATCCATAAGTAAGAACTGGTAAACACATTTGTTAAAAACCTTCCTTTTCAAACACATATGCATATTTCCTTTTAGTATCAAGTTATTTCTACCAAAAGCACTCCAACCAAGTTTAATTCTATGATTATATATATATATATATATATATATATATATATATTAAACTTGGAATATATATATATATATATATATATTCCAAGATATATGTAATATTCAAATCAATATATTTATATATTCTAACGTAAACTTTAGGAAAGTAGATTGAAAACAACACTGGATCCGAATAAGGAATGCTGGCGTGTTTACCTAATAATAGTAATAATAAGATTATGTATACCTGAGCAACAAATTGTACCTATAAAATTGTAATGCCCACCAGAGATCATCATACATGCTTATTACTATAGGATACAATGAAGAAAGCAATTAAAATATGTCCAACAAAAAATATAATGTTGACACATCCAATTTAATTTATTAAGATTCTTAATTTTGAACTTAATAACAATTATGTAAATACTCTCATGATAAGTTATTACTACTAACAAAATAATATAGACAACTTTCTTCCACAACTTTATATAGATATATGATCTCTAATGGTAATCACAAAAATGTTATGTATATTTCTAATATATAAATGACTAGAAATAAGTCAGTAATCGTTGGAGAGAACTCGTAACTTATATTTATAATATATATTATTAGATTATTATTTAATTCAAAGTAAAATAAAAGAAATGTTATAAATACTTTCCATTTAACCCAACTACTATCATTTTTGTTTTAAGCATCTATTACTTTTAATAGTCACAATTATATAACATTAAATGTCAGTGTTATGTTCTCATTTTCTTAACTGATAACTCTTAATCTTATTTTCTTAAACACACCTATAGGCCTACCAGAATGGAAAGTACTTTTTATTCCAACTAATTCCAGATTAATTATTATTATCAAAATAGTATTTCCCAATTTTTTAATATTTACACTATTTGATTTCCAAACTAGCTCTCTTAAATTTAATAATCAAAGTACTCAAATTTCTCAAGGTCTTGATTTACTTGTGAGGTGCTATCATCTGTTTGCCAAAATTAACTAGTACTTTTTAAATCTATGATATTTTATTAGTCGGATATCTTTTTAATTAACATGAAAGGATCGTTTCCTCCTACAAAAATCCTTTCTTGGTTGATATTTTATAAAGGTGAATTATGGAAATCAACAAACATAAGACAATTCATAAATTTAAATGCGAGTTGGTATTAACACAATGTATTTATACCACGTTTATAAAATTGGTTATGGTGGTATATAGAATATTATAAGGCGGTGTAAGGTTCTAGCTATCCAAATATTAAAACACAAGACACATATGTAAATTAATAACAATAACAAACGTTTATTATACTTAAATAAAAAAAGAAACACATATGTAGTATCACAACAATCTCAAATATTATATCCATTATAAAAATAAAAATTTAATTTCTTTCCTGATGAAATTCACATTAAATACGTTTTCAGATGAGCACGAAATTATCCTAATAAGGTATACTATTTTAAGCACTATAAATAATAATAATAATAATAATAATAATAATAATAATAATAATAATAATAATAATAATAATAATAATAATAATAATAATAATAATAATAATAATAATAATAATAAAAATATATATACTTTCATATTATTTAAATTTCAAAATTAAAACTTAATCATTGTTTGATCCATAGTTCAATTTAAGTGTTTCTTTTTTCTCAGATGTCATAGCATCACCTGGGAAGCTTACCCACTAACCCATGACAATTGCTTGGAAAGCAGCTGTCGCTAACCTCTCGACCATCAATGTTAATGCGCTTAAGCACAGAATTAGAATTTCACATTTAAATATAAATATGATATTATTGCGTAACTATTACCCAACAGCCTATTCAATTTCTTGGCCCACTTCACTACAATAATGATAAATTTAACTCCTCCAACAAGCAATATGATATTTTATTTTCTATGTAAAGATAATATTATCCAAATTTTCTGACCATTCATAAATTGTAAGTAATTGTTTGAAATATATAAAAAAAACAATAGTTTTGTTTCCATGCATACTAAATATTCACTGCTATCTCCCTGTAATCCTGATCATTATGTTATCAGTCTAGTGACGGTATTCATTTGGATAGGCTAGTATGTTGCCACAGTTTGACGATGTTTATATTTACCTTCCATAAATTTTGATTACAGATTGGCCAGCATATAAATTAAAACAACTCTCTGACATCTGCCACACCAACACATACATCTGATTATAACCCTTACCTTGCCATAGCAACTTTTATACTACCTTGCAAAGACCATCCATACATTTCTATATCACTATGCAGCACTTCACAATGCACACATTAGTGCCTTTATAAGGTAAATTAAACAAATTATTATTAACTTTCAAATGTTAGCATAAACCAGGGAACTGCCTTCTTCCTGAGGCTAACTTTATGTGAGGAACTAGTCTCTGCACATTTACTTTTAATAGGCATGCAAAACATTTTATTACAACTATTAAATAATTACCTACTTACATAATATGTACAAATGGAGCTGGGATTAAGTCCTCAATTTCCCAATACCTGCATACATAGTCATTAATAGATGAGATAGCTATTCTCTATCCCTTTGAGGTGGTACAATAACTCTACCTCAGCACTATCTAACATTTTCAGCTTCACAAGTACTCACAGGGTTATTATAGTGTTGATCAAAATGATAAGTTTTAACTGACCATGAACATGAACTACATTAATTTTAAAAGTCAAGCACCCAGCAACACTCATCCAAGATTTATGATCAAATCAGATTGCATCTTCTTGTCAAGGCACAGCAATGACTATCTGATTGAAATTCATAAATCTAACAATAAGCTAATAATTTTGCTTTGAAAATTTGTTTTCATATGACAAATATATAAGCTTTCATATTATACATTAACAATTTTTTAAACTTCAATAGTTTCTTATGGGGTTAAAATCCCTTTTTTTAAAAATTTTCTATAATGTTAACTATCTACTAAACATAACAACAAATATATAAATAAAAGGCAAAAGAAATAAATAAATAAAATATTACACATTGTCTCTTTGGGTTCCTTTGGAGCTAAATTTGAATATTTTTCAAGGTTAATACCAATTTAACAAAAACATACTCATGTATTGTATATACATGCTATTTACTATATTTGTTCCATGACCGTAGCAAACACATTAGATTTATCTTACTTTAGCGATTATGGGAGTACATAAAAATATTTTTATCCAGGATGTAGCTACATTAATAATAGGTATTATCATATTTAATTGTGATAATTCAAAACTGTTGAACAATAGTCCTGAGATTACTTTCTTTTTTTTACAGTTTTGTTCCCAGGTTCAAATCCAGATGCTTGGTTTACCACCTTTAGTTCATAACTTTATTTTTCCATGCTTCATTTTCTGAGTTTTTCCTTTTAAGAGAAGATTTTAGACAAAACTAGTGTTATAGATGCTATATTTTCTTGTATATTCTTAAGTTTGATTTTATAAGTGATGAAGAAAAATTGCTAATTTATTTTCAGCAATTATTTCCTTACATTTGACAAGTGCCCCTTGCATATTTGAGTGATTCAAATAAACTCTATTGCCACATTAATTCTTTCTTACTGGTGTCACAATAAAAAAATAATAATAATGATGAGTATTTTAACTACATCTCCAATTAATAGTATTAAAATCCAGTTATTTTTTGAAGTTTTAATTAAGCTGTGGATAAAATATGTAGTATTAAATGTTTGTTCCTGAGATACCTTTTTTGAAATGAAATTTTAAAAGCCAAATACAAAGATTGAGGTATAATGTACTAAACTTGTTGCTATGACTAAACCTTGTCATCATTGATTTTGAAGAAGAGACCTGTACACCCATCTATATGTTTTAGCCCTTCATATCAAGTTATAACTATATACTTCTTAAGTTGAGCAATAGTGTGTATTTTATAGAACTTATTTTTAATAAATAAATTTTTCTAAAGCTTAACATCAAATTTAGAACTGAAAACAATAACCAGTTCCTGTAAAACCCATACAAAATATATTTTTTTACATTATACTAGCAAACAGTACACAGTACAATGCATAAATTTCCACAAAAAATCTATATATACGTCATACACACACCCATGCATGCACATAACTGTAATAATAAATAGTGATCTACTTGTTCATATTATTATTAATACAAAATATCCTTCATAATTTCCTGAAAATTTAAACCTCTCCTGTAAAAAAACTGGCAAACAAACACTATCTATCATTTTCATTTACAAATATTATGATTAATATAAATCAACATTTTAAGATATTACAGTGCTCTGGCAATAATCAATCCCCTTTCCTTCTACAGAATAAGAAGCTATAATCTTAAACAAAATACAAACATACTTTTCTCTATACATTAAATATAAGGCACATGGTCACTGGTTTCTCTATATAAAGCTTTTAATTTTTCTTGATTTAAAAAAAATATTCGGATATAGTTATCTACTAATCCTACTATTTATTTCCTAATCATTAGTTTCTTTATGAAAGAAACTAAGTGTTACAATATATATATATATATATATATATATATATATAAGTGTATATATATATATATATATATATATATGATCAATAGATGGAGCTATATATATATATAATTAAAATTACCCCAAATCCAAAGTTCTTTACACTTAAGAAGTCTGCTTGTAGCAGTGAAACCTTGGGTTGTGTTTTAATATTATTTTTATGCTGGGCTAGTTGAATTTTGGATTTGGGGTAATTTTAATTATACATTGACTAGTTTAGCTTTATGCTTGTAATGTTTATATATATATATATATATATAATTAGTTTATAATGAAGTAATGTATTTATATATATATATATATATATATATATATATATATATAATTAGTTTCCAACCAGTAACCACCTAAACATTCACAGTAAATATAGCAACCAATATTTCTAACTGCTGTCATGGCAACCTTCACACCTTTTAATAGCAAGAATGGAAATATATATATATATATGAAAAATAGATGGTGTTTTACCAAAAACCACCGAACAAAGCATATATTTGTTTACATAAATGACAAAAGAGTCAGAATTCACTATCTCTTTCATTTTCCCACTCTCAGATCAGCTGATTTCAAGCTAATTTGCCATCATCAGTGAAGGAAAGAGCTAGAAACTAGATCTAAACACTGACTCCAAGTGTTTATGCAAAAAGTTTCTATCAGTTTGCAAGCATGAATTTTTCAGACCGGTAAAGTCTTCAAACCCAGCCTAACAAGCCAAATAGCTACATGGGTCTGATCTCAGTTCAGTTTCACCACATAGTCAAAGCCTCTGCAATATATATCATTGCAAAAACCTTTAAAGGTATATTTATGAAAAACAAAAACAAGTTATAATCACGTAACTTGATATCGCTTGTATTTATGATCAATAGATGGCATTTTACCAAAAAACACCAAACAAAGTGTATATTTGTTTACATAAACAACAAAAGAGTCAGAATTCACTATCTCTTTCGTTTGCCTACCCCAGATCAGCTGATTTCAAGCTAATTTGCTTTGTTCGTGGTATTTGGTAAAACGCCATCTATTGATTATAAATACAAGCGATATCAAGTTACGTAATTATAACTTGTTTTTCTTTTTCATAAATGTACTTTTAAAGGTTTTTTGCAATGATATATATTGCAAAGGCTTTGACTATATGGTGAAACTGAACTGAGATCAGACCCATGTAGCTATCTGGCTTGTTAGGCTGGGTTTGAAGATTTTACCAGTCTGAAAAATTCATGCTTGCAAACTGATAGAAACTTTTTGCATAAACACTTGAAGTCAGTGTTTAGATCTAGTTTCTAGTTCTATCCTTCACTGATGATAGCAAATTAGCTTGAAATCAGCTGATCTGAGGGTGGGCAAACAAAAGAGATAGTGAATTCTGACTCTTTTGTCATTTATGTAAACAAATATACACTTTGTTCAGTGTTTTTTGGTAAAATGCCATCTATTGATCATAAATACAAGCAATATCAAGTTACGATTATAACTTTTGTTTTTCATAAATGTACCTTTAAAAGTTTTTGCAATGATATATATTGCAGAGGCTTTGACTATGTGGTGAAACTGAACTGAGATCAGACCCATGTACCTATCTGGCTTGTTAGGCTGGGTTTAAAGACTTTACCGGTCTGAAAAATTCATGCTTGCAAACTGATAGAAACTTTTTGCATAAACACTTGGAGTCAGTGTTTAGATCTAGTTTCTAGCTCTATCCTTCACTGATGATGGCAAATTAGCTTGAAATCAACTGATCTGAGGGTGTGTAAATGGAAGAGATAGTGAAGTCTGACTTTTTTGTCGTTTATGTAAACAAATATACACTTTGTTCTGTCGTTTTTGGTAAAACACCATCTATTGATCATAAATACAAGCGATATCAAGTTGCGTGATTATAACTTGTTTTTGTTTTTCATATATATATACATACAATAAAATTCACATAAATTATAGTTATTTTATTAGGAGTACTATTGACTATACATCTTGTAGTCGTTATCAACTATATAACATTGAATAATCAAAACGAGATATCTTTTCTCAATACCCATATGGTTGATAACGACTGCAAAATGTATAATCGAAAGTATTTCTAATAAAATAAGTATAATTTATGTGAATTTTACTGTATATATATATATATAGCACACAAAAAATTCTTAACAAGCTTTGTACAATATCCCCTACCTCAGACCGGTTTCTGCTACTGGTATCTTGAGTGAGGTACTGGAACATTCAATCATTAGTTTAAAATACTAGAAGAAGCCCAGCACTTTATCTAATGTATAACTATTAAGTAAAACATTTGAAATTTTCAGACATCTATATGTCTTCCAATCCAGTTATCTAACTTAAATAGCCATGTGGGACTGAGAACGTCAGTAGCAGAAACTGGTCTGAGGTTGCTCTAAAAAAAATAATAGTACATATTAATATAACTTTGTTAATAGGAATTGGTGAATGAATATGATTCATTAGGAAGTAATTCATGGGGAGATCTATAGAATAATTTGGAAAAACTGAATAGGTAACAAGTAGATTTTTTAAAAAAGAAATAATTGTGGAAGAATGTAAAGTTAGCTTTAAAAAATATTTTAATTAAATTATACATTATAATAAGATTCCAGATAAATAAAAACTGGTAAAATTAGATGATTATATGAGGAAAAAAGTTTTATGTTGCTAATTGTCTATAGTATATAATAATTTTCATAATTTATATACTGTTTATACACAGATAAAATTTTAATATAAATTCACACAGTTGCTTAAGTTAAAATATATGTATATATTTTTGCTTAATCAGGAAATGTTTGTTCAACATCATTTAATGTTATCTCACAATTTAATAAAAAATAAAAATAGTTTATTTTTAATTTTTTTTAAAATAAACTATTCTATAATAATAATAATATTTTTTTTAAAAATATGCAAATGCTTTTTTGTATAGATTAATTTTATAGTAATAAGAATAACTTTATGACATTATAATATGATGAAAGAAAATCTAATCTTTCGTTATTTCTATTTTTATCTGTCACATTGTGTATCAATGGATTTCGTAAATATATAATTCTTCATTTGTTTTGTATTAAATTTGAAGAATTATTGGTTTGGTTATTTAATTATGTGGCATTAAATTTACAAATAATTAATACGGAATAGTCAGTTATTACCAAAATACGATATATAGGTAACGTGCTTTATTTTGAGAGGGAATATCTAGATAATTTTTTATAGATGCTTGTATGCGTATTATTAATATTCTGATAATAGATAAATTGTTTGCAAACTTTCCGGCAACAATTCATGTTATATGTGTAAGCTTGCTTCCACCAACTTAAAACATTTTTACAGCAACAATTTTTAAAAATTAATTATAAGAAAATATTTTTATTTGCTGGTGTAAATTTAAAAGACACAAAAACTTTCATTAACATTATTTCAACATTAACATTTATTTAATATTAATTTTAATATATATAAGTATGTATAATGCCGTAATATCTCATCAATATAATGTTAAATAAATACATGTTAACTACTATAATAGATCATCAAAATATTAAAAGACTGAAATGACAGTATTCGTTGAGGATATATATATATATATATAATTTGTATATATATATATATATAATTTGTAAATAGAAACTATATTCTCTTTTACAACTGTTTTTCCATTAATTTCAATTTTAAAAAAAAATTACATTTGATTTTTATGAATTATTACAACTTTCTAATTTCCAAAATATAAACATGACGGTGATGAATATAGTGATGCTAATATTACTTTCTTACTGTAGCATTTTTCCTCTCAAAATTATTAAATAATTATTTTTTTAAAGCTGAGCATCAATTAAAAATACCGAAATGTACATATTTACCTTTAAAATGGACATTTCCCCAAGTTTTTAAAAATGAGTAAAAAAAACTTAACTATTTGTAGGTCTTTAATAACCCAAAATTCAAAATTTGCTTTTCACATGAACAATTTTTCATATATTTCAGGATTATTAATTCAAATTTTTACAAATTGAATGAGTGAAAAATATCATTATGCAGAGTAAACTTAATACAGAAGAAATTGTTACAGACAACGTCATGTACCATACATTTTTTTAGGAATTCGATATTGATTCTTTATCTTTAAAATCAGTATATAAGTACAAGAGCGAGTGTTATTTATTTACTGCAACATTTTTTTCTTTTATGAATATTAAAATAATTAAAATTTTTAAAGCTTAGTAAAGAGGCTTAATACTTAAACAAGGATATAACCTTAGTACATGCGCCTTGAGTGCTTAATTTATTGCAAGAGAGACCTCTACACATGTAAATGCAAGAGGTCTCTCTTTTAATAAATTAAGCACTCAAGGCGCATGTACTAAGGTTATAGCCGTATTTAAGTATTACGTGTTGACATTGCGCTTAATAAGAATTAGTATTTACAACTTTAATAAGGCTTAAGTATTTGTAAGCCTACAACAATTGAAAATACTAGAAAACTTAATTACCTATTGCTACTTTTTTCCTAGAAAAAACTCTGCTTTTGACAGGGGCAGCTTTGTGCATGATGTTCCACAAATCTTGTAATGAAAAATACCACCACGGATAGTATTCTTGATAATGAAGAACTAATTATTAGAAACAATATCAAATTGAAGTTAAAACATTTTCTCTCATAAACTGAGTAAAACAACTTCCCTATTTGTAATCCAACAATAAATAAAAATACTGCATAGGGAACTAATTATTAATAAAATAAAAACTGCACTAACATCACTGTTTATCCAATGAATTATAGTTTAATAATAAAACCTGAGTTCAGCATGAAAGTAAATGACCTTATTTTGTTAATCGTATGATCTATTATGTAAATTAATTTCTATTTATTTACACAATACATGGTCAGTTAATTTTAAAGCTTTTGAAATTATAATGTTTATATAAGCGATAACATTTTTACATAGTTATAAATTATCTTCAATGTATCACAAAAACGTAAATATTAAATATAAAAATAACAATGATTTTCGATAGAGTGTTCATTCAAATTAAATAACACCTTAAAAATCATTACGTACAACTTATTCTTAAAATCAACAACAACACATTCCGACATAAATAGTTATATATGTTTATTTTTTTTTCGCATAACATTGGTACACTTTATACCAGTACGACAATGATTTGGGATCTCTACAACCGTTAGGTCCTAGGTTATGAACTCTCGCGATAGTTTCACATGTGGGACGAGCACCATTATTGCACTGCGTGGCATAGCGATGCATATAAGCTTCCATACATTCTTCGGCACATTTTGCATCAAGAACACATTTTTTCCAATCTAAAATAATAAAATTTTTGATATTAAATTAATTATTAATTATATATTAATATAAATATCACACAGTCATAAATCGGATTGAGTATTAATATAGGTTAACGTAATTATAAAGTAAATAAAATAATTAATCGATACCTTAACTAAAGGCAAAATATTATGAATGTTTTGTAAATATATCGCGAAACAATAATACATAAAAAGAAAAGTAATAAATCCACATAGATATTGTATGTTTAGCAGTCTAAATTTAGTGATTCCCATGGAAATGAAAGGGCCTAGAAAATGTGGTGTAAAATGACGCCTTGTCTGACCAGGTTATCGCAACTAGTAAATTATTTATTACAACATTAGAAAAAATAATAGTAATAATAATAATATCAATAAAAGTGATAAAGCAGAAAACAGTAATAGTCCTTAAGTATTATAAAAATAATTTTTACTAAATATAGATCCATAACGTGCTCAATTGATATAAACTCTTCAAGACCAGAACAAAAAATTGCATTGGTGGGTAAAGAGTTAACAAGATTCAAAAGGGATAATGACAAATGTCTCACAGAAGAAGAAAGTTTAATATAACAGGAGGGTGGATACAATTTTTTTTGGAAAGGCAGATCACTCAGTGAAAGGAAAATGCAGGATGTTGGATTTGGTCTTCGGTCATTCTACAAATGAAAGGTTTATTGGGTTAAAACTCTCTTTGTCCAATGTTTATTTTATTAATGTCTATGCTGCAATCTTAGATTTAAATACTTCAGATAAGAAAATCTTTTATTTCTTATTGGGTAGCATTATTACAGCAATATTATTAAAATATCAAATTTTTCTTCTTGGATATGTACAAATAATAGTCTTTGGCCAAAAGTTATTGAAAATAATGGTATTGGGACTGTAAGTTCAAATGGTTTGTTATTACTGAATTTTTGCACTACACATGGATTGATTATCATAAACATTTTGTTTAAGCAGAAAACCAATATAAAGGCATATAAATGCTTCCATGATCAAAATAATGTTAATTAATAAATTATTATAGTTAGAAGTCAAGAATACAAAAGAAGTTATCATTACATTAGCATTTATAAGCATAGATTATTGAGAAAATCATATATTAGTGTCTCCAAGATTAAAATGATATTTGAATTAAAAAATAAATATCATTCCAATTATATTCAGAAGAATGTTGACATTTATTCATTAGAAGAAATTACAATAATACTAAATTTCAATCGCTATTGAACACTAAAATTGCTAATTTGTATCTTCAGGACAGCTAAATTACTAAAGTTTGTAATTCTCTTAAGGGGTGTATTATGGATATAAATAATTCTATTCTTGGGTGAATCATGACATAATTTTCTGGCAATGATCTTATTATTAGTAATTTGAATAAGTGAAATACATGACATTTTCTGCTTGGCAGAATAATAAGTTGAATGTGGAACTTCATAATAGATATCACAATCGGAAGGCAGAAATTGACGACTTTCAAGCAGGCTTAAAATGAGTAGTAGATTAAAATGACAAATATAACATTCACTGATCATGGTTATTTTTGGATACATTGAAGGGAACAAACTGATTTGAGAAATGGTATACAATTGTATTAATTCAGGAATTGGCAATCTCTTATATGATAATAATATTTTGAAGACGTAGAAAGAGTATTTTGACTATCTTTTGAATAATTAGTACAAGAAGTGAGAAGATTTTAATAATATATCAATTTTTATCTACTTATTTAGATTTGAATAAAGATATCCAGCTTTGTGAAGTTAAAGCAGCTCATTGTATTTTTAAAATTAAAAATGTTTTAAATCCTGATGAAATATTTGGAGAATTTTTAAAAGATGTTCGTAATATGTTAGCTTCAAAAACATTGAAATATTTTTTGAGATTATCTGAATCCATGAAATTATCTCACCCATTTTAAGAATGTCTTTATTGTTCCAATTTTAGAATAAATTGAAATAGATAAGATTACAATATTATTACGGCATATCACTATTAATTACCACAACAAAAATACTATCAAGAATCTTGTTAATTAGATTGTTTCCAATCATAGATGAATGATTACCAGAAATTCAGTGTGGTTTTAAAAAACCAAGAAGTACTATAAACTTTGTTTTGTTGCCAAGTAAATGGTGTAATGTGATGTGGAACAAAAAACGATGTACAAATTGTTTTGATGATTTGGTCAAGTATTTAAACTATTAGGACCAGTCAATGGTTTTAGTTTAAATTAGTTGGTTATCAAAACTTATTTTTAGTATACCACCACTTCGAAATGATAGAATGAGAAAATATTATTACTAAAAGTGACAAATCTGAGGCATTTGAAATAAAAAATGGTATTCCCACACTATTTTCAAGTTTTATGACAAAGATCTTTAGACTAATTTGTAGGCAATATAATCAAATAGGAATCAACATATAATACAGATGTAATGATGGATTTTTAATTTGAGTCGATTAAAAACAGAAAACAAACACCTCTTCCTGTATTCAGGAATTACAATATGCTGAGGATTGAATTATTTTTTTCCCAGTTGAAAAGATGATTTATCAAACGTTCTTAATATTTTGTTCGTAACGTATAAAGCGATTGATTTATTACTTAATATTCAAAAAACTCAAGTTCTTCATCACCCAATGACGGAAAAATATCATTATGACCATTTAACTTGGAATTTGAAAATGCAAACCAATTTAAATCTTTTGGTAATTTTATGAATAAAATGATTGACTTAGTCAAGTGTTGGTGGTTGAGAGGTCAGCACAACTGCCTTACAAGCAGTTGTCCCGGGTTAGCGGGTTCGCTTCCCGGCCGATGGTATGACACATAAAAAAATGATTGACTTAGATATTGAAGTATAACACAAACATTTTAATGTGCGGTTATGAGTTACAAGAGAATATTTTTTTCACAGAAAAAAAACTATACCAAATTAGCTGTACACAGAGCTATTATTTTATCTAATTTAGTGAATTGAAGTAAGACTTGAACACATTATTTCCACCAGGGCGATGACACAATATAAAGGCATTAGAGAATATTCATTTAAATATTTTCAACAAAAAATGAAAAATCCAATGGCAAGATCATAAAACCAATAATACATTTTTCAACTTGCAGGATATGATAGCATGGACAGCTATATTGTAAAATGACCCCATCGTTGTGTTTGACATTTAAAACAAATAAACAATGTAAGATTTCCTAAAAGGAGGTTTGATGAATCTGAGTATCGTTTTTGTTGAAAAGGTAGATCCTATCTACTTATAAAGATTAAACTTAAAGACATTGTAGGGAAGTGCAATATTGACTATTTCCATTTGGGATATGAGGAGGAGAATAAAATACATTGGAAAGCTATAATTTGATGTGGTGTTGAAGTAATTCAGAAGAAGAAGTTTCAGGCGAAGAAATTAAAGATCATATTGTAAAATATCAAGTAAACACAAAAATGGTCCAACATGTTCAATATGTGGATATTTTTGGGTTCAAATATTGATTCATATAATCTTAGCAAAATTTATTACTAGAACAGTCTTTTTTCTCTTTTATTTTTTGGATTTTATGAATGTTGAACATTATTTTATTAAAATGGCTTTATAGTGTAACATTATAAATGTTATAAATACATGCATACAAAGATGCAATATATTCAATTAAAAACTGATAATTATAATGAAAAGTAAAAATATTATTAAAAACCATTGAATCGTGCATTGTTGTATATATATTTAAAATAATAAGTTAGGGAAACTAAATACCTTTAAAAGTGTTGCTATACATTCTCGTTGCGTTTAGAGATACATGTCCAATATTTATTAGCATAGGTAGAGCTAATTACCAAATTAATAAAATCACTAATAAAAACATTAAACGTGTATAAAGTATAAATATTTATTTATAAATATAATCCACACATACTGAAGCATTAGAAAATTTATCAGCCAACAACTCGATTGAAAGTGAATCATCTATAGGTATTTCTGGAATTGAAGAAAATCTTCTGATATAATACCAATATAAGTATAGTGATAGAAATTTTAAGTAGATTTGTTTGTCGATAAGGTTCCCTCGCAATGATGCGTGTAACTTAATAAAAGTGATTACATATATTGTTGATTAACCATTTTTATTTTCTTGGTAATTATATTTATAAAATGTTATTAAAATATTTGCAATCATTTGTAATAAATAGTAAGATTTTGAAACTGGCTTAGTTTATGTATTTAATAAATATAAAATATCAGCAGAGGTATCCATACTAACACACTTAAAAATCATCCAAGATTAAAGAATAAAGTGAATTCACCAATTCTTTCATCATTTGATCTTCATCAGCTCTTTGTTGCTAACATTAACAAGAAAGTCTTAGTGAAAATTATTTACCAGTCAGATTGAAATACATCATTTATTCTTTTAAAATTACAACGATTCAAATCGAAAATAATCTCACTGTTAATCAACTCTATAATTGTAACCAAATATTAAATAAGTATAATTTGATGCATATGAAATCTAAACAGAAATAATCACATTCCATCATAAGTTATGAATAAATAACATTTATATATGTCAGCCAAGCATTTAAACCTGTATGATATATAATTTCCATTGTTTTCATTCTGAATTTTCAGGAATATTACTAAATAAAAGTTTATAAAAATTGCAAGTTGTGCATTCATACTATTATTTAAAGATAGCGGTCATATAAGAGAGTTATTTATTCAAAGTTGATAGAAGTATGATTATTTCCAATTGGAATTAATTTGTATACATTAGCATTGTTTATTGGATATTTACATTCTCAAACTAATATTTGATTACAGACAGAGATTGTTAAAAATAAAATTTAATTTTTATTTTTTATCTGAATAATTGTAATTTTAAATTGACCTATACCGTGTTTAAATCTGGAAGATACACATTTTCATTCTGAATTTCCAGTATTATTAACAAAGAAAAATCTTTTGAAAAACAAAAGTTGTAAAACTAGTACATTCTCTTTATTATCATTTGGTCTTGTGTAAGATTTTTCATTTATATGCTTTTTCATAATGAATTTGAAATTTGAATAATTTTAATTCTATGTTAAAATTATATTCTTATAATTAAAATATATTGTTATTACTCCTACACATTTATTAAATTTTTAATATTAAGCACCACATATACTGGAAATGTATCCTTACATAACTTATTAAGTCTTAATTATAATATAATAGAAATTGCTGTCATAAAAAATGGATTTGGAGATATTATACATCTCTACTTAACACTAGCTTTTATTTCAAACACTTCAGATTTTTATCTACAAAGAATATGTGGAAAAAATTGTGTGGATAATCAACTGTTTTCAATCATTACAATTAACTCAATTAATGCAATAAAAGTTATAGCAAAATAGATGAAATAATATATATTCATTATCATCATTTTCACCATAATCGATTCACTGCAGGATAACGGTTTTTCTAAGTTCAATCCAGATTCTCCTATATCTAGCCTTTTTTTTGCTTCATAATAGATCGATGAACCTCTTTATTTCATACACCCAACTTACATGCACTTTCAGTTTAAGACTTTATTTGACTACCTATGATTATTTCATCTAGTAATATATCTAACCCATCTCTATTTCTGTCTCTTAACTATTTCAGAGATGTTAGTGATACCGATTTGTTTTCTTATCCAGTTTTGGTTTTGATCCGTTTTTCTTAATCTCACATACATTTCTCCATATTTTGTTAAGTGATCTGAATCCTCTATAATGTTCTTCCATTAAATGTCCAAGTCTCAAATCCATATGTAAGAACTGATAAACTAAATACATCTATTAAAAATCATATTTTTCAAACAGACAGACATTTTTTTAAAAAATTGTTATTTTTACCAAAAGCACTCAATTCCAGTTTAAATCTATGATTGTTTTTATATATTGTTTCCATACGTACTAATAATCTGACCAAGGTATTTGTAGTTGTTAATTTAATTCATTACTTTCAATCTTTATTTTTTTCTGAGAAAATCTATTTAAGATTACAGTAATCTTTTCAACATTTATCTTTAGTTGTATTTTTGTTTACTTTCATCTGATAATTATCTTCACATTTTTCTGAAGCTTTGAAGCATTGATTGCAAAAACAACCACATTATCGACAAAATTCAAATGATTTAAAAATCTCTAATTACATTTACTCCCTTAACTTTCCAATCCACAAAATACTTCTCATAAAACTAATATATAATATTTTGAATATATAAAATCTATTCTGTCATATAACCTTCTAAATGTTAATTTTCTTTTATTGCCAAATAATTTGATCATATCTGTAGCATATTCTTCAGAATATAATATCATGAAACTATATCTAGATGTTCTGCTGCTTTGACGACTATAGATATCCTTATAGAATAAAATACCTTTTCACAATCTCCAAATCCAAAATATACTGCTAACTCATATTTATTGGTCCTTTCTGTAACTTATCTCAATACATGGATGTCATCCATTATGCTAAAACTACTTTTAACCACATCTTGTTATTTTGATTGGTTAAAATATAAAGTTAGCTATAGAGGAATTGTTATTATAATAGATAAAATATTTATATAGAACTGATAAGTCTGTCATTTCTAATATCATATTTATCATCCTTCTTAAATATTACTACTGCATTATTTCAAACATCTCGTTCATCTTCATCATTTAGATATCTGGCATATAATTTTGCCAATAATTTTTCTATTTCTTCACCTAATTCTTTTAAGATATTGATTATAATTACATCGTTATCTAGGTATCACCTTCTTCATAGACCAATACTTGCCTAACTTCTTCATTTACAATGTTGGGTAAATGAAATGTTCAATTATCTTGTTATTTATCTCTAGATAACTTTGTTAGAACTATTCAATACATTTGAAAATATCATCACTCTTTCTAATAATAGTTCCATCTTCTTATTACATAAATAATTTTCCTACCAAGATGTTGTTTTACACTTTTGATACTTTTGTCTTTTTCTATAGCTTTCTTTATTAATACACAATTATATTTTCTTATACAATTATAAATTTTCTATCATTTTTTAAACTTTAGATATATATGCTTTTTAATGGATAATGTTTTAAAATTTTGATATTTTTTTATTTTCTTATTACATTGTTTTATCTCAGTAGAAAATTTGCTAATAAATTGTTGCTTTTTCGTATTAGCTATGTTTGCTGCAATTGTTAATAATGTGCCAGCATCTTCCTATTAATTTCACTACAAATCACAACCATTTTCCAAATCTATTTATATTTTTAAAGAGTAAAAAGTTAATTTAATTTCATTAAAATGTTTCTGAAGGTTAAAAATATCATCTGTGTCCTCTCTCATTTTTATCATCATAACTAAGTCTATTCACAGTACTTTTATCTTTCAATCGTTTGTCATTTCTAATATTAATGATTTCCATGACTATTTTAAGTATCATTTGGTTTGATGAAAACATTTTTTAAATCTATATAAAAATCCTCTGTTGGAGTATAAATCTAAATTATCTTCATTTGGTAACTTCCGTTAAACTGAATAATTAATCTTAACAATCTGTCTGATATATCATCAATTTACACAATGTTGTTCTACTTTAAATAAAAACAGCTATTAAGCTTAATACAACTTTTACTAACGAGAAAAAAAGTTGACTTAATTCTATAAACGAACAATAAATCATTCAAAGTGTCGCCAAGTTTTCCAACTTCATATTTTTTCAAAACATTAGGAATTCCCAAATATAGCTGCACAAGTGTAAAATCATCCCAAATACAATTACAAAAGAGTCTTTACTGAACCTATTTCCTCGTGCAAGATCTCAACTAAAGATTCCCAGTCAGTTAAATTTATTTTTATTTTTTTATTGCTAAAGCTTTTCTATACTTTATATATGTAATTGCATTTAAAAAATAACATTAACAAGCATTCTCTTCCTTTTTTATTTTTTCTATAAGAAAATTAAGCAAGGAAAATAATGCATATATATATACATACACATTCTTATTATAAAGAGATATTTATACATTTCAATTATTATTTGCCTATGTTTATCAACAGACACTTCATATTCACTGCATTAATAAAAAAAACCAGTATGACAATATTGATTTGATAATCTACCTATACAATAATATGAGTCAATAAATTATAAAGTCAGTGGTGTGAATATGTTATTATTAAATTTAAAAAGATATTATTAAATAATAACAAAATATTAAATAAGAGTTAGAGTCAATAGATCTGTTAGATGATATTTTCACGTGGAGGGTGCGTCATCAAGAGTATATTTCGAAAAAGTTGGTAATGATGTATCAGTATTTATAGGAAATCTTAGTGAATATCATTACTACAATTATTTAATTTTAAGTATCTAATTTCAATTTAGACTATACTAAAAACATTAGATTTATTGTCTAAAACTAATAATATATATTTTTATTAAGCTTGAAAATATTTAACTTATAAATATTAGATATGATTAATCTATAGCTAATTTGAAAAGAAATCACTAAATGAAAATATAATTTAATTATATATTAAAAAGTAAATCTTAACTAATCGTATCACACTCACATCCACAAAAATTTATAAAAACAATAAATACATACTATTTAAAGGTTGTCCACAATCAATCCAATAATCTTTACTAATTTGGTACGGACCACAGTACGTTATACCATTTCTCTTACGACACCCCATTCTCATATGGCAATTCGATTCTGCCTATAAAACAATAAATCACAACTTTAATAGCAATGAATATTATATAATCTAACTCAAAATTCTTTAATTATATATAAAAAGTTAATGCTACTTTAATACTGATAAATATTACTATTATAAAAATTTATACTTAAAGGAAAATTAATGATCTAGTGGTTGTAGAGAAATTTTTAAGTCAATAAGAATTTACCCACCCTCAAAATTTTTATTATTAATTATTACAATGTCAACCTATTTAGATAATTGCTATTAATCTATTAAATAGATATATGTAACTCTATCAAATTTTGCTTCTTTTTCTAGCTAGTGTAGTCGATAAGTTTGAAGTTGATTATCATCTCCTTGGTTGAAAGCATTGCTCAAAGATTTATTAGTTAAATTGTGAAATAAAGTTTAATCTTTTCTTGAGAATTAAATTAACGCCACCTATAGAATTCAATGGATTTCTAACTCTACTAATGTCCATTACATAATTCATTTATAAAATCTAATAATAAAGATATTTAAAGTTTCTAAGCTTTAAAGATACATTGTTATAGAAGAGAATAAAAATTTTGATGATGGAACATGCTAAAATTCTAAATAATAAAACATTAAAGATTTAAACTGTTAGTAAAAATGGTCTTTATTATGATTGCGTGCTTAATATTACAAAATGTTTCACAAATCTTAATCTATAAAATTATTATGTACTTTTATATATTTCTAAACCATAAGATTTTTCAGCAAGAAATAATAAATCCAAATAGTCATGCTAATGGAAAATAATAGAAAAAAAAAAAAATTGCTGTTGATAACGTAGCATCTAAAAGAATTATCACTTTATTTTAAATTTTTATGAATTAATGAAAGGAAATTTCTATTTAGACAAACATATCAAAAGTTTTCGACGTACTTTCAGAAAGACTACATTTCTAAATAATTGCAACATTTAAAAATGAAAATTTACAAACTGACATTTTGAGGAAAGTAGGGTAGATGATTATATTTTTATTTTCACATGCACAAAAAATATTAAATAACTGCACAAATTTTTTGTAGATATGTAATTCGTTATTTTTAAAGTCAAGGATAGTATTTTTTTGTTTGAATAAAACATTTAAATTTGGATACTAAAAAGTATGGAGAACACCTTGAGAAATTTTAATAAAACAATTTTTATTTTTATAGTAAATGGACTAAAGAGTCATGTCTTTAATTCTAATGATATTAGATGCAAAAAATAATAAATCTGACCATGAGTAATGATAAAAAAACATAGAAAACTTATAATTTATAAAACTTAGTTTTAAAAATTTGTCAAGTTCAATATGGGTTGCTGCATGAAAATATGTAAAAGCTAAGTTGAAACAAATTTTTCAACAGACTAAAAATTCATGTAAAAGTTATATCAGTTAGAGTATCATAAGTATATTATATTATTCCTTAAGACTAAAAATACTAATCAAAATAAATAATTAAAAATAATTTTAAAAATTCAAATATTTATACTAAGCAATGTAATAAATAATCCTAACATTAAATATATATAATTGAAACCGAAGTAACCACCTCCAGCTGAATTATGTAACATTACATAACTCAATCAGAGGTAAGTACTTGCATTTTAGTTATACTAAATAATATATTTTGTTTATATTAGTAACTTCTAATTGAAACTGTTGTTTCACCATTTTCATTTGAAATAAATTTGGAATTTCAAATACTGTTATTACAGTTATGGGAATACTCCGTTTTTGTGTTCTTTATTACATTAGAGTTGTTTATTGTCCTTTCCCACAAAATTCATGATTTTATTCCTCATTTCAATAATAGTATTATTTTTTCTTCTTATTGTTGAGACAACTTTACTTTCAGAACCAAAGCGTTATATGATATACTTTTTTTTTATAGCTTTCTTGGCCGATTCATACATATATTTTCTTACATTCCCATTATTCATGTTTCATAATATTTACAGAATTCTAAATATTTTATTCTTCGAAATGGAACCTTTAAAAATATGTTTATGTTCATTTAATTATTCTTATATATTACCTTACTGAAAATTTTTGCCTATCAAATGACAATATATTTTTTTCCTCAAGTAGAGTACCATATGTTTTAACATTAAATGTGTTCAAGTCTGAGATTTGACCAAAGTCTGTTAATGTTTTTAAACAATTTGAAAATTCTAATTTAAATTTATTAGAATATTAAAAATTTCATCAATATTAATGTAATAATGTCATTAAATTGATCATCCAATGTCCTTACATTATTAATGTGATTAATATTTCGTTTTTTAATGGCAAGACAAATTATAGTATTATAAAATAATAGGTCGTTAAAACTAAAATATATTATCAGAAATTTATTACTAAAAATTATTATAGCTATGGCATTGTAAATTATGCAATGTAGATATGTAATAACTGAAACACCATTAGTTGCATATTGAAAATGTGCTTTATAAAAACGAGGCTCATCATTTAATATTATATAAATAGAAAAATATGACTGAAAAAAAAATAATGAAAAAAGAAGCAAAATGCGAAATTGAAAAAAAGTAATAGAAAGAAAATATAGGGGATTTGAACTCAGACCTTCAAGCACCCACCAACTATCCACACTATCTCATACAACTGACACCCATGACTACATATATGTAGAAAAGATAAATAATCACCAATATATGTATTTCATGCTAAACCAGCATTCATCAGTTAGTCCAGATTATCATCTCCCACACATATATATATAATCAGTGCTCAGTATATTAAGATAGCAAATCCTCACACTTTAATGGACAGGCTTCAATCTACTTCATCCTCCAACTTTTCAGCCATGCATATCATCAAAAATCTGATGATGGAAAGTACAAATCTCATACTGATGCCAACACTATTGCCACACCCATGTTGACCTAAAGTCGCTCTGTACCTCATGTACAGGACCTTATCCATTTAAATACATAGAAGAAAAATGGGCAGGATACAAGCTTCATATGTAATTATTTGAAAACCAGGCACTCTTCACAAACCTGGAACTTAATTGTAAATATAGGGGATTTGAACTCAGACTTTTCAAGCACCCACCAACTATTCACACTATCTCATACAACTGATATACATGACCACATACATATAGAAAAAATAAATAATCACCAATATAAGTATTTCATGCTAAACCAGCATTCATCAGTTGGTCCAGATTATCATCACACACACTCACACACACACACACACACATATATATATATATAATTAGAAACCAACCACCTCACACTGACAGGCTTCAATCTACTCCAACTTTTCAGCCATCCATATCATCCTTTTTTGTTATCTCATAAATAAACATTTAATTTATATGAAACATCAAATACAGCTATTATTTTTCTTATTCATCGCTTTAATTTATTCATTTATAGCAATATTATTTTTTCACCTTCAACTTGTCTATTTTACAATTTTAAACATAAGATTATAAATGCTAAAAAGATGTAAATGGTATTAAAAATACAGTTCAACTGAAGTGATCAATTTTAATTAATCCATTCATCAGATCTCCAAATAATTTTACCTTTCTTTTATATTTATTTCTTATATAATAAATTCTTTCATAATGTATGCATTTGCATTTATATTAAATACAGAATAATGACAATTAATATTTGGAAGAATAATGATTTGGGTTAAGTGAAAAAACAAGCCAGTCAAAGTGTATCATGGGCATCAGTTACAGTTTTTCAGTATATGGTAAGTATATGTTTGAATGTGTAAGAATTATGAAATATGGTTTAAAAATATATAATATTTTCTAAATGAATGAAGAAAAATGAAGCATTGAACAAAAATATGATCATGCTTATTTAAATAGTAAAAACGTTATATTTGTTCTACAATAAAACTTAATGTCTACATCAGAGTTAAAGATGTAACACTTTCTAAGCTAATAAAGGTGAACGAATAACGTATATATTAAAAACCACTATTATCAATAAGTGCAAGAATGTTACATTGAATAAACAAGAAGCAATGATGAAGGATAATTGAATGGTGTGAAATTCTGGATTAAGTTAAGAGATTAGTTCACTTAAAATCTATGTTCAGGATCATTTACATGTTTCCAGAGTCTAGACATATGTTTAAATATACAATAATTATGAGTTGTAGCGATGAGTGTTTAGTTCTCTCAAATACTAATAAGAAAAATACACCATATACTTAAAAGTATGTGACTACATGAGAAAACATGAATATATTAACTCAAAAGTATTTGTTTAAGTGTGTCTAATATATGAGAAACGTTCACATTTATTATCAGATTTATATAAATTAAAAATATAATATGTTAAGAAAAACTATCTCATTAAACTTTCTCTTACACTATTCTAATTAAAAGAAAAAGACAAAAACTATTAGAATAATTGCTTCAATGTAATATATAGTATTATTAAGGTTATTATAAATACATAACTTTAATAAAAGTAAAATTCATTATCAATACAATTATAATATATTTAAATAAGTATTATTGTCAATTGTGAAATTATTATTTTTATATACTAGGTATTAATAGAAACAGTAAAATATAATTTTGTGAAAAGTACACAAATAATTATATTTATATAGTAAGAAAATAATTTTAAAAATTGATAATGAGCGATAAAAAATATATTTCTTTACATTAATTTAAATAGTTTTCATTAACAATAAAGGGATTAAAATTTTAAAATAGGTAATAACATGTTTTGATTAAGAGTAACATAAGAACTCATCAAAGAAGAGAGAAATTACTATTATGCATGACTGCCATTGTCTTTTATTAGTCTAATTTCTTTATTTGTTTATTTTTTTTATTAAAATATTAAATATTTCTCTGTAGTTATTTGATATTTGCATTGAGGGTTTATTTCAATGTAATAGCTTTTAAACTAAAAGTAGACAAATATTTTATTGAGATCAAACAAAAATACCTCTTGGAAAACACTTTCTTATTGGTTTCTACTAATGGAAGACTAGTCTTTTATCTATTAATTTCAGTTTTTTACTTTTGTTATTTACAAGACTTTTTAGGATTTGGGGAAAATACTATTGCATCATCGTTTGATTTTGTAAATAGTATTAAAAGTTTGGTTATTGATGAGAATGATGTTATTGCTTCTTTGGATGTTACAGAAATGTATGAATCTATTGATAGAATGAATTCCATACATTAAAAAGTAAAAGTATATGTAAATATGTGATAAAGTTTATTGTTGTTTCTTTAAAAATTTTTAATGATAACATTCTTGCATCTTTTGAAGGTCAATATTATAAAATGTCTAAACGTTGGCCTATGGGTTTGCCGGTAGTTGCACAAGTTTAAAATTTCGTTTTATCTACATATGAGAGTAGTATTTTAAATATGTGTACTTTTGGAGATATTAAAATTTACAAAAGATATATGGATGATGTTTTTGTTTGTGGAAATACTAATAATATAAATTTGCTTGTAGAGGAATTAAGTAAGTTGAATGGCTTGAAATGGATTATTGAAAAGGAACAGGACAAAAATATTAAATATTTAGATTTAATTATTACAAGAGATAACCTGTATATTAAAAGCCACTGCAAAAAAGATGATATATAAATTGTAAATCAAAAGTACCAATGGTGCATAAGATGGCAAGTTTTAGATCTTTTTTGTTTCGGAATGAAAAATTATGTCGTTACCAAAGTGATAAACTGAAAAATATTGAGATATTTGCCAAGGAATTGCTTGATGTTGGTTATAAAATGGAACAAATAAGCAATACTTTATGTCAATTTAAAAAAAAGTTATAATGATTTAAAGGAAATGAAGATTAATAGTAAACAATGGATATCTATTCCATTTATTTCAAATCCACAAGTGAAATTTTTTAAAGATATATATAAGAATGTGTTTAATTTTTCATTCTACGTTGCAAACAATATTAATAAATTAGTCAATAATTCTAAGGATGGCATACCTGTCAAGCAGAAAAGTAATGTCATATATCAATTTTTTTGTGATTGTATGCTATCATATATACATGAATCTAGGTGTAGTATTGAGAAGAGATTGAAGGAGCATGAATTGTTATATAAGCGTGTAAACAGTAAAAATAATGTTGATTTAATGTCTCCTTCAGTTTTCTTTGATCATGAAAAAACATGTAAATATAAATTTAAATTTGATTTTGAAAATGTGAAAGTTCTTCACGAAGAAAGAAACCATAGTAAAAGAAAAATTAAAGAGGCAATTTTTATAAACAGCAATAAAATGCATTTAATGAATTGACAAGCTGCTAACATTAAAATACGAGATTCGTGTGATTTTTTTTAATTTTAATTTAATGGCAGTTGAGGGAGATTCAAGAAATTAACCGAAAGTATTGCGGATTTAAGGATTGTTTATAATAGTTTGTAAACATTTAAATTTATTATTTCAATTATAATATATCTATATATATGATAATAAATAATCATCATCATCATTATCAACCATTATCAATTCACTGCAGGATGAAGGTCTCTCCAAGTTTAATCCATCTTCTCCGATATTTAGCTTCTCTTCTCCACATCACCCCTGCACACTTTCTTATTTCATCCATCCATCTCACATGTGGTCTCTTTCTGGGTCTTTTACAATCTCTTGGAATCCAGTTTAAAATTTCAATTGTCCATCTATTATCATCTCTTCTAACAATATGTCCAGCCCAACTCCACTTCAATCTTTTAATTTTTTCAATGAGGTCAGTAACACCTGTTTGTTCTCTTACCCATACATTGCGTTTATGATCTCTTCTTGTTACAACCAACATACATCTCTCCATACTTCTTTGAGTGGTCTGACATCTCTGAATTGCTCTTCTGTTAAGTGTCCAAGTCTCAGATCCATAAGTAAGAACTGGTAAAACACATTTGTTAAAAACCTTCCTTTTCAAACACATAGGCATATTTCCTTTTAGTATCAAGTTATTTCTACCAAAAGCACTCCAACCAAGTTTAATTCTATGATTAATTTCCTCCATTATGTTTCCATCTGTATTAATAATCTGACCAAGGTATTTGTAACTGTTAACTTCTTCTAATTCATCATAATCAATCTTTATTTTCATATTTTGAGCAAATCGATTAAACATTACTTAGTCTTTTTAACATTTATCTTTAGTCCTACTTTCCTACTTTCATCTGATAATTCCTGCAACATTTCCTGCAGATCTGAAGCATTATTTGCAAAAACAACTACATCATCTGCGAAATCTAAATGACTTAAATAATCACCATTTACTTTCACTCCTTTAGTTTCCCATTTTAATCCACAAAATACTTCGTGCAGCACTGCTGTAAAAAGTTTTGAAGATATGGAGTCACCTTGTCTTACACCTATCTCAATGTTGACTTTCCCAGTGTCATTATGTAATCTAATTGTTGCTGTTGCATTTTTATAAATATTCTTTAAAATATGATAATATCCTGGATCTATACCTTCATGATCTAATGCTTTAATCACTGAAGAAATATTTATAGAATCAAATGCCTTTTCATAATCTACAAATCCTAAGCATAATGGCAACTCATATTCATTTGTCCTTCTTATAACTTCTCTCAATACCTGGATATTATCTATTGTACTAAAACCACTTTTAAATCCAGCTTGTTCTCTTGGTTGGTGGAAATCCAATGTTCTCTGTAGACGAGTAGTAATTAACTTGGTAAAAATTTTATATAAAACTGATAAAAGGCTAATAGGTCTGTAATTTCTAATGTCTTCTTTATCACCTTTTTAAAATATTAATATTATTACTGCATTCTTCCAATCATCCGGTACATCTTTATCATTTAGACATTTGGTATATAACTTTGCTAAAAAAATTTTCTATTTCTTCACCTGCTTCTTTTAATATATCAATTATAATTCCATCATTACCTGGAGCCTTTCCTTTCTTCATACATTTAATTGCATGTCTCACTTCTTCATTTAAAATTCTGGGCAATTTGGAAGATGTAATAGATATAGGAGGTACTTGTTCTTTATTACTATATAATTCTTGATAAAAATTTTCTACCAATTTCATGATGTCATCTCTCCTTTTAGTAATAATTCCATCTTTTTTTCTTATTGCAGATATAAATTTCCTACCAATACCAAAATGTTGTTTTACATTCTTAAGATTTTTATTTTCTTCTACAGCTTTCCTTGCTAGTTCACAGTTATACTTTCTTATATCATTTTCAACTCTTTTCCGCACCATTTTACAAAATTCGAGATATTCAATTCTTTTTAATGCATCATTTTTGTATATCTTCATATTCCTTCTATTCTTCATAAATTCTTTAGTCTCAGTAGAAATTTTATTGGTCAATTGCTGTTTTTTTCTACCAGCTATCTTTGTTGCAGTTTTCAAAAGTGTATCAGTTATTTTCATATTAATTTCATTCAAATCTGAATCATGTTTAAAATCTAGAATGTTTCTGAAGATTAGGAATATCAACTGTAAATATTGTTTTTCTTAATAATTTTTGTCTCTCTAGTTTTACATTAAAACGTATCTTACACCTTACTAATCGATGATCACTTCCTGTGTTAAATTTATTAAGAACATTACAATCTTGAAATATGTATTTCCTGTTAGTCAAAATATAATCCAATTCTGCTGTACCTTCATTTGGATGCTTCCATGTCCATTTCCTTTTAACATTTTTCTCAAAAAAAGAATTCATAATATAAAGTTTTTCTTTTTCTGCAAACTCCACAAGTCTATGTCCTCTCTCATTTCTATTACCAAAACCAAAAATACCCACATCACTTTCGTCTTTCATTTTTGTTTTTTTACCAATTCTAGCATTAAAGTCTCCCATAACAATTTTAAAATGGTGTTTACTCTGATCAAAAGCCTTTTGTACATCCATATAAAAATCTTCTACTATTTCATCACTATGAGAACTTGTTGGGGCATAAACCTGAATTATCTGCATTTGGTATCTGCTATTAAGTTGTATAACTAATCTTGCCACTCTGTCCAATACAACATCAATCTTCACAATATTGTTCTTCCACTTTTTATTTATAATGAATCCTAATCCATTTGTATTTCCAATATTTGTGCCTTTATAATAGAGTATATGTCCACTTTTTAAATCAATTGTCTCTTCTTCACCTTTTCTTCTAATTTCACAAAGTCCAATAATGTCCCATTTAATATAAGAGAGTTCTTCTTCTAATTCTTGCAATCTTCCTTCACTTGAAAGTGATCTGCAGTTGTAAGTACCTAAATAAAAAGTCGTCATCAAATGGCAGCCTGGGTCCACAATCAGGGGATTCTTAGCACCCTCCGCCTTCAGCCACCAACCACTGCCTTGGTTGGTGACTTTACAGCCTCCTGGGAATAAGGGCCATGCTTTATTTTTGTCTGTCATAATTGTATATATGTATTGGGAAAATATTTATCATTTACACAAACATTCATTCTGCCTTATCAGGCACTGAGAAGAAAGACCATGGTGTTTCTTGATCTTAAATTCAGAGGTAAAAAGCCAATAAACTCACCACGCTGGCTAATGCGTGTTGGTGAGCAGCCCATCCATGTTCGTATACTATATGAATAATCACATAGTAATAACAGCTGCAACGACAAGAACGTATGGAGTGGACATTAGGAATTTGCCCTGCTCAGTTCCTTTAAGGCCTCTAAGAGGAATCAAAGGGTCTCCTTTCAGTTAATAGCAAAACTCCTTTCTGCAGCCTGATAATAAATATGTGATTATATATATATATATATATATATATATATATATATATATATTATATATATATATATATATATATATATATATAATGGTAATATATATGAAAGTGATGATGAAATAAAAGCTAACTTCTTTGAAAGATTATTTAAATGACTGTAAATTAAGAGCAGCATAATCAAAACTAAGACATACACTCATAAATAAGGAATCTAAACTAAAACATACACTCATAAATAAGGAATCTCTTGATTATATGAGTTTGAATTCTAAGATCACGATTGTTTGAAAACTGAAGAATTAAGATGAAGTAGGGTTAAAATATGCAGGAATATCAGTTCATTATATTAGATTGATGATAGAGTTATGATATAGCCTACACATATATATATATATATATATATATCACATGATAATAGCCAAAGATTAACTAAACCATGAAACTATCAAGGCAACACACACAACATAGGTATACATATATATATATAAAATTAACTTGTTCAATCAAAATACTGAATGTTTACTAGTAAATAGAAGGATTTGAATTTAGTATTTTCAATAGAGTAGAGGAAATTCAAATTTCTTTAATATATATTGTAATGGTACAGGTGGGCATTTCACTTAATCAATAAATAAGTCCTGCAAATTGCACCAATTGAAATGATAAAATAAAATTCAAAAAGCCCTATTAACAAATTACACATCATAGATGAAAGGTAAACTGAAATGGAACATAAGATAACAGTGATATAATCTTTATTACATTTCAAAAATTTGGTCGGCAAATTGTAATGGTATAACAAAATTGAAAAATTCCGATTTTCTAATGCTCAATTATAATAATATGACAATAAAGAAATCAATACTTCAAACTAAAATAGTATATAACTAGGAATGAAAGAGAATGGATAGTTAGTTCTTTAAAACCTATATAAAAGTTCCCTACTTCAAATGACCTTTAAATTCTATACATTTAGATTATCATTACATAAAAGTGGCCTTTTAACTTGTATAAAAAACAAATATAGAACAAGAAGTTTCTCAGCTACCTGCTCAATTTTACTGGTAGTTGCTTTGATAATAGGATAATCTTATAATATAAACAAAAAAACGTATTTAGCTTTATTATCGCTCTCAATACTTCAAGAATCTGCTCTCAGGTTTAGCATTAAAACCAACTAATGAGGCTTCATTACTTGCCAAAATATAAAATAGAAACAAAGGAAATCTTTTATTGAATCTAATTTACAGCCACAAACAACTAAATATAAATAATTTAGTTAATATCTTTAAATCAATGTTCTATAACATAACTGCTTATTAGTGTTTGTGCAAGTGATCATTAGTGTTTAAATATTCTCAGGGTAAAAAAATAATTTAATTATTCCTTTCATATGTCAAATGCGTTGACCGGAAAACGAACCCAGGCCTGCTGCTTGGAAGGCAGCCATGCTAACCGCTATTCCACCAACGCTTACTCAATGACCCAAGTGTATTGATAAATGATTAAAAGAAAAATTCATAAAGACATTTAAGAAAAGCAAGTGTTATATCTTTATTTATGATCTATATTCTCTTTGTCTTTTAAGAATGGCAACAACAATAAATCGACAAAGCATACGATCTACTTATATTTTATGGTTTTTTCACTTGATTTCTATGGCATTCATGTTCTACTTATATTTTATGGATTTTTTTCACTTGATTTCTATGGCATTCATGTTATAACACTTGGTAACAATATGTTTATGAAGTTGTATTTATATCTGAATGGAAACCATTTACTCTTTAAGAATAAATAAGATGCAATAATAATAGTAATAATAATAATAATTGTAATAATAATATTATGTTGAGAATGGTTGTGTAGTGATGAAAGGTTGCTATCAACAAGTTTGCATCAATATATATATATATATATAATAAAAAAAAAAATAATTTTTTTAAAAAAAAATAAAATAATTAATAATATATTTATTATTTTTTTTTTTTGTTTAATTATATATATATATATATATATATATATATATATATATATATATATATATATATATATATATATATATATATGATCTTGAATGATGTGAAATGGACAGGTTGGGGTTATAAGTAGACCACTTCTACCTGGATGGATGATGTATTCCTGGAGAAAGCAACAAAGCTATCAGTGAAAATGTAGTGTAGGGCCATATATTTTAATCTTCAGAAGTCCTAATATATGTGTTTGTGTGATTTTGGTCTATTTCCCAAGTTGACGTTGTTTGTTTGCTGAATTTAACCCATGCACATTAAAAGTTGTTATTCTGACCTTCATTACTAATGTATGTGGAGATTGTTTGCATTTCAAGATATGTCAGTTGCTGTTTTTCATTGTATGAGTTGTATATTGTTGGAATTTCATTGGTTGGTCTGATAGGAGTGATGATCATTGGTGACCAATTTTCTGTTTGAATTCTGGTTAATGATGATGCACTGTTGTGCTCATCTGTTTTTGAACTCTTCTGTTTTTGGTTTTTGTTTCTTTTTGAGTGACCTGACTCTTTCTTTTGTTTTATTGCACTTAGTTCAACAAGTGGAAGGCATGACATGATTACTTCCATGATATATGCTGATGTGTTATTTTTAATTGTATGTGTGATGTTTGTTCTATTGGTACTTTGTGTTTCACTGTGCTTTGTGCTAATTCAGTTCGGTTAATATTTGCATCATTCAGGTGTTGTATGATTTGACCCTTGTTTGCATTATTTGGGACATCTTGCATGACATTTGGATCTTTGTGCTGTATGCTGTTTGGTTTATTTATATTATTTGTTTTGTTTTGCCAATTTTATCTATGAGAGGTAGTGATAGTGGGTCTTCAGATGGAGACGTTGTTTATATATGGTTATTCATATCTGAAATTATGTTAACTTTGTGCATGTGGCTGATAGCTTTAGTTTGTGTGTAGTTGAACTGATTATTTCTCTGTTGTGATTGTAGACTCTTTCTGTTATCACATTGATTTTTCAGGTGGCTACTGTTTAGTTTATCTATGTTTTTGTTATTTGTGTTTGAATTTTGATTAATGAGAGGAGTAAGAATGTTTCATCAAATGGAGAAGTTGTTTGAATACTGTTTTACATATCTGGATTTATATTATCATTGTAATTATGAATGGTCTCTTCATTATGTGTATGTTAGAGCAACTCATTTGTGTTTTGTGATTGTGAACATTTTTTATTGTCACATTGTGTTGCCAGGTGGCCTTGCTTCCCACATGTGTAACATATGAGTTTGAGACCTCTTATGAAGTAACTGAGCATGGCCTCTTGATTTACAATTTGGGATATTGTTTGGATTTATTTCTGGATGCAGCCTCAATTTGAAATCAAAGCTATTTCTGTATACCAGCACTATCTACATCCAATCTGGAAACAACATCATATCCAAACATAATACTCACTATCAACTCACTGTTAGCAGCAATTCCTTACCCAACTATCATCATGATAGATTTTAACATGAATTACACAGTTTTAATCTCATAATGGCTGAATCAAATTGCAATATCGCCTATGAATGCTAAGGGGTTTCCATAATATCTGGCACTCTGGCACTCTTCTTTAATAGACCTTTGTTTCTATTCACCAATGCTGTGTTATTACATCAGCCTCAATCTCAATCCATTCCCATTCTCAGACCACTCTGCTCAAACTGCAACATTTTATATCTAACTGAAATTCAGACAACCAAACTATCACTTGGAAAAACAATGACAATTCTAATACTGACATCCACTTCAGAATCCCTTTTTTCTGAAACATATATCATCCTCCATAAACTTGAAGAACTACAACTAAGTGCTGTGCAAAAGATATCAGGCATACATAAACATAGTTTCATTTAGTATTGATTACATCACCAGAAAAACACTCCCAACATCCATGCTTTTAGCTCTATCAGATGAATTAAACAAGAGGATAACAATGTCTAAACTCACTCATAACACATATCAGTGTATATAAGCTCGCCCAGGCATATAACAACTCATGTGCAGCACTTAAAGACTACTTAGCAATCAAAATAGGAAAAATCTGCCTCAGTCAATAGCACACGGTGATTAGAGGGTACATCAGATGAGCAATGGTCTTCTTATCTGCCATTAGAGTGCCCGTGGAACTTAGAATTAGAGCAATTATACATCCAATATCTAATATGTTTGAATCTATATATAAATATTTGAAACAGAAACTTCAAACACAACAATTCTTCAATCCACCTCCTGATTATTTTGGGCCACCTGAAACAAACACACCATTTACCACAAAGGAATTTGCAACAAAACTTGACAATCTGTCCAGTGTATGTCATCCAGGCACTCTGGGCATACCAAAATTTGTGTATGAGCACCTTAGTCTTTCAACTATTCAATTGTTATGTAATCTTGCAAACTATCTCTCACAAAAAATATATAACATTTAGCATCTTTAAACAATTGTGATAGTACTATTTATTAAGAAGCCAACCCCAATAAACACCCTTCACAACCTTCAACCTATTTCCATGGGCCCAATACCAATCAAGATCATTGAGAAAGTTATTAAAGTCAAGTTTGAGACATATCTGCTCCTGTTATTTTCTCCATATCAGTTTGCAAGAAAGAAATCACCAACAGGATAGGCAACACTTCTTTTCAAAGCAATTTTGAGCTCAGTGCAAGGCCAAAAAATGTATAGCCCAGTAGCAATGCAAATAGACTTTGAGTCAGCTTTTGACTCTGTGGCAATCAAGATATTAATTGAAATGTTGGTTACCACCACAATACCTCATACTCTCTATATCCCATAATTAACTTGCACCTGAATTGTGAAATACACATCACACTCAAAAATATTTCATATCTTTTACTTCAACACAATCAATCTCTCAAGGATCCCCCTTGAGTTCATTATTCTTCACTTTCTATACTAACCCTCTATTAGTGAAAATCCAAAAAAACATTCATTGTCATCTAAATACCAAACCCATTTCTGCAGGTAACATGTATTGCTTACATGGATGGCATAATTGTCTTCATTCCATCCAAAAAACATCTATCAACTTTGCATAGAATACTACAAGAATTCACTGCTATACATAATATCAATGTTAATCTAAATAAGACTGCAGTCTGGTCTCTTTATAATACTAAACAATACTCTGGCTTATATGGGGAAAGCCATATGCCTTTCTGGGATTTCGTTTTTATATGAATGCAAATGCAATGAGGATTAAAATCCATAACAAACTCAAAAAAGAGACAGATTGGATCACTACTTCACTGTCGAAGGCATATCTATCAATATATTCCAAGATCCATCTGTTTAACCAACTAGTCACAATAAAAATTTACTTATTACTCACTCATTGTTACTTCTTCTAAAAATTTTATAAACAAAATCTCTTCTCTCTGCAATGAGCCCTTGTGGAAGAGGAAGACGATGTCAATATCTGCAAAACAGCTCACTAAACCAACCATTTACAATGGACTAGGACGTCTTAATATTTATACTTTCAATCTACAGAGTTCGGTCTCCCAAAAGCACTCCATCCAAAATTAATTCTACCATTAGATATTTTTAGCTGCTAATTTCTTCTAGTTCATTACTATCAATTTTTATATTCCTTTTTTGTGAAACTCATTGAAAATTAATTTAGTCTTTTTATTATTTTAGTTCTATTCTTTTTTGCTTTCATACTGATAACTCTTGCAATATTTCCTGAAACTCTGAAACAATAATTTGTGAAATAATCACATCATTTACAAAATTTAGATGGCTTGATTAATTTAAAATGTAGATAAAAAGTTTTAGAAATATAAAATCAGAATAATAGCTACAGTCAATGCTTCAATGCCTTCTCCAAATAATACTAACAGATATCTCCCCTGCCTATGACCAACTATCATACATCATTAATTACATTAAAACCATGTCTGTGTAGATATCTATTCAAATAATATACAAGTACTCATACTGAAAAAATTATTCATTAATACATTCAAGTCCAAGTCATGACACTAAATTTGACAATGCTTAGAATTAACAATCAGCAATTAGTCTGTAAGTTTAAAAATGGTCTTTTGAGCCAAAATACTTTGATTTTTGTTGAGATTAAATTTTTATGCACTGCCCACATCACCTTTTCTGAGATACTGAAGACTGTACACCAATATTGATCGGTTTTGCTCCATATGCACAGGGTCACATAAACACAGCAATATCTTTTCTATCATTGTCTAGCACTAGACCGAAACTCACAATATCATGACAATAGCATATAGACAACCCAACACAACCTTCAGACAATTTTTAAATCATAATATAAAGGCTCTAGCCCATCAGTCCATGCAGCCACTTTTATGCTTTATGCATATTGGTGCACTCATTGCATATTCACCTTAGGTATCAGTACAAAGTGACATCCATCAACATTTAATATCAAACTGCCAAAATTACGAGCCAGAGACAATACAGTTACATATTCAAACATTTTCACAGCAGCCTAGTCATTGATAACACAACAATCAATCCTCTAAGGTGACTCCATAAAACCACCATATGCTATCAATTAAATCTTTTTTATAAAAGATGTGACATGTGTCAACAAATAAAAATAGAGAGAATGTAGTCTTTGACTGCATAAAGTTGATATGGAGGACTATAACAACAATATTGGAAAACAATAAACTCAGTAACACAACAAATATATATGTTGATGTTTGCAATCAAACAGTAATAACATAGGATTTTTCTGAGAACTCAAATTACAGGAAGTAAAGATTCCAAATGTAATGTATACATATGTATCTGCACCTCCTCAAAAGTAATTGTATAAAATATATGCAAAGATAAATTACAAATAAATATACAAACTACCAGCACTCCCCCAAAAATTATAATCCTAAAAATATGTTATATATATATATATATATATATATATCTTAACTTATTCCTTTCACTAGCAATGTAAACATATGTATATGGAGTGGTGTATAGCAAATGTAACCCTTGGGTCATCAATAAAGTTCTTCTTTGAAACAAAATAATAATAATATTAATAATAATAATAATAATAATAATAACAGCAGCAACAACAACAACAGCAGCAGCAACAGCAGCAGCAGTAGCAACAACAGCAACAACAACATCAATAATAATAATAGTAGTAGAAATAGTAGTAATAGTAGTAGCAGCAGCAGCAGCAGTAGCAGTAATAATAATAATAATAATAATGATGGTGATGATGATGATGATGATGATAATAATAATAATAATAATAATAATAATAATAATAATAATAATAATAATAATAATAATAATAATAATAATAATAATAATAATAATAATAATAATAATAATAATAATAATAATAATAATAATAATAATAATAATAATAATAATAATAATAATAATAATAATAATAATAATAATGGTGGTTCAAAATCAAAGATAAGTTTCTTTTGACAGGATCATACTAACTTTGCAATCTTAAAAAATATCAATATTCTTCTTATACTATGCTAAATCTAAATATATATTTCCTAAATTACACCTCTGTCTCTTGAAGTGCCAAATGCAGACTTTTTACACTGATCCCTATTATGCTACAACTGATCCTCAATTCTGGACAAGACAATTGATATATTCTTCTATATCATGTCTATTCTTCAGAATCTAATGAGAGATTTATTACTTGAATAAATATGTTCATATAATAAACTCTCATAAATGATATTCTTTTTGTTTTTATATATACTCACATATAAAATATAAAATATTAATATAATAAACTACCTCTCAAAATGCATCTTGATTATAGCTACAAATTATTTGTCAATAGAAAATAAATAAATTTCACTAATAATAATAACATCAATACTTTTATGTATATATAAATCGCCTTTATGAGAAGAAATGCTAATAAGATTCTTGTAAAATCTACTATCTATGTACTAGTGTATATGCCATATATGTTCAATATATGTAGTAAAACAAAAAAGAAACAAAAGAATACCTGGTAGATTGTTATTTTGCCATGACAATCCCAAAAGAAGAAAATACATGTACACTGTAATCCTTTTTTTAACTTAATAATTTTGATTGACCTTTTTTTACTATTATTTTTTTTAATTAACAGTTTGTAAGAGTTTAGATTTAATTTTGCTTGATTCAGATTAATGTGGCAACATATCTTTGATGACAAATGCTTAAATTTTATGAAGAATGAAAGTTGACATACCTTAAAGCTTCCTTTCTGCTTGTTAAACTAAGATGAACTAACAGATGTATCCAAGTTATTTAAGATATTTTTAACATTAGAATTCTCATCTTACTCCTCAAGATAGGTGTAGCAATTCATTTTTAAAATAATTTCCTTTTTTCTTTCAGGTTGCATACTTGTTGATAATTTTTCTTTCCACCTTCAGATGGTAATTAGTTATAAAGATTTAGAGCAAAGGAAAAACAAATCATTCAGCTAGTATGCCTTCTTTATCCAAATCCAGATAAAGCTCCATTAATTAATATTTAGGCAAAAGAAAAAAAATATAATTATAACAAATTTTATTATCCCTTTTCAGCTAAAATGATTGTCAATAATAATAAAAAATTACAAGTGTAATCTCTTCTTTCTTTGTTGTATCATCTTTTACCATGGCATTCTAGCTTACATGTTCATGAGAGAATAAAAGTCCAAAATCTATGGTTAATATAACTATTAATTTTTTTCAAAAACTTCCTTTTTCTTTTAATATTTTACAATTGTTTCAAAATGAATAAATAAATGACTAATTCTTATAGATATTTAAAATAAATCTAAATAATTCAGAATACTTACAATACATAAATACATATTTGAACATCATAAATCCTTTTTAATAAACAAATTATATTTTTATACAATTTTATATATTACAATCATTAGCATTTCCCAAAGTAATTTTTATATAGTCTGTTTATTTACTCTGTATATTATTATTATTGCCAAATCTACAACCATAACAAATGTAGACCACAAAAGTGGGAAGGAACAAGAAAATATTAACAATAATAAAAAATATATGCAACAAAATTGAATGAAGATAATAACTATAGAGAAAAAAATGCAACACATTCTACTAAAATAAAAAAATATTGTGATATATATTAAACAATTAATTTTAAAAGAAAAATATAAACATCAAACTAATAAAATATCCATCTTCCTTTACTAATAAATAATTCAAATTTTATGCACAATTAAAAATAAATATCTCTGCTTTCTTATATTCCCTTCTATCAATATATATATATATAAACTGATAAATTCACTCAGTAGAGTTTAGTAAGTTTGCCTCTGATGGATTATTTCTGATCTAAATTATTATAAAGTCTCTGCTCATTGATTTCAATATAATGTTTTTGATTTTTCCCAACTTGTTCATTGACTAAACACATAAATGTTGGTGATGAGAAAAAAAGTTATGCAGATAAAAGCTATTTTTCATTCTGTCTCTGGCTTTTTAATATACATTTCTCTGAAGTTGGAAATGCTATATTGTGGATTCTGACTGGTACACTTCAGGCAAGCTTAGTAATTTATGCTTGCACTTTTTAGGCATTCTAACTAGCTGGTGACATTCCAGTACTGAATAGTGCCATAATAATGATCTTGTGAAACAATGTAGAATGCTGCTAATATGTATTCTGTTTTTTTGACAGATGTTGTATGTGCTTTTCTCTTTTATACTTTCTTGTTAAGTAAAGGCAAATCTTTCCAGAAAATCTACACTCATTTCCCCCTATCTTTTAAACTATATTTTTGGTTTAATTCTTTTAATTATAGTTCTGATTAAATTTAACCATTACTGAACCTTATCAGAAAATTTAATTTGTTATTGTTTTTTTTTTTTTTTAGTTTTCTCTCTCTTTTTTTTAATTAGATTATAATCTTAATTAATTTATTAATCAATATTATGAAATATATAAATTTGTTTTATAACTTAGTGTATTAATAATACACAAAGTTTTACACATTTTAAGAATCTTATTATAAATATAAAATTTATCATAATTATATAATTATCTAAATACCAAAGTGCAAACTAAGCTATGTAGGGCCCAGTGCTTTTTTCAATTGGTTGTTTTAACATTTTTTTGAGATTTAATGTAAATTAAACAAAAGATTTTAATATATATATATATATGTAACTCTATAAATAAATATTTGAAAATACAGTAATTAAAAGTCAATAAAATTATATGTATAACTATAACTTAGAAGTGCTTTTACTACATTGTAGCTTTGTCAACTATCACATTTAAAATGTCAACTTTCCCATAATTCTGTTATCTTATCTTAATGTTTGATGCTTGCTGATTAATTAAATTTTGCTTGTATTTATATAATAACATTGCCTCTTTAATTTTTCTTTTATTGTTATTTCTTTCAGTTTCCAAAATTTTTACATTGTTTTGATTTTAATTATAACAATGTAAAAATTTTGGAAACTGAAATAAATAACAATAAAAGAAAAATTAGAGAGGCAATGTTAATATATAAATACAAGCAAAATTTAATTAATCGGCAAGCATCAAACGTTAAGATAACAGAATTATGGGAAAGTTGACATTGAATTATGGGAAAGTTGACATTTTAAATGTGATAGTTGACAAAGCTACAATGTAGTGAAAGCACTTCTAAGTTATAGTTATACATATAATTTTTATTGACTTTTAATTACTGTATTTTCAAATATTTATTTATAGAGTTACGTATATTATTTTGAAGAAATACAGACATCGATTTGTAATATTATATATATATATATATATTAAACATGAGAAATGTATCCAGCCAGAAAGCAGTCATTTTGACTTCAATTATAAGCTAACCAAAACCTTTTAATATTTAATGTAAATTAAACAAAATGTTTTAATATTATATATTAAATGTGAGAAATGTAGCTGCCATGAAAGACTGATGTTTCAATTTCAATTATACACTAATGAAAACTAAATGTAAATACTGTACTAAAGCATCTATTGTTTTTCCCTCACTATATAACACATTTCAAACTTGAATCTGTGTACTATAATCACATTTTCTTCATGATTTCAATACTATACTTTTGTAGTTAAAAGCATATGTTTTTTCCAAACAGTTTTTTAATAATGGAACCATTGTTTTTATAATAATTCCTTGCTATAACAATTTTTTTAAAAGATTTTATGTGAATTAAACAAGTTACTTAAATATTATATAAATAAATTTCTGAATTTTAATAAAGTTAAATTAAAATTTACATTTTTAAGTATATCTGTTGTGATGTAATGTGATGCACTGTGACTTCTCTTTATACTGAATCAGGAATCTCTCAGCCACTGTGACTAGAAAAATCTGTTAGCCACTTTACCTTCCCTTTCCATTCCCCACCCTAAGTCATATTTTATATTTATTGGAGCAACCACTGAATATTTTTTTTGATAGGGTCTAATTAATCATAATAGTTTTTTTAGCTTTATTAATAATTACCATTTAATAATGTTGGAATACAAAAATATCTGTTGATTTTTGTAATATTTTTTTTATTAAATATAATATTTGTAATACTTTTTAATTGGTCACTTTAACAATTTTTTTAAGATTTAATGTAAATATATTTTTTATTAAATATTGTTAATTTATAAAAGTTCATTAACATTGCTAAGTATATCATTCATCTGAACTATATTAACTTAATGGTTTGCCAGTCATGGTTAAAAATGTGACGGAGTTTGATGAACTTTCCATCATTCAAATCCCGGCAATTTTAGATGGAAAATAAAGATTTTTACGTGAAACGAGAGATTATACAAAGTTCCGTAAGTTGCTGCCCTCTTGTGAATTATTTTACAAGTAAAAAATCAATAAACCTGTCAGTTAAGGTTAAACAAAAAAGGAAGGCAGACTTATCTGGACTTATTTTAGATCTGATTGGCTAATAAATTTTGACAACAAAGAAAATCTCTTGCCAATAACCAAATCGCTCCAATTTCTTTTGTTTTATTTCGAAAGCAATAAACGAATGTTTTAGATCATTCTAAAAGGTATTTTTGAAATATTATAAATTATTTTCATAAAATATGCTGAAAACCAAATTATTTAAAAAAAATAGTTAAGATTTTAACAAAAATTAACCAAAATTATTAATTTTTTTCTGCAAAGTAAAACTGTCAAACAAATCATATCGTCAAGTAAGCATTTTGATTCATTTTTCAATTTTGTTTTACATTTATTGCTAGTAAATATTTCTACAATTATAAAGAGAAATTTATTTTTGAAAAAACTTTTGTTTACTTTCATAATCTGACAAATTATTAATATACTTTTTATAAACGAAACTAAAGTGATTATATTAATGAAAGTTGAATATATTTTGAAGATTGAATTTGTATTTTGACACTTCACTTTGTGAAATTGACCAATTAAAACGTTAGGCTTTTACCTCAGTTGTCCAATAAAATAATCAGCAATAAAGAGGTTAAGAGATTGACAGACCATGAAAGCATTGAGTGTCTCAATATCAATTTATGAATTAGAGTTTATACATGTTTTTTCAGCTAAATGGGAAGCTTTACCATGAAATATATACAATATATCTGTAATTAAGAGTATTTGTGCTAATTTTTTCCTAATGGTTTTTACTTAATGGTAGAATTACTTCATTTGCATAAACATAGTGGTTGAAATATCATAGGACAAACATTCATTCACCAATCAGACAACAAAGAAACTACAGTATTTATATATAAGTTAAATTTAAATTAAACATAGATATGTGACATCACATTTTATTATTTTAATTTTGATTTTATTTTCATTTATTTGAGAATATTTGTTAAATTCCCCATTTTATACTCATTTCATCGAAGAACTTTGTAATGCATGATATAGTTAGAGTTGGCTAAGGATATAATGGTGAGACAATAAAGAAAAGGTGACTATTTCATTTCTCATTATTTAAACTTGAATCTGACTCTCTTCATTAACATCTAAAGTTCAAACCATATCATATATATTTTTTCCCATACATCTTTGGTTGTCTATGATTTCTTATATTTATTTATCGCCAAAAGGATTTAGAACCAATTTTTTTTTAAATGCTACCACTGCAGCACACATTTTTACTAATCATATTATTTTCAAACTATTAGCCAATTCCATGTACAACTATGCTTCTATACATTCATACAAGCAATCTGTCATGCATCAGAATAGAGAATCAGTACTATAACCCTAACATTTACATTTAACACCACTATCCATAAACAACAGAAATATTTCTATACACCAGGTCTTCTGCCACTGGTATAGCTCCACTTAACCAGTAATATCAAGAATATTTTACTGGTATACAGATAGTCCCCAAAAATCTCAGCTAAGGTTTTATCCAAGAGAAGTGTGACCATTGTGAGTAAAATAATACAAGGAAGATAACTAAGAAAGAATACATAATTTTTAGAGAATCATGTAGGTTAAAAAAGGTATTGATTAATAAAATGAGAATAGACATGATAAGAAAATAAGGAGGTTAAAAGAAGAAAAAGGATTAAAAAAGATAAGAAGAAACGGAATAATTATAAGGATAAAATTTATAATATGACATGTATAGAATTAACAGAAAAAGAAAAGGATATTATAAATAAAGGGATTAAATATGTACCATATGGATATAATGGGAATAATGAGATAATAGAATTGAATACACTAAATGAGAAAATAGCACAGGGGTGTGTACAAAAGAATTACAAAGTCTATTATTATTATCAGAATATAGATAGTAATAAAATTATTAGTAATAAAGTTTGGATAGAAAAATTTAATAATGAAGCAGAAAATATGATTTATAGAATATGAAAGAAACAAAAATAAAGGAATTAATAAGGCTGATGTTGTAAAGAATATTAAAAAAATAAAGGATAAGTATAAGAATAAAATAGTTTTTACAAAATCAGATAAAGGGAATAAATTGGTAATGATAAATAAAGATTATATAGAAAAGTGAATAATAAGTTGAAAGATAATATATTTGGTATAATTAAAATGATTATACTAAATTATTGAATATAAGAGTATATACAATAATAAGAGACTTTTATAAAAATGTTATAATTGATTATAATACATTTGATTATTTAGGGGTAAAAGATTGTATAGCAACTAAAATTTATGGAGTACTTAAAATTTTTAAAGAAGGTATACCACTAAGACCAATTATTAATGGTAGTGGTTCATATTATAACAAAGTATCTAAATGGTTGTCTATAAATCATATATAAACAATAATAAAGTTTAATAAGTGATATTAAAAATGTAATAAATAAATATACTATTTATAATTTGACAATGATTACAATGGATGTTGCATCAATGTATATGAATATTAATGTGGAATGGCAATAGATATAATAATTAATAGATATAATAATTAATAGATATAAAAAGGATAATAAAGATATAAATATACTTACAAAACAATTAAAGGAGATTATAGAATTATGTTGTAAAGAAGTAACATTTCAATTTAATGATAGGTTTTACAAACAAAAAGAAAGTTACTAATAGGAAAAGCATTAAATGGAGTATTGAGTAATATTTATATGGAAGAATTGGAAAAGTTAATGTTAGTGACTAATAATATTCCAATCTTTATTAGAAGATATGTAGATGATTATTTGTTGATATTTAATAAAACACAAAGGCAGATAGATTTATTTATAGAGGATGTTAATAAGATGGATAAGAATATTAAATTTATTGTACAAAAAGAAGTGAATAATATACTGACATATTTAGATATAAAGTTGATGAAATCATATGAAGAAGGGAAACATAGTATTGAAAATCAATTCATAAGAAAAATAATATAGATAATAATATAACTAATTGGCCTTCAAACATAAAGATAAATATAAAATAAATATAATACATTCTAGAATTCATAGAACAGTAAATTATTGTTCAAGTAAAGAAGATTATGTTAAACAAACAGATTTAAATATTTGAAATACAGGCACTCTTCATATACCTGGAGCGTAATTGTAAATATAGGGGATTTGAACTCAGACTTTCAAGAACCTTTCAACTATCCACACTATTTCATACCACTAATACACATGAACTCACACATGTAGAAAAGATATGTGTTGCCAGCACTCATCAGTTAGTCCAGATTATTATCTCCCACACACATATATAATCAGTACTCAGTTTATATTAAGATAGCAAACCCTCATATTTGAATGGACAAGCTTCAATCTACTCCAACCTCCAACTCTTCAGCCATCCATACCATTGAAATCTGACGATGGAAATCTCAAATCCCATGCTGATGCCAATATTATTGACATACCTATTTTGACCTCAAGTCACTCTGACCCTTCATGTATAGGACCTTATCCATTTAAATACATAGAAGAGGGATGGGCAGGGTGCAGGCTTAAATATTTACACATTAAGCTACAATGTACATATATGTGTATATTTGTATATGTGTGTATAGGACTTACCATACATATGCAACCAAAGCAGTCAACATCAACTAAAACAAAAATATATAATTAATTCATAAGTTTTGCTCATATAAATAAAATTAATAATTTTAAAATTACTGACACTATATAAATATGTGAGTGTACTGTTTATGACATAGCTATTAAAAACGGTCATATTATGATTAAAACATTGTAAAAAAATATTCAATATTACAAAATTATAGTTGAAAAAATATGTATCCATATTATTATATACAAGCAGTTTTATTTTTTTAATATTACTTCGATCTTTTTAAACATTTCATCTAGCTGAATTTTCTTTACATTTTTTAATATCTTTCTGTGTAATTTTATATAGAATATTTAAATACAAATATAGTATATATACTTAAACTAGATGTAATTAAAGGAGATTTGAACCCAGGCTTTTAAGCTTCCTTCAGTCATTCACACTATCTGATATCGCCGATGGTTCAAATCCCATTTAATTTTATATAGAATAAATACAGACTTATTAATAATTTTAATCCCATTTAATTTTATATAGAATAAATATAGACTTATTAATATTTTTATCGTACGGATGATTATTTTTGTAGTATTTCGATCAAATCATCAAATAATATTATTAATATAGACTAATATTCGTATGTGAGACAACTTTGGGAATTTATACCTACGTCAAAACAAAAGAGCTAGATGTAAAAAGTGATATAAAATGTAGTAATGGTCTATTTCTTATTTCATTTATTATATATGTAGATGAATTGTTAAATAAATATTGTTTGGCTAAATATAAAATTCGCATTAAGAATAGAAAGGGTAATACAATATTAAATTTCTGATGTTACGTTAGTTTCAGATAGTAAGGAAGAGCTCATAAAATATTTCATAAGACGGCAAAACATTCAGAAAGTTTGGAATAAAAATGAATACTAATAAAACTAACGCAATGAAATACTGTATATAGAAAAAAATAATTAAAAGTAAGCCTTGCAAAGAAAAGTATATACATCAAGGTAGTGATTTAAATATTTTGATAATTCCTGGTGATAATAAGGATAATGAAATTCAAACAATAGTTGTAATAATTACACACGTTTTAAATAAAAATAGTAAGTTTTTGTGAGAATCATTGAAATCAACTATAATAAAAAATAAAGCTTGTTAAATCTTAGGGATCAGAAAAAAATACAATTAAAAAAACGAGAAAAAATTTAAATGCTATGAAGATATGTATTTTGAGAAGAATGGGAATAATGCCTTGGCAAGATAAGTTTAGAAGAGCAGAAGAGTCAAAAATAATAAATGAAAAAAAAATTTTCGAGAAAATTACAGAGAGAAAATGGGTTTGCATTTAAATACCCAAGAATTATAAAAATAAAAATAAAATATTGGAGGGAATTCTAAAACGTAAAAAAAAGAAATACTAGATTAAATAAGTTACGGATTTTAATGAAATAAATAGATAAAAAATAGAGCAAAAAAGAAAGGCTTGCTAATCATTTTATCCATTTGTACTAAATAAATGTGTTTTTACCTCTATATAATTAAGAGGTTATTTTTATATTTTAAATATATGATTGCAGGAATGATTTATAATCTGTGAATAACCCTTAAGTTGCATTCGAGTTAATTAAGCTTCCTTAGTTAAGTCAACTAAATATATAAATGCCATATACTACTGTGTTATGGTGACATGCATTCATTTTGTAAGTTCTTATTTTTAGTAAGCGCTTATTTACAGTAAACAGTTTTCATTAAAGTGATATATGATTAATAAACATTTTATTAGATTAAAAGTTATTATCTAAGATATAAATGAAATGAAAAAAATATATTGAAAAGCGTAATTGAGAAAAACCTTGTTTTGTCTCTTAAATTATGAAGAGAAGAAAAAAAACTGGATTGACCACAATAGATAGCAATGAAAATATAGAAATACTCAGGAAAAAGTGCTACGTTCAGCGACAGTCATTGCACGATTACTTAAATAATGAATCTGAGTTCGAATGTCTTATATGTTACAGTATATACGTGCAGATGTGTGTAAGCCCCCCCCCCAAAAAAAAAAAATCCAATAAACAATAATGACAGAAACACGCTTTCTCAATATCTTTACTTTGATTATGACATCCCTTTTGAGAATTATTTCAGATCATGAACTTTATATCATTTGTTTTAAAATTTACTATATTTGCATCAACTTTATTTTGTCACCAGTAAATAAAAAAGTGATTAAAATATTCTAAAGTGATCGTGGTTCAATAAGTCCAAGTCAAAGTATTGCTTGATCACTTACATTTTTTATACTTATCAATGCAGAGTAGTGTATCTATGACAATAATTTTTAGCATGATAAATACAAAAATATTAACTGTTTTGGAAAAGAAAACTATAGAAAGTTGTTTTAACATGTTTTATAAAAATGGATATATATCAAAAATAAATGAGGGAACTTATAATCTGCCATATTTGGAAAATGATTTTCAGGGAAAAAAATTACAGGATATGTAAAGATTTAAATATAAAACGAGTAAACTGGAAGTATTTAGAATTAAACTGAGAATATTTATACAATAGAAGTAATAAAATTAGTAGACCGAAAGTTCTGAATTAATCTTAATAATAAAAATAGTTTTAAGAAGGCTAGAGATTTCTGGATATATCGTAACTAAAATAATAATAATCTTAGTTTGGTATGTTCATAGATTACACGAATTTTAAAATAGCTGACATACATTTTGTAGATTTGAAGACAAGTAAAATTATTTTGTATTACATTTTTAGAATATATATAAAGAAAGTTACTGTTAACACTAACTGAAATAATTATAGAAAATATACAAACCATTATACAATTACAAATATCCAGTAACGCCCTCTGTTTAAAGATCTATATCTCAATAATAGCAAACCTTAAAATGATACCACTTTAAGGTTGTATGCTAAACGATGTTAAATATTGAAATACAGACCTACTCAAACACAGAGCATGAAATTTTAAATAAGCAAACGATCTTAAATTTTTGCTAATAAACTAACAAGTTTACAAAGTTATTAAAGACAAACTAAACATTAGATTTTAATCTTTAAATTCCTCCCAAACTATAAATGAAAAGAAAGTTACTGTTAACACTAACTGAAATAATTACTGGATATTTGTAATTGTATAATGGTTTGTATATTTTCTATAATTATTTCAGTTAGTGTTAACAGTAACTTTCTTTTCATTTATAGTTTGGGAGGAATTTAAAGATTAAAATCTAATGTTTAGTTTGTCTTTAATAACTTTGTAAACTTGTTAGTTTATTAGCAAAAATTTAAGATCGTTTGCTTATTTAAAATTTCATGCTCTGTGTTTGAGTAGGTCTGTATTTCAATATTTAACATCGTTTAGCATACAACCTTAAAGTGGTATCATTTTAAGGTTTGCTATTATTGAGATATAGATCTTTAAACAGAGGGCGTTACTGGATATTTGTAATTGTATAATGGTTTGTATATTTTATATATATATATATATATATATATATATATATAACCTTACAGGTGTTTTTGTAAATTGGCTACTATATTTAAAAAACTGTAAAATTATTGGCTTTAATTTTATAGTTAAGTAAATATATTCATCGTTGTCATTGATTGTATAGCATAGACTATATTTAATATGTTTAAAAGTCTCTTATACTAATGCTTAAGAGAAAATATAATTTTATAAAGCCTTTTTTTAAATGGCTTCCCAAGAAAATTTTGTGATCAATGCTTGTTTTAAAATACTTATGCTTATATTATTGACGTTATTCTTATTAAAAAACAAAATATTGTATAAATAAAAAAGATACTTACATACATAAAATAAATTATTTAATACAAAAATACAGAATAAAATTATAAAGCTAACATTAAAACACTAAAACATTTAAAAATAAAGCCATTACATTTTAGATTACATTTTTATTTAGATGTAGAACAGACAGTTCTTACATTTTATATTTTGTGTTCATGTGTGTATGAAAGCTGATATACTTAAAGTTAGTAATAATTGACTGACTTTGCTAGATATTTTTTTTAAAATAATATTATTTATTAACAGGTCAATTTAAATTCAATTGAAATAAATATCTGAGAACTTTATAGTTTATGATTTATTTATTTTAAATAAATGTTTATAGTATTATTTAAAACCCGAAATAAAAGTGTAGCAATTGAGAAAGATTGAAATTATTATTGTTTTTTTTTTTCACTTTTGAACATTGTTCATAAAATTTTACCTCATTGATTCAAAAATCTTAGCATCTATTATTGTAACCGGCAACCTGATGACATCTTCCAAATTTTACTGGAAAAACCAAAAAAAAAAAACCGCAATGCAGAATGGGAAGTATATTGAATCCAAACATCAGCTGATCAACGGGTTATAAACAATGAGTTTTGGAAAATCCAGACAGTCTTCACAAATTTTCATGGCAGTCAGGACCTAATCAGGTTAAAAATCTTAAATAGCGTTTTGTATGCCATCTACAAGATAATCAGCTAAGCTAACCAGTCTAGACATTTTGCCTTTGCTGGTTAAAAATTTCTTCTCATCATACTAAGAAAATGATAAATAATAACAAATAAACCGGAAACCATCCTTGATTTAGTAAGTAATTCTTTATTTCACGAAATCTCATTTATTATAGTCAACTGTTAGTGGAAAATGGATAAATTGACTAATGGAATGCTGTCCACTACTTCAGCAATAAATCGCTGATCTTTTTCGATTGGAAGTAATAGTAAATAGCTGATATATTTGGAAAAGTTATATTTATTAACTTCTGATAAGTTGCTGGTGTTTATTTTCAAAATATTGTGAAATAATTGTTTTCCTTTACTTTAAAAAAATGTGCATATTAAATCTCAATATCATGAATTTATCTCAATAATTTTTCAAATCAAATATGGCTTCATTAGCTTTCAGCTTGAAAAAAAACATTAATTCAAAAATTAATGGAAAAAAACACTGCTTATGAATAATAAACTATTTGCTTAATCTGATATATTATCAGTATTATTAGCAATAAGTATTAAATATCTATAAAAGAATGCTAATTCTTTAGATAAAATTATATCTTTTCAGATGCATTAAATTTCTGTATGTAATAAACTACGAATTTATCTCCAATGCTTTAAGAATTGCATTATGGATTATCAACGCTTAAATATTTAAATATCATTAAATAAATAATGGATTATGAAAGATAAATATCTGAATGCAACTTCTGAATTATGGATTATCAAAGTAAATATTAAATATGATAAATATCAAAATTATAAACAATCTTAAAACAAATTAACGTGCTGAATGTAACTTACCTTAGATTAACAAAAATGCTAAATGCCTTTATTAATCTTGATATTGTGCTACAGAAAAGATTAAATTACAAAATGAAATTAATTGTGCTTTACATCATCTTTGATGCTGTTATTTTAAAAGTGTTCGTAAATTCACAAGAAATTTTGAATAATTTTCAAGTATCAATATTTTATTAAGATAAGTTTTAAATCATCATAATTAGCGGAGAATTTTTGAATGCACTTTCTCATAATTACGTCTTTCTTAATTAGTTATTATTATTATTATTATTATTATTATTATTATTATTATTATTATTATTATTATTATTATTATTATTAATTCTAAAATAGTATATACTCCTTTCATAAAATTAAGTAATTCTAACAAATATTACAAGTTTGTTAGAATTATATATTATTATAAAAAAGTTTCCTCCGATATTACAATGATAATGTACAGTTAATATTTTTATTTAATATTATAATTGATGATATTGAATGGGATTAAATGGGAATGTCAATAACTATTAAACTTATATAAAACCGTGATATATTGCAATTATTATATGTTTTATGGGTTCTTAAGTCTTAACCTCAAAAATTAAATGAAATTAATCATCATTATTAAAATAAGTAGATTCATAAGGAATATTTTAGGCATCATTCTTATATAGTAGTATTAATATTTTTAATGTAATATACTATGGAACAAGGCATTTTAATGACCTAGTTATATATTTTGTTAGTAGAGTACCATTCCTAATGTTTAAGCCTGCAAATAAATCCAGTAAAGAATCTTAAAGGAAAATAAATAAACCTTTTGTAATAAATATTATTTTTTCTACGATAAAAATTAAAAATAAATATTATTTAGGTATGCTAAGCAATAATTGCGCTTGCTTTTTTTAAAAGAGTGAAAACTTCTCCAGCGTTATTAAGTGAAGTTGGTTAATAATTGATTAGTTAGTGAAATAAACTAATTAAGAATCACATAGATTATTTATCAGTGATTGTTATGATGATTATTATTATCCTCCAATAGTTGAATTGAGAATTATTTTTTGAAATAATAAAAAACCTATTCCTATTTAATGTTAATGTCCTAGCAATACTGTACTTTTCAGATCCCAAGTCTAAATTAGATTTAGAAAACACATATTAATATTTATTAAATATTTTTATATAATTTTCTTATTGTTATTATACATTTTATTATTCATTTTATATTAATTAGTATAGCAATTGTTAATTTTTAATACTTCCCCTTTATTGTTATTAAAGAAACATAGACATCATATATTTAGAAGATAAAGATCATATTTAAGATATTAAATCATAAATAAATCCATTTGGATTAAATACATCATTATTGAATTGATGCTACCTGAGATATAAAAGTATTGAGTAAGATGATGTACATGAAATCCCTTTAATATTGTCATATCCCAAAAATGCATAAACACACTTTATGTCTATACATTTATTTTCTAATTTTATCTAACCCTAAGATAAACCATTAGTCAACTTTATATTTAAAATTGGTAGCCTTAGTTTTAAACACAGATTAAGTTGCTCTTGATTAGTTTTTATATGTAAAAAAAATATTTATTTTTACCATGGATTTTCATCCTTTAGTCATTTCTTTTGCTCCAGTTATTGTTTTATTATACTTTTCTTTGTCCATATAGTTTTTTTTTCTTTTCTAAGTCCATATATCCATATTACATTTCCTTTTTTCTCTTTGACATCTCCAGATTTTATAAGTATTTTAAGTTTATGTTTTTCAGGTTAGCTTTTCCTTCTTGTTTTCCAAGTTTCCTGTATATAATTATTTTTATTTCAGACCTTCTATTTATCTTTTTTCCTTGTAGTTTCACGTTTACAATATAATAATTTCCATGTCAAATAGACCCAAGTTAGGGCAGTCATTATTTTGGATGAAACAATACATATGACTTGTTGAAAATTTATTCCAAGGATACTTTTTTTTTCTTGCATTTTGTGGTGCAATTGACCTTTCATTTCTTTTGATGCAATTAATTACATAGTTGAATTGGCATATGGTTCTTGTAAATTCCATTTCAAAAATCATTTTCTAAAACAAGTAATAAGATTAATTTACCTTTAGACTACAAGCTTAACTTTTCACTATTCTCTTCACCACAGCTCAATTACTACTGACATGACATTAAACCCTACTACTTTTTCCCTTGAAATTATATTTTAAAATAACTTGATATTCATGCACAGAGAAGACTATTCCAAACATGACATCATTAAGCCTTGACTAATTGATTTTTTTTTTTTTACAAAAAAATATCTTTTTTTTTTTTAATAAAAAAGCTAATTATATCCTAATTAGTCGGAAAATTTCTTTGTTGTTATTTATTCTTTCTTACATCCTTGAAACAGATGACATTTTATTTATATTTTAATTTGAAAAAAAAATTTCATTTTTTTTTTTTAGGAAGAAAGAGAGAGAGAAAAAAAGACAAAGAGAGAGATAAAGAGAGAGAGGGAGAGAGAGAGAGAGAGAGAGAGAAAGAGAGAGAGAGAGAGAAAGAGAGAAATCCCTTTGAATTAATTGATAATAACTTTTTTTTTTTAAAAAATGCCGTTTTTTTTTTTTGAAAATTGATAAACACTCTTAAATAGTCTACTTACTTTTCCTGTTCTTTTTTTTTTTCAACAAAAAATAAAATAAGCAAATAAAAATTTTTGAACAGAAAAAAAAAATATCATTATTATTCATTTATTTTATTTTTTGTTCTCTTTCTTTTACAGCTATCTATAATAAATATTAAACATCCATATTATTATTTAAAACACAGATTTGTCACATGATTGTATAATGAATGTAAATCTTTTAATAATTTTAATAATTCAAACTTATTCAAATTCATATTTAATAACTAGGCTATATGAAAACTGATATAAAAATAAATAATTCTCAATGATAAATAGATATAGTTTGATTTTTATATATATCAAATAAAAGTAATCAGAGATAAGCTTATCAAAATAAAATTGTACATTCTAAAATATACAATTTCTAGTACTTGTTTATTGATCTTACATATGTATAATAACAGGAAAATTGAAGAATTAGATAATACAGGACATATTCACAAGTAAAAAAAAAAAAATTTACATTTTTTGTTATACCATAATTGCTGTAAAAAGGTTAGAAGAAAAAAAAAAGTTTTTATTTGATTTTATACTAAATGTAACAATTAATTAATGTTACGATATTTGTGATTATTTGGATTTAAATTATTATAATAATTATAATTTTACTGTATTTTCTAAAGCCACAAAATAGTGCATGATGAAAATGTGATATTTTAGATATTTTACATTAGATTTAGGATGCTTAGGGAAACAAATACATTAATATGTTAGTTAAATATAATAATTTTTTTCAACATTTGTTAGTTCATTTAGACCAAAATGACAAGTTCATTTATATTACAAAAAAAGAATAACGTGAAAAGCTGAAACCTTTAATAGATGCACCTTAAAAATGCTTAAATGACAGCCAATCAGATAATAACAATGACTGCACAAGGAACTCTCAATTCAAAACACAAGTCAGAAATTTTATGAGAAAAAAATGGAACCCACCTTCTTCTCTACTTAAATTTATATATAAATAAGCCAGACTCAAGCATTTTAAACTAAGAGTGTGAAGCTTTAAACACCTTCACATTTAATTCACTAAATATTATATATAAATAAACAATGTGAAATTTTTAGATTTACTACGCAGTAATTTTCAAATCTAATGAAATGAAAATTATTGCGTAGTAAATCAAAAGATTTCATGTTGTTTATTTATATATAATATTTAGTGAATTAAATGTGAAGGTGTTTAAAGCTTCATACTCTTAGTTCAAAATGCTTGAGTCTGGCTTATTTATATATAAATTTAAGTAGAGAAGAAGGTGGGTTCCATCTTTTTTTTGTAAAATCTCTGACTTGTGTTTCGAATTGAGATTTCCTTGTGCAGTCATTATTATTATCTGATTGCTATCATTTAAGCATTTTTAAAGCACATCTGATAAAGCTTTCAGCCATTCATGTTATTATTATATTATCTTCTTGCACTTAATCAATTTAATATATTACAGAAAAAGTAAAAATGAATTTTCTTCTATAAAGTGGAGTGTTTTACATCAAGCATATACTGTTGCCCCTTGAATATATTTATATATATTTTTATATTGTCTCTTTATCACTTGTACATTCATATTCAATGAACTATCACATGAAGAAATAGTATATTGTGTGATATCTCATACTAGGTAATTTGTATGTCTTCATTACTGTGATTTATCACTGCTGCTATCTTGCAATAATTCCTTTGGAAAAAAATAGCTTTATATTTTATAACCTTGGACCATATACTAACTTTAAGTAATTGTGGACCTATTATAAATGATTATTTCATTTAGAAATTGATTAAGTATTTGCTTCTTTGTTTAATGAATTTGAATCGTTTAGGTAAGACGAATTGTTAAACTCGATTGGTTCATTTCGGCTTGTTAGGCAAACTGGATGAGTTTACCATAATCTTTTTACTGTAAAAAATTTTTCACACATATATCATAATTTATTAGATGCTGTGGCAGTCTTTGGTTTATTCACCTTCTATTGATAGTAGTCACTTGTTGTCTATATATTGTGTTCATTGATTACGCTTAGTATCCTATGCTTATAAAGTTTTGGCATGAACTGGATCTTGACTATTACTTTCTGAGAATACTAGTCATTAAATCACTGTGTTTGAGTGGGCTAATTTTCTATTCGATGTTTTTGCAGTTAAAATAAAGCAAGTTTTTATTATGACTATGAGTTTTATCATCATGAGGTGCAGACGTTTTCTGATCACGTTGAAGCTGGTATCTAATTTTTAATAATTTCCATAATATTGTGTCCCCATTTCGAAGTAGCTATAGCTTCTGCTTAATTTTTTAATGTACACTTTTGGTTTAAGATTAGATAAATTTTGCAGTGAGTTAATTAAAATTTCAGGTGACTGATGATGAATTTGTGTACTATATAAACAGAATTCTGCTTAAGCTCACATTTCTTTTCTGCTGTCTGTTTCTAAATGCATTTATTGGCGTCATAAACTATCTATTCGTATGCCTATTACTTTTTGATAGAATAATGTTAATATAAAATTTTATTATTCACTAAAAAAAATTTGAATTAGATAAATATAAGGGCTGTTCCTAATATTGGCAACAACAATCATTAGAGAATGACCCATGGCAAATATTTTTTGTGTGTTTCAGTCGCCAATGTACTCAATAGAGTATCTTAGATATCTCTATTTTAATAAGACATCTATAACAACAATAAATTGTTTACCTCTCATACGCAGAATAATTTATATAGAATCTCTCCTAGAGTTTTGAGATTTAACGAGAATATTTTGATTCATTTGATATTTTTGGAATTTATTGATCTGTTGTGTTATAGTTGAATCTCTTCTAGGTTATCAGACATATAATCCAGACAACATTTTCATTCTAACAACAGAGAAATAAAATTGTTTTGTTTGAAGACCTGGTTGTAACAATAATTCTTGTTACCTATAATATACATAATATATATTCTTTACAATGGTCTGCTCTTGATTTTTCATTGTATAAGTTTTATAGCTTGAAAACTGATTATTTTGTGCATATCAATTTACTCAGTAGCCGATACACCAGATCATTTGCTGTCTGGTAGATTAATTCAATAAGTTATTACTTTACTCTCAATGAATTCGTTATTTTCAAATACAGCTATATTAATTCCAACTTCGCTTTTTTCAGATTGTTTAATTCATAAATTCATTTGAGTTTATTGAAAGTTGGGGATTTTTTTCTGTGTTGAATATAAAGTTGTATGCTGTCAGAAAGTAGCTGTAGAAGCATTTTTAGCTGTAAATAAATCTAGTAAAGTTTTATGATCAGTAAGAAAAATAAAAGATTTTCTATAAATATTGTGCCACTACTTTTAATACCGAATGATTGTATGCTGAAAATTTAAAAAAAATTGAAAAATCTGTAATCGTTATCATACGAGGTGGTAGGAGACCAAAAAAGTGTACGGAATTAAATAAAACAATTGAAAATGAAGAGCTTGAGGTATTAGCAGTAGTGGAAACACATCTAAGAGAAGAAGAACCTATTTTGGAACATTTGGTATGGCAGGGTATAAATAGAAAAGAAAAAGAAAAAAGGGGTGGTGGTATAGGTGTTATATCGAAAAAATATTTAAATATTGTAAAATGTCAAGAACATTTGTGGTTTGAAATAAGATTGGGTAGACAAGAATGAATGGTGGCTATAGTTTATATAGCCATTGGAGATAGTCAAATTATAATGGAGTGGAACAGTAACATATATGAATGTCTAGTTAAGAATATACAAAGTTTTAAAGAAAAGGGAAAGAGAATAATGATTATAAGGGATATAAATTGGACATATTAAAGAAATTGATGATGTAGATAATAAAAATGGACAGCTTTTAAAGAAAGTTTGTCAGAAAGTGAATTTGAGTATTGGAAATCTATTAAATATTTATGAAGGACAATACACATAGTCTAGAAATAATATATTTTACACAATAGATTATGTATTGGTAGAGAAAGAGGGAATGAATAAAATACATAAAATTAAGATGTTTGATAATGAAGAAAAAGTATGCACTAGTGATCATAACTTCATTGTAATTGAAATGGTTAGTAATGTGACGGAGAATAGAAATAAAAGTAAAAATAATAGTGAAAGATGTGGATGGAGAGTGAATGAAAAGAATAAGTTGGAAGAATATAAAATACAAGTTGAAGAAATCATGGAAGAGTTGGTTGGAGATGAATATAAGGACTGGTCTAAAAAAGTAGAAAAAGTGGCAAATAGGGTTTTAGGTGAGAATATTCAAAAGTAATAAAAAAATGAGAATTAATAAAAGTGTAAAAGAGAGGAAAGAAGCATGTAGAAAATATGTGTGCTATTAAGAACAAGGAAAGTAAAAAAGATATTAATGCTAAATGGGAAAAGTACTGAGAAAAGAAGAAGTTGGCTAAAATAGATAATTATAAAGAATAAAATTGAATAGTAAATTGTTAGAGGATATTAATAAAAGTGGAAGAGATGGGAGTAAAAAATTTTGGAATTTCATTAAAATGAGAAATGTAGGGGGAAGAGAGATAGTTTTACTAGATGATGAGGGAATAGAGTGTTGCTCTAGAGAAGATTTAGAGAAAATTTTATATAGATATGTAATGAATATAGAGAAGATGTTAGATCTGAAGGATAGAATAATAGAAAACATGATAGTAATGGGAATATTAGATTTACAAAAAATAAACTGAATGAGATAGAGAAGAAATTGAAAAGTGGAAAGAGAAGGAGTTTAGATGGATGGGCAGCAGAGATGGTAATGAATTTAGGATATAGGGCAAAAGTAGTTATTATCTTATATTTTTATATTGGGTTATTTCCATCATCTAATATGTATGTGTGTTGAATGTCTTTAGAAAAGTTTAATTTTTATTTAAATATTCCAAATACATTCATCTGTTAGTAATATCACAGCAAACAGATTAATATATGCACCAACTGTTAGTAATATCACAGCAAACAGATTAGTATATTCACCAATTATTAGTAATATGCACTAACTGTTAGTAATATCACAGCAAACATGTTAGTATATGCACAACGTTTCGAGAGGTATTTTCTTCCCTCTTTTTCAGGTGTTATTGGACTGACCAGTAACAGTACTACGATGGGATTCGAACATGGGTGCTTAGATATTTGATTATAGAATTTTAAGGTAACAGTTGGTCCATATACTAACCTGTTTGCTGTGATATTACTAACAGTTGGTGCATATACTAACCTGTTTGCTGTGATATTACTAACAATTGAATGTATTTGGAATATTTAAATAAAAATTAAACTTTTCTAAAGACATTCAACACACATATTAGATGATGGAAATAGTTCAATATAAAAATACAGCTAGAATACCATCATCACAAATCTTCAGGAAAACACTAGTTATTATCCTCTTTTAATAAGATGGCACAGAATAGAGTTTTTCTGAGTAGTTGGACTAATACAAGAGTAAGATTATTATTTAAAGAAAAGGATAAAGATCATAGAAAGTTAAATAATTATAGACCGAAAGTGGTAACATCAGTTTTATATAAAGTTTTCTCATATATGGTGACTAGAAGAGTTGTAAAATGGATGGAAGTGAATAATGTAGTGGGGGAAATGCAAGGAGGTTTTACATTAGATTGGCATATAGGAGATAGTTTATTTTTAGTTATACAACTTATAGATATGAGTAGGAGTTCAGGTAAACAGTTATATATGAGTTTTATAAGTTTTATGGATATAGAAAAGGCATATGATAAAGTAAATTGAAATAGATTATGGATAAGTTTAGCAAATTTGGGAAAGGATGAAACTTTAGTGGATATTATTAAAAAATTGTATGAAAATAATTATTATATATATCAATTAGGGAATATAGAATCAGTTAAAATTAAAAATGGGGTGGGACTAAGGCAAGGATGCCCTATGTCACCTATTTTGTTTGTGTTGTATTTGAGTGAAATGGAAAGAGCAATAGAAAGATTAGGAAGAGGGATAGAGATACCGTAGAAAGAGGTTAGAGTAAGGTAGTATATACTGTGTCAGATCTTATTTATGGATGATATATTTTTGTGTGCAGAAAGAAGAGAAGATATGGAAGTTATGCTGAGGACATGTGCAAGGGTGGATAAAGAGATGGGGATTAAATTTAGTGAAGAAAAATCAAATATAATGATGGTTAATACTGGGGAAAGAGAAGATGTAGAATTTTTATTGGGAGATATTAAGTTAAGTGTGGTGAATAGATATAGTTATTTGGGAATTATTTTAAATAATCAGAAAAATTATTTGGATGAATGGGAGAAAAAATTGATAAATGAAGCAAAGAAAAGAAAGTGATTGATAAAGAAATTAAGTGTTTTCATATAATAAATATGGTATAACTAGAATTATATGGAAGGGAGTTGCAGTAGCAGGTTAACATATGGTAATGATGCATTAGGTGTTAGTAAATGGGTATTAAATTACTTAGAAAAAGTTCAAAGGAAAGTAGGAAGACATGCATTGGATGCAGGTGTATAGACAGCAAGGGAGGCAATTAAAGGAGAAATGGGATGGTCATATTTTCATATGAGAGATGCAAAAAGTAAAATGAAAATATTTGGTAGATTGCAGCTTATGGATAATAAAAGATTAGCCAAAATAGTATTTAATTGGGTTATCAGTAAAGGGCAGGGAACAAGATGGGTGAGAAAGGTAATGTAGTATGCAAAAGACTTGGATAAAAAATTTATATCAGTATATTCATACAAAAGATGGGATGATTGTGTTAAGAGGATTGTTGAGTGTTATAGTGATAAGGAATGGGATAAAAGAATAGATTTATTTATAAAAAATAGGGAGTCAGAGAGATGGAGAACTAGTATGGAGAGTAAAAAGAGTTTAAATATATATAGAAATAAACAGAATATTAGGTGTGAGTTAATATATGATAATAGTAAGGAAAGTAATTTATTGTTTAAGGCTTGAATGAGATTTTTAGCAACAAGAGAATATACATGTAAATGGAAAAATATGGGTGATTTAGTCAGTAAATTATGTAAGGAAGGAATATAAAATATTAGGCATCTGTTAATTGAATGTACATGCTTGAAAACAGAAAGGGTACATATAATGAAGTTATGGAAGAATAAATATGAAAAAAGTGATTATACAGAAAGTGGATTATTGGTTTTTATGTTGGGTTAACAAAAGATAAGGGGGATTTAGATATAAAGGCAATAGAGTTGACAAAGATTATGTTGTAGAAATGGGATGGAGCAGAATATGAAAAAACTTAGACTGGGGAATGGAAAATAAAGTGGCTAACAGGTTTCTCTGGGCATAATTGCTGACAGATTCTTGACTTCGTTTAAGGAGAAGCTACAGTCCATCACATCATATAATCACATCACATTAAAACTGCAAAATTAGAAAAATCCCATATTCGTGGTTGATAATTTATATACGTATGACAGATCAACCCAAATTTTTCTCAGCAACCCCATTTTAACACAGACGGATTTAATACAATAACAGGTTTTAATACAATAACAGGTTTTATAGTTTAAAGAACAAACACACACAAAAAAAACAAAACAAACAAATACACTTTCATAACCTTTAACGAAATGATGCGCTTTATTAAAGTTTCATTTTATTCTTTATTCAGGACCATTAACAAAACAAATCGCTAATAACCTCTCTACACCTTCCTTTTTTTTCCTTGACTCTTTCCATAACTAATGTAATCTTCCTCTTTCTTCTTTCCACCCATTTTTTTTTAATTAAAAAAGAAAAACAAACAAAGGCGAAGAGCCATATATATTTCGTTCTCAAAGAAACATGCGCTTTTATTTAAATAAGCGTCCAAACCGATCCAAATCTTGACCGGTATTAGGACTAAGCGGCTTACTATTAGGAGTAAATTATAACACAAGTCTCCTACCCTCTCTTTCAATATTTTCTCAACTCTTGATACTTTTCACTTGCTTTCCAAATCCCTTTTTTATTCCTATTCTGATATCATTCTCCTGGGTTCATTTATTGGATTATTATCTTTTCTTGACCTCGCCCAATAGCTCTGAAAATTTAATCAAAATTTAGCTAAACCATTCATAAAGAAAAATTAAAACATACTAATAATTTATACATTTTTAACTAAACAAATGAATTAATGCAGATAGAAACATTATTCATATTAAAATAAAATCCCCTTTTATTGTCGTGACTCATAGTTCATTAATGGTTGAATACAATCCTAAACGTATGTTTAAACTTCGCTAATGTCAATAGTTCAATCAATAAACATAAAGTTTCCGTTACCCTGATCGATCAGTGCACGTCCATAAACGTTTCTTCGTACCTCTTGGGAATTTATTCCCAGCAACTAATTTTTGTTCCATGGCTAGCTCCGATTTCTCTTATGTGTTTTGATGTTCCTTGAGATGGTTTCACGGTTCGATGAAGATCTAGGAATGGGTCAGTGCCCCGGTTGGGGACAGATTTTATTTCGTTTTAGCCTTCGATCATTTTTATTTCACTTTTTTATATAATAGTTCTTTTTTTATTAAAAAAAAACTAATAGTAGCACACAATAGATTTTTCTCTTTATTTATAGTCCTTTTTTTCATTGTCCTTTTTTTTTATAACGTTCCCGGCTAGTGATTGCATCCCTTTCATTCGTTTTTTTTTTGTTTGTTTTAACACCTTGCTAAACTGAAATCACGACTATAGAATTAATTACAATTCTTTTTCTCTCTCCTCGCCCTTCAGATTAGAGAATTAAAATAATTAATTACGAAATTGTTTCAAAGAACTTTTAACATTTTTTTCTACCACTTTCGATTTAATTTCTCAAACCAATTAAAAAAATAAATAATCTACCATTTTGTTTTCTCTCTCTCTCTCTTTCTTTTTTTAAATCCCAATAATAAAAAAAAAACGAATAAATAATACCAAAAAAAAACTTCCTATACACACAGCTTTTATTACCTATTTTCTACCTAATATATATGTTTATATACATATATTTACACACAGAACATAACATGAGCTGATCGAAATTATCGGCTCAATATATTAATAGTTTTTTTTAATGATTAAGGCTTTTTTTATATATTTATGAATAGTCTTTTAGCCAGAAATGAGATATAAATGCAATGGGTGAATTATTTATAATGTTGTTATGGTGTTCTAAGATTGTTCCCACATCTACTTGGTGAAGCATATCACGCAAGAACTAATTTCATCATTAGATAATAATGGATTAGCTTTTTGCACCAACTATTACTTTTTTTAACTTTTCATCAATATTATTTATTTAATCCTTTCAGATTTTTTGTTCAACAATCAAGTTCTGTGACTTCTGTTTTAAGCTGAATAAAGTTCTCCAAAAAATTAATAAGTCCCAGAACATGTAAAACTCTTTTTTGTTTATGTGGATTTGGCTATCAGCAATATCTTTATTTTAATTTTACTAATAAAAAATTACTCTTCAGTAACTTTATTTGGTTTAAAGACACATTTATCAAGGTTTGTTTCAATTCCAGCAACCTTCAATTTATTTAAAAACTTTCTGCTGCCCTCCAAGAATTGTCTTTATTCTTGACTACTAACAGAAAGTTATATAAATACATAATATATCTAGATATTTTAGCTGCAAGATGATTGTTCTTTTGCTGGAATATAGTTAGAATCACTGAGATTTTAAAGAACATTAACTTTGTGAAGCCTTATTGTGTAGTGCCTGCTAATGCTTTAAGGTTTCATCATCAACTAGTAATTAAAGACAGGCATATCTGACGTTTATTTTTTAATGATACTCTACCCCTAGAAAGTGCAGAAAGTATATGTTTTATTGATAGACCGGGAAAATTGGTGAATGCCTGTGCTTTATTCAAGATGCAATGACAATTTCTGTAAATGCATATCTCTATTATTTGTAATAGGGTATATTATTGGTATAATCCATTCAGAATAAAATAATGGTCCAATAACTTCATCGGCATATAACATATCTACTTTATGGACAATTTAAATCTCAAAATAAAAGGTATTTGCAAACAGCAACAATTGATCGGCTTTATTTATTTGTTCACATATAAATGGATAGCTATTTCTTGATAATATTTTAAACAAGGATCAAAAACTTTGGTATATTCTTTCAATAATTTGATTTAGACTTAACAGCATTTGAATTGAAGCGATTTCGCTAAGAATTTTACAAGATACTAGAAAATGTTACTGAATATATAGTAAACTCTGAACTTTCACCTGATTCTCTCCCAGAAATATAATTAGTTTGCTCAGATAATTGTAGATAAGTTTCCAAATGAGATTATGGTCTGTATTTTGATGTCCATTTATCTTTTCCAATAGTTTTTTATTTATTTTAAATAATGGTTACTGCTGAACCTGTAATTTCAGTACTATATAAGTACTAAGGACTGTTTGTATCTTGAAAATCGTTACATCACCTTATAGTTTAGGTGTTTTGATATTTAAATCTTTTCTAAACAAGTATTAATTTAGTTTTTAGTCAGCATCTATGAGGCCAATACAGTGGCAGAAATAACAAATATATTAACTCTGACTGGCTGTGAAAATTTTGTTACAGCGATAACATTTTTTGCTGTTTTTAGACAATTGCTTCCTAGCGCAATATTTATTTAATACTATTTTATTCTTTGATTGTATTTCTGCTCAATTATTCTTGTTTGGGCTTTTATTTTTTAGAAAGAGGCAACACCATTCATCATTTTTAGTTTGCAATCTTTCATATTACATATGGACCGGTCTGTCATCGAAAAATATTAAATTGTAGGCCAAAGACCTTCTGTCCATCTCATATATATTGTTATCTGCTTTCTCACCATTCTCTTGTTTGTGAAGATTATTATTATCAAAAATTTTAGCTAAAAATATGCACTTAAACAATTCTGTAGTTTATCAAAAAATAGCTTGGAGGAATACGTCTATCAATGCAAGATAGCTTACAGGAAACATAAATCAAGCTCTTCAAGTGACCCTATACATAGCAGGAAGTTCATATTTTAAAAGCTTTAAATGATTATTCCCTATTCTATTGCATCTTATAAAAAGGTGGATGCTCATAGATAATGAATTATTGTTTGCTCATTAAATTATTTTTCATTTTCAAATCTGAGAACTTACTTTACATCAATCATTTTCTGCGATGATTTGGCAATATTAACAAAATATGGTAAATCACAATATTTGTCTTGTCAATGGTAGAATACAAAAAGGTATACTCATGCATATGCAGGTAAGGCTGATAATGAACTTATCTGCAAAGGAAATGTTCTATGTTTTGGCATATATTATTATAATTTTAGTGTACTTATATAAATTTGTAGGTTCTTCTTTATGGTTTTCACATTTACATTTAGGCTATCACCATATATAGTAATCATCAACTGCAGAATGTGGTAAACAGATTAATTGCATGTAGATGTTATTGCTATTGTAATAATTGCATTTGCAACAGAACAAATTTTTTTCAGGAAAATTATATCAGTGTAGAAAATATCATAAAAAATAATCTAAGTATTCTTCTACTACATTTGATTGGTTTATTTATTCAACAAATTAATATCTGTTTATTTCTTTTAATTAAATCCATATTCTAAAATATGTTTACAAACTTGTTCAATGCATTAGCTAGACTAATGTTGGTAGAAAGACTGATATGTTCACTACAGCATGTCTGACCAACATAAAATGACTACTTAGTTTTAATAAATCTAAGAAGAAAATTTCATAAATGATACTGTGATGTTAAAATAATTAAATCTTTTGAGCGAAAGCCCATTTTGAAAAGTGTTTAAAAATAGCAGATGTGCACATGTATAAATGAACCATGATCTTAGGTTTAAAATCATTTAAACATAGATAATACTTATTGATTAGATGTTGGAGTATTTTCATCATGTAATATTAAATATCGAATGTGTTTAGAAAATTTCGAACTTTATTTTAAACTTTTCAAATACAATCAACTATTAGTATATCACAGACTAATATATAACCCAAAGTTGCAAATTGTATTATTTCTCTCTCTTTTCAGATGTTGCTGGTTTAGCATGGAAATCGAATCTGGATCTCTAGATTTGTAAATAATGATATCTATTTATGCAAAAACGGATTAGCAAATAATTGTAATTAGTGGCAAGCATATTGTTCCAAGTAATGTTGAATACTAAAATGCACACAACAATGTAAAAGTTGATATATTAGTTTAATAATAGTTTGATGTAATAGGTTAGAAACTCTAATCAATAAGAACCATAGATCATATGAAATTCTTATTGATTCTAGAAAAATAGGCTATATCTGTGCAAAAAAAAATTCTTTTCGCAAATTTATGTCTTTAATTTACTATTAAGTCAGGCTACCTCTACAAAAGCTTTACCAATAAATTGTTGTACTGGTGATAAATTATTTAATTCATAAATACAGATTTCAAGATTTGAAAGATTTAGTTTCCAGAAAAATGCAATAGTAACAGGTCCATATTTGATATTAGTAATAAATATAAAAAATCCTGTAGATATTTAAAAAATTTAGGGAAGAAAATTATCTTTTGCTATTTGGAGATTTCTGAAATATTGTAGTTAATTAAAAAGATTGTGTATGTTTCAAAGCATTCATTGGAGATTACACCACTTTCTAAATTTCAATAACAGGAATCATATATGCTAATGCAGACACATTTTTCCCAGACTATACAAAAAGCCAAAGTAAAACATGGATTCAATTTTGTAGTGAAGAAACTTCTTTCATCAGTGTTAAAGATAATAACATATTGTAATACTAATTTTGTTTAGTGCCCACCGCATCAATATTCATTTGAAAGAATATTTTATCTTCTTTTTCCCCCAGTTAAGAATGGCTAGTTTCTTATTCATTATTCATTAATTCAATCGATTAGGAGTTGGTTTCTTGATAAATGTCCTTAGCATAATTATAAGTACCCAGTTCTCTAAAAGTTTTTTTTCGATGTCCACTCAGATACGATCTCCAGTTTTTTAATGTGGCAGCAAATTTGTGATGCGCGACACTAAATTATTATTTATGAGGTCTTTTATTAGGGTACAATATGTATTATAAAACAAAGCCTTTACATTTTTATAAGATATAGTTGCTATAAACATTTTATGAGATTTGTTCTAGAGAGAAATAAGAAAAATATCTTATGCAAAAATATGGGTAAAGAAAGTCACATGACTTTTTACTAGGGGGTTCTTCCATGCCAAATCAGACTATCTACCAACTACACCTGCACCAAACCGTACAGGGTAAACGCAATAATATCATTATACGAACATGATTTTAGATGCTGTGAATGGCTTAGGGTAATAATTAAAGATCTATGAATCTCAACGTAATCTATTGTATCTGATACTTTAAGATTTATTTATGCAATTCATAAAACATTTTTTGTAATTTTTATTTTTATTTTAAATGAATATATTCAGTAGTGTAAAACTTTGTTTTTTTTTTTTTAAAGTGTCATAGCATCGGCCGGGACTCGAACCAGCAACCCGGGCAACTGCTTGCAAGTGCAAGGCAGTCGCGCTGACCTCTCGACCACCAATGCAAGTTTTATGTAATAAAAAAAAAAACAGATAGGAAATTTTTTTTTAATTTAAATTACTCATCATGTAAATAATATTATTGTATAAATCGCATATTGTTGTTGAATCGGTAATAAATTGAGAGGTTGCCAATCGCCTACTATTGCTTCTCAGACTTCATTTTCTTATCAAAAAACACTGTCATGTGTTGCGGCTTGATCATGCTTCAGACTGCTGTTTTAACATCGGATTGTCTGACTGAGAAGCAACAGTAGGCGCATGCCAGAGATTGGCAACCTCTCACTTTATTACCGATTACTTATCATGATGTTTTGATCAATTAAATTAGTTATATGATATAAAATAATCTAGTTCCATTAAAAGAATATTAAACGATTATTAGAAAGATGGTAAGGGGTAAAGAGATAGGAAATGACAATGTCAAGTAATTCTATTTGATAAATTAAACATAAATATAGCACTGAACATAAGACTGTGAATGTTTATATAAATTTGAAGCATGTGAGAGAAATGAGAACAATTTATTTGAGAAGGAATGTCAAAAGGTTATCGTTTGAAATATAAGTTCTTGGAGTTCATAGTTTTTTTCATATGTCTTTCTTTTGGTCTTATGTTTATGATTACATACATCCCTCCAGAAGATGTTTGGATATAAACCAGTCCCTACTTTGCGTGAGAATGGTGTGTTGAAAATTACACTATAGAAATATTATTTATTATTGGATAATCTCTAGTTTAATGAAAGACATAAAAATGTTAACAATATATAGATTGAATTTAAAGTAAGATCATTAATTAAATGTGAATGTTTTTAGAATTATTACTTAATATTTAATATACTAATAAAATTTACAAAAAAAAAAAAAAGGAAAATGTTAAAAAAAGAAAAAAAAAGTTCTGGTTTTCTTTGAATGTAGAATAATAACTTACTCAACAATGTAGTAGGAGCTGTAGCAGCTGCGACACAAAATAAACATGCTAAACATGCGAAAATTATCAGCATTTTTCAAATTTTGACTGGAATTCGTAGAGAAAACCGTTAATGAGTTACCTAAAATACATATACATATACATAGTTATTATAAATAGAATAAGTAGGATCACATATTATGTCATACTAATATTGCATCAGGCAATCAAAATTAGTTAATTAATTTTAAGGATGATATGAAATGCAGATAATTCAAGTTCTTGCTCTACTAAGTAGAAAATTTTTATATTATGATTTACAAGTGTCAATCATATAAATCAAAATATAACAATTTGCTATAGATAAATACTGTACTGTACATATAATAAATATATATGTGGCAGATGGTGATCTGAGCCAATTGATGAGTGCTGGTTCAGCCCATGAATCATTTGTCTTTTATTGTACCTTTATTCATATGATTTAAAAATAATGGGTGGTGGTGTGGAAGTTGTTTAATACATTTATAGAAATTTTTTATATACATAAATATAAAAGATGCTTTTGATTAGATTAAACGATATTTTAAAACTGTCATAGAAGATTTTTAATGTTAAAATTAAAAATAAGAAACCTTAAAAATGCTATGAATATATTTTCAGATGGAGTCAAAAAAAAAAAAAGAGCACACAAACTTGAAAAATTTGAAGGGGAAAAAACTACACATTTTTTTTTTTTGGTAAAAATAGGAAATAACAACGAATATGAATCATCCAAAGCAAAGGACAGTAGAGTTCTGTTATATGCATTTCAAAATAACGCCATATTTATTTAACACAAAAGTTAATTATCGAATAGTAAGACTAAGACATGTAGTAGAAATAACAAACTTATTAATAATATCGGAAATAACTAAAAATCGTGTTAAAATTTTAACTGACTTCGTCTTATATTAGAATGTTATCAATAAAAGGCAGTAGAGAATATAAAAATTCAATAGTTCAGCTAGATTTGTAATATAGATAAAACAATATAAAAATAATATATTAATTCTGCAAAATGATTGGAAAAAGTGTAATGATGATACAAAAAATAAAGCTGTAAATTGATAATAAAAACATTTTTTTTTTACTTTTAAAAACACAAAAGTAACATACAACAATTTGTTATTACTAGTAAAAGTTTCAACAAAATATTTTAAAAATACTAGGTGGCGCTGTTTTTAGTTAAAAACAGAGCGTTATAACATTACCAGGCCGCTAGATTTTTTTTATCTAATAGATCGTATTTTGACATACGGCTGTAATTTTTTTTTTTTAATATTTAATATATTGTTGTTGTTTGTTTTGGACATAATTATTATTTTTTTTTAATATTTAATATATTGTTGTTGTTTATTTTGGACATAATTATTTTTTTTTTACAACGGGTTTTGATTTTTTTTTTTTAATAATAATAAATAAAACGGGACTTCTTTTTTCTCTTAGATTTATAAATTCGGGTGTTTTTTTTTTTTTTTTTGGCGGCGGGTTTTGATTTTTTTGCTTTTTTTAGTAATAACAAATAAAACGTCCAAAACAAAAACCAAAAAGTCAATCGCGGTATTGTTTTTTTAACACAAAAAATATGTATGTTAACCGGTTTTGTTACATTCTGTAGGATTTATTTATTTATCTTTTTTAAGAGACGTACAAGTTTGTTAAAGATTTTTTGTTTTCATAACAAATAAAACGTCCAGTATTTTTATTCTTTTTTAACAACAAAAATTAGCTCGGGTTCATTTTTAAAATCTACTTAACGTGCTGTTTATTGATTTAAAACAACAACAACAAAAAAACCTCTTTTTGCTTCTAAACGGAACAAATAGGTATGTCAAAAGAACATGCTGTTTATTGATTTAAAACAACAACAACAACAAAAAACCTCTTTTTGCTTCTAAACGGAACAAATAGGTATGTCAAAAGAAGAAGTATTTTTTTTTAAAAAAATCAATCAATCAAGAGATGTCCAACAAACTATGCCGCCCCCTTTTAACACTGTCATTCTGGGTGTTAATACATGATTTACAGATAAAAATAATCGCAAACAAAACACAAATTCTTTCCAGAAAATAAATTTATTAACCACATATGACTGAACTAAATCAACTGTAACGAATGGCAAGATGTTTTGGGGTAACAAAAATGCAACTGCCTCACTTTCTCTGTTTGGGATGTCCCACAAATATAATAACGTGGTAGACATTTGGTTCTTCTTTTTCAACTCTCGTCCGAGTCACGACAGAATGGTATTTTTCCGCAAACAACTCTAATCGTCTGCCAGAGAGCTTGAGAAATTGTATTTTTTTTTACCCCCAAAAAAGCCAAAATTAGCCAAAAAAAATTTTTTTTGACAAATATCAATAATACGCTGAAAATTACGAGTACGCAAAAATCTTTCAGTTGGGTTAATACAGAAAATCATAAACATCAACAAATAAACACTTGAAAAAGATGACAATGCTCACACTCTCATCTTAAATTCTAGTGAGAATACAAGTTCTGTCAATATGCATAGGAATTCAACCCACAATGAAATCAATGGCAAACTATATGATCATAGTATTGTTAGTAGATGTAGTGTTATTGAACGTGGAAGAATTGGCCGCATATTATAACCACTACATATGATCTACTCGTATATTAGCCGTAGTTTCGGCCATGAAAGTGGTATAATTCTGTGTTTTTACACAGAAACAGCGCCACCAAAGGCTGCACAGTTAATAGTTTACTAGAACCAAAGAATCTCCTCTACAAAAAAAGAAAGATAGATGTGGAAGTGATTATCTAACAATAGGCCATATTCAAATACATTATTAAAATGGCAGATGATTATCAGTTATCTTTTTTTTGGCATTTTTAGATTATAAAAAAGATGTTTAATTCTATTAATATTTTTGAAGCAAGACTTTAGAATATTAAAATATAAGCTTGTGAAGCAGTCGATCTGATGCTCTGATCGAGCTTCACAGCCCACTTACAATCTACCACCACCAAACTATATTTAAACCCCATCCTTACACGTGTATACATATTTATTAATACATATTTTCTTTTTGCTTAACCATTTAAAATAACTGACGCAGATATATAGATATCTTAATGCAAGTAATATTAATAAACAAATATTTAATGTTATTTTAACTCGCATATATTGTAACGGTTTATTCCGGCGAAAACATGTATATATGTGGTATATGTTTATTACGTATTTCGAGCCTAAGTTTTTCCTCTTTTTATTTAACAAAAATTATAATGTGAACACATATATATGTAGTTGGTTCTGCAATGTACTCTAATTATTCGCCCAGCATATTTATGAGCATCAATGATGACCTCTAGCACCAATCTTATCTATGAATAAATAAGAATTATGCTGGGAGAAGATGAATATCTATTTCTGGTGAGTAGAGCTTGTACCTCTGGCTAGCTCACTCAAGGGTAGTAGTCAGTGTCCGTGGGAAAGAGGTGGAGGGAACATATAAAATGTGCATGTAGCACATGAACGATTCGTTTGCTTTCCTACTTTTTGCTTCTTAATACTATTCTAAGATATTAACACTGACACACACAATTAAATTTATAACACTACTTAATATTTATTAATACAAAGCAAATAATAAAAACCCCATAGAACCCCATAATTGGATATTGTTTTGTGCCCGAATAATTAAATAACCCACATGTAAAATACACTCGCATAAGTTCATAAATGCAATACACAAAAATACAGATCATAGCTTGAAAACAACATTGTCTATTAAGGCATATCTTTATACAGGGTATTATTTCAACTTTCTCTTCATTTACTTTTAACCCTTTTATGCATTATTTAATAGGACATGCTTTCATTCAAAATAGTTACTATCATTTATGAAAATGTTTGGTGTACCTCATTTATCTCACCCGGGTGTAGGTTATTAGCAAATTTCCACTGGCTTCGTGCTATGGTGTATGATTAAAGGATTTCTTTCTTTGGTAGGATTCCATAAGGCAATCAATGGCGTCCAGTGAATGCTGTTCTTTTCATAGCTTTAGAAAGGGCTTCGCTCCTACATTGACAGTGACGGTCGTATCTCCGCATGATGGATGGCATAGCCTGACCCGTTCTGTTCTTCTATCCCAGCCTGTTCATGATTTTTCGATTATAAACTTTTTACTTTTTCTAATTTTTCCTACAATCCTGCTCGTGACAGTCACAGCTCTAGAAGTCCTCTAAGTTCCACTTTCTCAACTATAATTAATTATACTATTGTTCTTTCTTCTTTCATTAAACCACATGGTTTGCGAAATGAAAATATTTTCAATAACTTTTCTTTTCTTTGTTTCTTTTATCTATACTTAGGAATTTTCAATTTACCTTGCGATTTACACTCGACCATTCATTGTCTCTTATTTTTAACATTTTATTTTATTAATTAAAATGACTTTGTCTCAAGATAGCGATCTGCAACTTTTCGGGTCCTTTCTTTGCAATTAATTCATTTTTTTTTTATAATTTGTAACATTCTTCCTTTAGTTGGCCATCTTGGAATATTTCTTTTTAAATTAAAATAACTTTATTCCTTTTTACAAAATTATTACATTTACTCACTCATGCAGCAATATAAATACGCATATAAATAAATATCAGAGCACAAACCATATAATCCCCTGTCCCACTTATATTTCAATCTGTTTTTTATTTACTTACTTAAATATATATATATGCACCCGCATACAAGACCACAACGAAAAAGAAAAATAACAATTTATTTAATATTACACTTGATTTAATTAGATATGTATGCTCGGTAGTATTACGCTCTGACTTAGAACAGGGTTTGAACTCAGCCCTGTTATAATACCCCCCTTCGAAAGCCTTTAAATACCATTTTAGTATTTAAATGGCTCACTCCTAAAACCCCCAAATAATTCTACTTATTCAAAAAATAATAATATCTTCTTAAATCGACTTGCCTTGCCTGTTTTTCTCTTTCTTCTGCAACTTTACCAAAGAGTAAAACGATCAGCAACCCTGCGATACACAGTGAATCTAACCACCACTCATGCGGACACTGCCTGCAATGCAAACATATAGCTAGCCCCATTCTGACTGTATTCACATGACCCCGAAAAAACCCTGATTATTATTATTTTTTTATTAAAAGGACTTTTCTAACTACACTCTGCTGCTTCCGAGTCTTAGGAGTATAGATAGTTGGAATGATACCTGGCTCTTAGTTTGAGCCTTCAGGTTCTGTATGGGTTTTCCTCTACCTTGCTCACTTCTGGAGTCTTACAGGTGGGACTGTATGTAATTGCCATGCTCACTTTGGAGTCTTGTTGGCTTGAATAAACAGACTTGTAGTGCCTGCATCCTACGTTAGGTTGACCAAGTCAGAAATAGCAGCAGCCACACACAGCACACAACACACAATGTGATCGATCCAGCAGCTAAACTCACCATCCATCAACAGAATTATGAGACCGTCTACTAACTCTCTAAGCTTACCCACACAAAACAAAAGAAATAAAAAAAAGCTACTTTTCTCTTCTACTTAATTTCATGTAAAATAGCATATAATAATATTATAAATGTTAACCCACCACCTAGTAATAATATTATAAACAAAATAAATATAAAAAAAACTTTCCAAAATCAGTGTCCATTTTCGTGATTTGTTTATTTTCCCTCCTTTGGCATTTGTGAATTTGAATACTTTCCATGACCATAATTTGGCTTGCTTGGCAGTCTCCACTCTTCACAATCATACTGCCATTTTGGTTGGGTACTACTATCTTCTCTTTTGCGAACTGGTGGGTTCCGATCTGACCCCCATTCTCTTTCCCCAAATCTGATGACTCGTGCTCCATAAGGCTCTTCTTGATTCATCGGCCTGTCATAATCATAGGCCCTCATGTCTAGTGCCTCTAGCACCTTGGCCATTTCTTCAATCAATGCTTTTCTCATCCCAAACATAATTTGTTCCACTTTCATCAGCAGATTATGCCTTACGTTTCGTACAATGTTACTTCAGTTAAATTGCCTGCGTCTAATGTCCGCAGCTTCGCCACCTGCTGATACAAGAATTGGGAATAGCTTTTTTGGCCCCCTTTTCTATATTTCTCTTGTATGACCCGATATTTGGTTAGCTCTTGGCAATCCTCAGACCAAAAAAATACCTTTACTTCTTTCTGACATCCTTCGAAAGTTGTGGGATGTTGTAACATCGACTCCCACCAGCTCTGTACATTTTCGGTTAAATGGGCAGACGCAATAGCAATTTTGCTTTCTTCATTCATCGGATTTATACTGAAGTATCTCCTCAAGCTCTGCAGGAGCTCTATGGGAGCTTCTCTCATTTGACCGGAGAATGGCTGAATCTTTAAAAATTGGCTGATGTTAGCCTGCACAGTTATGTATTTTGTATTAGTTTCCCATGTTAATGCTACCTTTACCTTATCTCCCTGTTTTTTTTCTTCACACTTACTCTTATTTTCTTCCACTCTCTTTTCACTAGACTCGTCTTTATCTATAATTTCTCCCTCTACTGACTCTTCATTGCTCTCTTTCGTTATACACTTATCTGCTTTCCCTTCTAATTTCCATTGTATCTCTTGAAACCTTTTTTCAATCTTTTCTTCGAATTCCTGAAATCTCCTGTCTATTATTTCCATAATCATTTCCATCATACTCCATTCTCTTTCCTTTTCTTCCTTCTGCTGATCCATTTTTTTCTTTGATCTGGTTATCATTCGCTTTCTTTTATCTCTTTTTGGATATTTATCATTATTTCTAATAATGACCAATTACAATGATTTTGTATTACTATTTCATATCAGATGCACCAGACCTGCTCTCCATCCCTGAAGTACTGTGTCCTGGGTTTAATTTTTCTATCTAGCCCTTTTCAACCCTATTCCTTAATCTCTTTCTTTCTATTTTTTACCAAGATGATTAGTATTTCCTTGTTACTTTGCCTATCAAACCAAAATATTAACTTGTTCATAGTGAATCCTTAGATTTCTTTCACTAGCAGTATTTTATAATATGCTCTTTTATGGGTAAAACTGTTCCACAAATATCAATCTCCTAATTGCATACACATATATGAAATGGATCCCCCCAAAAAATGTGTATGTATTGTTTAGACGTATATATATATGAGTTCATATAGAACGTAGTCAATATACTGCTTTCTAAAATTAATCACTCTTAATTATATCAAATAAACAATTATGGAAGTTTTATTTATTCACTTTTGTACATGTCAAAGCAGTTAAACATTTAACACAATAAGAAAACTCTTAAACAGAAAATAAAACTCGCATATATAATATTATTTCTTTTCGAATCAAAAAACAAAATTTCCATGGACTGTTCAATACATACATATATATATATATATACTAAAATATTAATTTGAATGTGATTTTAACCTAATTAATTTCAATACAAACAAAGTAAAACTACCAGCAATAATTTATCTACACAAAGCTATATTTTATAGCTCTTATATTGTATTTCTTTCCTTTTTTTATATAAAAAAACATATAAAGCAAAACTCCATAGTAGACTGTCTTATCTAACTTATATTCTATCCCCCTGCCCTACTTTCCGCTCTTCGAGAGCTCCTTTGTTGGTGCACCATTGTAACGGTTTATTCTGGCGTAAACACGTATATATGTGGTATACATTTATTACGTATTTCAAACCTAAGTTTTTGCTCTTTTTATTTAAAAAAAATTATAATGTGAATACATGTATATGTAGTTGGTTCTGCAATGTACTCTAATTACTCGCCCAGCATATTTATGAGCATCAATGATGACCTCAAGTGCCAATCTTATCTATGAATAAATAAGAATTATGCTGGGAGAGGATGAGTATCTATTTCTGGTGAGTAGAGCTTGTACCGCTGGCTAGCTTACTCAGGGGTAGTAGTCGGTGACCATGGGAAAGTGGTGGAGGGAACATATAAAATGCGCATGTAGCGCATGAATGATTTGTTTGCTTTCCTACTTTTTGCTTTTTAATACTATTCTAAAAAATTAATACTGACACACACAATTAAATTTATAACACTACTTAATATTTATTAATACAAAACTAATAATAAAAACCTCATAGAACCTCATAATTGAATATTGGTTTGTGCCCGAATAATTAAATAACCTGCATGTAAAATACACTCACATAAGTTCATAAATGCAATACACAAAAATACAGATCATAATTTGAAAATAATTTCAATCAGGCATTGTATATTAAGGCGTATCTTTATACAGGGTATTATTTCAACTTTCTCTTCATTTACTTTTAACCTTTTTACACATTATTTAATAGGATGTGCTTTCATTCAAAATAGTTACTATCATTTATGAAAATGTTTGGTTTACCTCATTTATCTCACTCAGGTGTAGATTATTAGCAATTTTCCATAGGCTTCATGCTGTGGTGTACGATTAAAGGATTTCTGTCTTTGGTAGGATTCCATAAGGCAATCAATGGCATCCGGTGAATGCTGTTCTTTTCATATCTTTAGGAAGGGCTTCACTCCTACATTGACAGTGATGGTAGTATCTCCACAGGATGGATGGCATAGCCTGGCCCATTCTGTTCTTCTACCCCAGCCTGTTCATGAATTTTCGATTATAAACTTTTTTCTTTTTACTAATTTTTCCTATGATCCTGCTCGTGGCAGTCACAGCTCTAGAAGTCCTCTAAGTTCCACTTTCTCGACTCTAATTAATTATACTATTGTTCTTTCTTCCTTCATTAAACCACGTGGTCTGCAAAACGAAAATCTTTTCAATAACTTTTCTTTTCTTTGTTTCTTTTATCTATGCTTAGGAATTTCCAATTTACCTTGCGATTTACACTCGACCCTTCGTTGTCTCTTATTTTTAACATTTTATTTTATTAATTAAAATGTCTTTGTCTCAAGATAGCGATCTGCAACTTTTCGGGTCCTTTCTTTGCAATTAATTCATTTTTTTATAATTTGTACATTCTTCCTTTAGTCCGCTATCTTGGACTATTTCTTTTTAAATTAAAATAACTTTATTCCTTTTTATGAAATTATTACATTTACTCACTAATGCAGCAATATTAACATGTGTATAAATAAATATCAGAGCACAAACCATATAATCCCCCATCCCTTTTATATTTCAATCTGTTTTTTATTTAGTTACTTAAATATATATATATGCGCCCGCATACAAGACCACAACGGAAAAGAAAAATAACAATTTACTTAATATTACACTTGATATAATTAGATATGTATGCTCAGTAGTATTACCCTCCAACTTAAAACAGGGTTTGAACTCAGCCCTGTTATAATATATACATACGTAATGGATATGTATATATTTTTTCGATGAGGGGAGATTATTAATAAATCTTATAAATTCAAGTAAAAACATATATTAAGAATGTATATTGAAAATTATATATGTAATTTATTATTTATTAATTTAATATTAGCATTCAGAACATGATACAATTCTTTTAAAATTTTTTTTGAATTCAATTAAAACAATTAACCTGAAAACCCATTAGTCAGAATTAAAATGTTACAATTGGTAATAATAAAGTAAAAATCCATTAGTGGAAATTTTATCCACTTCATTTGTTTTAAAATCATAAGACTATATTTTAAAACAATCATTCGAGAGACTTATGGCAGGATTGCATTGTTTTCAAAACTTACCAAACAAAAGATACATCCGGTCAGCAGATTTCAGGTCTGCTAAGTGCTCAAATTGCCTCAAGTCTAGCAGCTAAGTGCTCAAATTTCATTGAGTCTAGCAACTAAGTGCTTGCCAACATCATCAAGAAAAGGACATAAATACTGTTGGATTTGAATCCAAAAGAGAGGAGACAATCATAAAATAGCTATGGTAGACCTAATCAATGCTTGTCTAAATTTTAATACAATGTGCAGTGAGTAGGGGAAATTTCACCTTCCCTTCCACTAAAATATGCTCTTTCCAGCAATCAAAACTCTGGATCCTGTACCTATAAACTTTCCAAATGATTATAGATTAAACAAATAATATGTTACCTGTTTGACTGATTCCAAAAACCTAGATCTAGTATGTTAACTCCAATGGACACTAAAAGCATCAAGGACTGCCACTGTATTCATAAGGTAAAAAAACTTTAGCCACTATATAAATCTCTTCACCTCACCCTTTTAAAATAATAATAATTCTGACATTCTACTATATAATCTTATGTAAAATATTTATAATTTACGTATCTCTAGTTATTTGTAACTCTATATAACTTAACTTCCTTTATCATTGAACCTCTACTTAATCTGTTTTTCTTTCATTTTCATCTGACAATAATCTTTTATTTTATTATTACATTATATATATATATATATATATATATATATATATATATATATATATGTGTGTGTGTGTGTGTGTGTGTGTGTGTGTGTTTTAAATATGCCAATAATCCATCAAACTTGCTACCATGCAATTTCTTTCTTTTTGTATTTTCTTCCCCACCACTTGCAGGATGATTAAAAATTCAGTTAAATTAAAATAAGTCTTATTCTATTTTCATAGATGATTTCAAGTTTGGAAAAAATAAAGTAATTATCTTCTAAGGTTGTTGTAGAAAAACAGATCAACATCTGTTTTCCTAAGAAATGTTTTTTTTTCTTTTTAAATAATCATTCGCTAATCCTAAATGTTAAGTTTATTCTATATAAGTAAAATCCATTTACTATTCCAGTCATTATGACCACCTCATCCATATCTGTATAAACATATTTATCTTAATAATGGCATTTATTAACCAAAATTTGTACTTATTTAATGGTATGGGAAGTTATCAATAAAATGAAGTAAAGGGAAAGGGGAATCTTTATATCTAAGGATTATGTAGTCTAACTAATTTAAATAATCCATGTCTGTTTAGCAATTAAATCATACCCATTATGCAGGATGTTCCATAATGTGTGGGCATTAATTAATTAAATAGTCTTTACAAGTAATATTTTGCTATTCCAAGCATTGCAAGCATATAGGCATCATTGTTCGTATATTATATAGATTTGTGCTTCTTTTACCTGGGAGTATTGGAACGTGGAACCCATTATATATCTCGCAAGTCCAAGAACCAAGCTTTTATCCCCCTGGAGACTTATTTGGTTGTATAAGCTGGCTTTACAGGGGAATCACTCTGGAAAATTCAGCCCAGTAAAATGCATAGCCGACCACTCTTCATTCATGAACCGATTCTGCCAACATCTGCAGAATTATATCAGTCTCTCTCTTCAAATAAATTCTCTGAAGCACCTGCTAGGTTCTGTGACTGGATCACATAAATATGCCACCATGCATACACCACCCTCCTAGTATCTTTCTAATAAACCCAGGAATATCCATAAGCTGTAATGTTGTGATTCTACTAACCAGATCTATTTATACTATTTAAAATGCACATCTTCACAATGACATTATTATAAATATATTTACTAGCTATCTCCCACACATTTGTCACTCCACACACTGAATATTAATAAAATGTATCTTGTATAAATTTAATACTTCGTCCTAAACTGATAATTGTCATCTAAATCAGTTAAATGCTTATTTCTGTTCCTTCTGGGGGTGGAGTGATATCTCAAAGGTATGTTTTTTAATAGTGCTAGTTCATTTATCTATTGTTATAGTTATCCATTATTGGCATACCCACAACCATAAACCAAATTAATTGTTAAATCTAATTCTATAAGTTCTGAATAAAATGTAATATGGTTTCTCTGTTACCAACTGACTGTCATGTAATATATTTACAAGGCCAATGATTAAAAAATAATGACACACACATTTATTTATATTTTGCTAAATTAATAAACCTTAACTATATATATTATACATTTCCAGAGTCATTGTTTTCTTTTAGTTATAATAATATCTTAATTAATAATTTATGCTCATACTGACTAGATGTTCTCCCACTAATATAATCAATATGAAAGGTCACCATTTTTTCTTGCTTCCAACTCATATTTCATGCTAAGTTATTCCATCATTAAATTTAAATTAGAGTCTTTTTGTGTGTCCGATGTGCGATGCCGGTGGAGAGAAATAAAATTAGATCGATATCATCAGGATTGTTGCTCATAAGTTGGTAGCTTTGGGAAATAGGCAAATAGGGCAGAGTTCATGAGTGTTCCTGACTTATGCACCTTGTGCATGATTGGTTTCAACATACTTTTGCCTAGATGCTAGATTTTGTTATATGAACAGAAAAATCTGATTGATACAGCGTTTTCCCCCCTGGATTTGGCGCATCAATGTAGAGCTTCGAATAAAATCTCACATATTTAAGAGATAGTAGTAGATTTTGATATATATAATGTTTTTTTTTCACTTAATAATAATATTGAATATATATGTGTAAATTTTCTTTTCCCTTGGTTCGTACACTCAGTTTAGATTTTTTTTTCAAATATTATATGCTCTGTACACGTCATTATTAGTATATATGTATATAATTTTTTTTCTCCAGTAATAATGTCGAGCATATATGTAAAAGTATATTTTCCCCATGAATAATGTTTTATATAGGCAATATTTTTCTTCCATGAATGTTTTAAATATACAGTATAATTTTCTTAAGTTTGTGAAAGAGAGAAAGTAGTGGTAGCATTTAAAATGCTTTCACATCCATAATAATATAAAAAGAAGTGTGTGTTTCAAATAGTCATGAATGTATCTTATATATGCAGAATATTTTTTTCTCTCCAATAAATAATGTTCAAATATACGTATATAACTTTTTCGAGCTGATGAAAGAAAGTGGTGGCAGCTTTTTAATACTTTCACACACACACAATATATATATATATGAATACGTACTGAAAATAATGATTTTTTTTTCTAATTTTTATCATATTATAAAATATGTGGCTGTACAACCATTATAAATAAATATATATAATTATAAAAGTTTATAATCAGATAAAAGCGGATCATCTGGTCAGATAATATTACCTTGCCCCTTTGGCTGGTGTCCAGTAGTAATACCAATATAAATTTTGTCAATAGGTGGTCGAGTTAGTAAAATAAAAATAAAGAAAATGTTGGAAACAATGACTCTAAATTTAACAAATTACAGAGTTATATAGAGTTTTTTTTCTAATGATTTATGTATGTGTACTGCTGATAATTTTAATGTTAATCCAATAAATGCCATGTCTAATAAACAAATTGTTAAGATGTTTCAGGTGCTGAAGAACAACCAAAACAAAAGGTGAAGCAGAAGGATAAGAGAAGGCTAGGTAGTAAATATGATAATTATATTTTTTTTATGTAATTAAAATGCTAGAACTAAAAATTAACAATGCAAAAATAAAAGTCAAGTAGGATAGTGATAATCATATAAGTAGTTATAAATTAGGCATAGGAGTGACAGATCAGAGTAAGGGGAGAGTGATGAGAATGGGGGGAGAGGTGTATCAATCCATATAGAAATAGAAAGGAAAAAGAATCATAAGCTAATATTTATATTCAAGAAAAATAATAATAATAATTTTTTTAAACAGTCATATAGTCAAATGGAGGATAGTAAAGAAGAAGATATAACATGCCAGGGAAGGATGCTGATATCAGGCAAGATAATTTCTGAAGATGATAAAAATAAGGGAGAGGAGGTAGAAAAACCAGCTAATATCAGACAACAACCTCAAAATGATGTCGATAATAAATCTGGGGGAAGTAAGAGGTAAACCATGAAACTAGAAACATTAGTATTGATTATGATCAAAAGAATGGAAAAAATGGAAGATAGGTTTGAAAATTTCAAATCTAAATTAGAAGCTATGACTGAACAGATGAAGAACTGGAAGGTGACAATGTAGGATAAAATAAATGATACTTTAGTAAAGAGAATAGATGATGTACGGAGAGTGCAAAAAGGAATACGAGAAGATTTACACTAAGTCTGAAGGGTCTCTGGAGGACCACAAACAAGAAACTACGGATACCATCCATAAAATGAAGGAAGAACTAATATTGACAAGAGACTGCATAAATAAGCAAAAAGCCACCTTCCACATAGCTATTGATAACATAAAGGAGAAAATAGAGGATGGACACATATGTAAGTATGAAGAAGAAAGAGTCATAAAAGGCTTACAGAGAACCCAAATGGAGGTACAGGAGCAGCTAGGAGAATACAGAGAGGAAATTTACAAAATAAAGGAGAATATGGTGAAAACCAGTGAGAAGGCAAATGCATCTGAACAAATCAAGGTCAAGATGAATATAAAGGAAGAGGGACTAAACATCAGACCAAACAAACTCCAAACAACACCAGAGATCATAACTGGAAAATAAAGCCCCACTATGCTCAGAGAATGAGTATCATACTTACCTATGCCACTTTCAAAATTTATTCAAGTGAAAGTCTTCAAAGGGGATGCAGCAGAAAACCCGAACACACATATAGAGAGCTTACAGGAACTATTCAGATTCCAGCAAGTGCCAGCAATGTATCAAGTGGCCTTCACAATCCCTTTTTTACTGGGGTATGCAAAATCATGATGGGATTGCTATGAAGACAAGCCGTCAGATTTTGAAAGCGACTCAACTGCCCTGTTAAAAACCTTTTGGAGTGTAGAGAACCAAGATGGCATATATCATACAGTTTTGAAAGAAGCATATGGGTCAATAAAGCAAGAAACACACACACAATTTTTTGTTAGACAGGTCACATGTCTCCGGTCATTGACCGTATTCCCATTTACAGAAACTCAAATTATCCAAGCCATTCAGCAAAATATGCCACCATATGTACAGTAAATAATGGTGGGATGTTGGGTAAGGTAGGTAGAGGAAATGGCACAATTCCTCACCACTATCGATTATGCACCTATATGGACAGAACAAATCAAGTACCAAGCAAACCCATAGGCCAACCATATCGAGATCAACCAAACTCATGGTGGGAGGAACCAACCAGCAATAAAAGATATGAACCTCCAGACCAAGGGAGAAACCATAGGTAGGACCATATGGTTACAGACATATATGAATAAATGGACAGACTAAGTGACAAAAGACTTCGGACCTCAATTGTACAGAAAAAGTTATATATATATGTAGTTTGGTAGTCATAATAAAAATAGAATGGGTATGGACAGAATGGACAAGTGTAATATAAAGATAGATTAAAATAAATTTTGATTTTCTCAAGTAACAAATTTTACTGTATATATATATATGTGTGTGTGTGTTATTTATGTAAAATGGTAGGAAAAATCATAAAGATAAGTTAAAAATAAGTAAGTGTTCAGTCAGGTAAAAATATTTTTTTTCAGATACACGCCATTACTTTAAAAAATGTTGTTCTTTAGTAACCAAGATATTAAATAAAGGATTTTTTTTAAACATTTATTGTTTTGTTCCTTATAAGTTCGGGAAAATGAAACAGTCAATCTGATACTCAGATCGAGCTTCACAGCCCATTTACAATCTCCCACCACCAAACCATATTTAAACCTCATTCTTACATGAGTATACATATTTACTAATACATATTTTCTTCTTGTTTAACCATTTAAAATAGCTGATGTAGACATATAGATATTTTAATGCAAATAATATGAATAAACAAATATTTAATGTTATTTTAACTCGTATACATGCATAATGGATATGTATATATTTTCGGTGAGGGAAGATTACTAATAAATCTTATAAATTCAAGTAAAAACATATATTAACAATGTATATTGAAAATTTTATATGTAATTTACTATTTATTTATTTAATATTAGCAGTCAGAACATGATGCAATTCTTTTAAGAAGTTTCTCGAATGCAATTAAAACAATTAACCGGAAAATGCATTAGTCAGAATTAAAATGTTACAATTGGTAACAGTAAAATAAAAAACCATCAGTGAAAATTTTATCCACTTCATATATTTTAAAATTATAAGACTATATTTTAAAACAATCATTCGATAGACTTGTGACAGGATTGCATTGTTTTCAAAACTAATGATACATCCAGTCAGCAGATTTCAGGTCTGCTAAGTGCTCAAATTGCCTCAAGTCTAGCAGCTAAGTGCTCAAATTGCCTCGAGTCTAGCAACTAAGTGCTTGCAAACATCATCAAGAAAAGGATATAAATACTGCTGGATTTGAATCCAAAAGAGAGGAGACAATCATAAAATAGCTATGGTAGACCAAATCCATGCTCATATAACTTTTAATACAATGTGCTGTGAGTAGGGGAAATTTCACCTTACTTCCCAATGATTATTGATTAAACAAATAAAATGCTACCTGTTTGACTGATTCCAAAAACCTAGATCTAGTATGTTAACTCTGATGGACACTAAAAGCATCAAGGACCACCACTGTATTTGACAAGGTAAAAGAACTTTGCCGCTATATGAATCTCTTCTCCTCAGCCTTTTATAATAATAATAATTCTGACATTCTACTATATAATCTTATGTAAAATATTTATAATTTACGTATCTCTAATTAATTGTAACTCTCTGTAACTTAACATCCTTTTTCATTGAGTCTCTATTTAATCTGTTTTTCTTTCATTTTCATGCGACAATAATCTTTTATTTTGTTATTATATATATATGTGTGTGTGTTTTAAATATGCCAATAATCCATCAAACTCGCTAGCATGTAATTCCTTTTTTTCTTCCCCACCCACTTGCAGAATGATTAAAAATTCAGTTAAATTAAAATAAGTCTTATTCTATTTTCATAGATGCTCACAAGTTTGGGAAAAATAAAGTAATTATCTTCTAAGGTTACTGTAGGAAAACAGATCAACAACTGTTTTTTTCTTTTTAAATAATCATGCGCTAATCCTAAATGTTACATTTATTCTATATAAGTTTAATCTATTTATTATTCATGTCATCACCACCACCCCATTCATATCTGTATAAACATATTTATCTTAATAATAACATTTATTAACCAAAATTTGTACTTATTTAACGGTGTGGGAAGTTATCAAAATGTAGTAAAGGGAAAGGGAAATCTTTATATCTAAGAACTATGTAGTCTAACTAAGTTAAATAATCCATGTCTGTTTAGTAATTAAATCATACCATTACATGGGATGTTCCATAATGTGTGGGCATTAATTAATTAAATGGTCTTTACAAGTTATATTTTGCTATTCCAAGCATTGCAAACATATAGGCATCATCGTTCGTATATTATATATATATGTGCTTCTTTTACCCGGGAGTATCGGAAAGTCGAACCCTGTTATGTATCTCGTAAGTCCAAGAACCAGGTTTTTAGCCCCCGGGGAACTTATTTGGTTCTATGAGCTGGCTTTATATGGAAATCGCTCTGGAAAATTCAGCTCAGTAAAATGCACAGCCAACCACTCTTTGTTCATGAACCGATTCTGCCAACATCTGCTGACTTATATCTGTCTCTCTCTACAAATGAATTCTCTGAAGCACTTGCTAGGATCTGTGACTGGATCACATAAATGTGCCACCATGCACACACTGCCTTCATACTATCTTTCTAATAAACCCAGAAATATCCATGAGCCATAATGTTATGATTCTGCTAATCAGATCTATTTATACTATTTAAAATGTGCATCTTCACGATGACAATATTATAAATATATTCATTAGCTATCTTACACATGTTTGTCACACCACAAACTGAATATTAATAAAATGTAACTTGCATAAATTTAATACTTTGTCCTAAAATGATATTTGTCATCAAAATCGGTTAAATGCTTATTTCTGTTCCCTCTGGGGGCAGAATGGTACCTCAAAAGTATGTTTCCTAATAGTGTTAATTCATTTATCCATTGTTATAGTTATCCATTATTGGCATAGCCACAACCATAAACCAAAGTAATTTGTTAAATCTAATTCTGTAAGTTATGAATAAAATGTAATATGATTTCTCTGTTGCCACCCGACTGTCATGTAATATATTTACAAGGCCAATGATTAATGAATAATGACACATGCATTTATTTATGTTTTGCTAAATTAATAAACCTTAACTATATATGTTATACATTTCCAGCATCATTTTCTTTTAGTTATAATATCTTAATTACTAGTTTATCCTTGTACTGACTAGATGATCTCTTGCTAATATTAATATGAAAGGTCTTGATTTTTACTTGCTTCCAACTCATATTTCATGCTAAGTTATTCCATCATTAAATTTAAATTAGAGTCTTTTTGTGTCTCCAATGTGTGATGCCGGTGGAGAGAGATAAAATTAGATTGATATCATCAGGATTATTGCTCATAAGTTGGTAGATCTGGAAAATAGACAAATAGGGCAGAGTTCATGAGTGTTCCTGACTTATGTATCTTGCAAATGATTGGATTCGAACTACTTTTGTCTAGATGCTAGATCTTATTATATGAACAGACAAAACCGACCAGTACACTTGTTAACTACTGGAAAATATTTATTAAAATTCTATAACTGTAATATAGTATATGGAATTGTTGAAAAAATAAGCATTAATAAGAGCATTAGTGATAGTATTATTTTGCTTGATTTAATGGAAATGGATGTTGATTAGAATAGCACTTTTAAACAATCATCCACCAACACATATTTCTATAATACATGTGACTATAATGAGGAGCAGTATCGAGACCTCACCAAACATTTCACCAGCACTATACCCAATAATCTTTATAAGTCATTGATCAATTTTAGTGGTGATAAGAACCTGATCCTAGCTGTTACTAATGCTAACTGTGCATTGTTCAAGTTCCCAACTGAATTCCTATATGAAACTATTAAAGAAAAAGATTTAAGCCATGGTATTCATAAGATCTTGTCATCCTAACGACCGCTATGTTGCTCTGGAGTTTACTAACTGGGCAGCCAAGAATTACTTTAAAAGCAATATTAGGGTATTAAATGATAAATTAATCTGTTACATTGATCTCACAAGCCTAATATAATTTGTGGGAGGATTAAAGATTGTCCTATGAACTTCTACCAAGAACATCTACTGGAATCACTCAAAGCCTTTGGCAATGTTAGTAAGTTTCAATACCTTCCTGTTGATTCAGATGGACTATATTTTCTATCTAACAATGCAACTTTTCAAATAGCAATTAAACAAAATGTCTCACCAACTGACATACCTACCGTGTTTAACTATAAAGGCTCACACATGATCCTCTCTTTATGTGGAGTTAGACCACAGTGTTTCCATTGTCTTGAGAGGACCCACTTGGTAAAAGATTGCCAATCAAGAATGTGCTCTAATTGTGGAATCAAAAAGAGTATTTATCATAGATGCAAAAAGAATTTTACATCAACTTCTCAATGTACTGCACAATCATACTCATCCGTAACTAATGATGCATCAACAACAGAACCACAAATTATAATTGCCTCCAAAGAATATCAAATGAATAATCAACAACTATCTGGCTTGCAACAACCTGATGTCAGAAGTGTTGTCAGAGAAGAAGAAACATCAGATATTACACAAGATTCTTTTCTTGTAGATGAGGCTCTACTTCCACCAGCCTCAAAAGGAAGAAATGATACACAAATGCAACTACATCATGCTGAAATAATGGGATCAACACTAAAAACTGTGGTGGAGCAAGATACTTCAGACAATCCCACATGCTATCAGCAAAATGATAGCACTACTCCAAACAATCCTGTCAAGAAGCCTCTGACAAAAGTATAGTTACTTATCAGACTAAAACCACTACTTTGAGATGCACAAGAAGTATGAACAAGCAGCTTAAAAGTAACAAGTCTATTACCCCCAACCAAAGAGATATTAGCTCAGAAGAGGAATCTCCAATGGAAGTGCCTATAGATAAGTCCAGTACTAAGAAAAGTAAATCAGCCATTGTACACAAGTCCAGCTTAGAAGATGAAAAATCTCTGGGGAAGAAAAACAGATGTTTATCTCTTAAGCAGAAGAAATCCAATATTCTAATACTTAAGGAAATAAGTCCAGAGAAGAAATGTCAGTTATCAGATGAGGATAATAGGATATTGAGTTTTAATTCATTAGGAGAGCCTGTTGGTGATGTACATCAGATCATCGATGTAGATGTTGATGCAGATGGCAACTCAATGATTGAACCTATTGTATTAGAAGAAACCTCAGATAACATCATTAAAGATCCAGACTATTCCAACTAGAATTTACATTCTATTTATGCTGAGAATTAAAAGGGAACCTTATATTCTTTGCGGTATATTTAAAAAATACATAGCCCAAGTATGTTGCATAAGTTTGTAGGAGTAAATGTAAGAGGTATCAATTCATTGGAAAGGATATATGCCATTGAGCAATGGATCTCAATCAATAATCCACATTTATTTTTTATGAGTGAAACAAAATATCATTCAAATTCAGATTATAGAATTAGGGAATGTCTTGAATCTCTTGGATACATAGCTTTCTCTGATAGTATTACTGCAGCTGGTGGAGTCGGTTTACTTATTAATAAAAACATCCACCTAATAAATTTATAATTCTCTATAAGGATAATAACCTTATTGCTATATCAGTCACATATCAAAATTTGGTAATCAATATAATTTATGTGTATGAAGATAGGTCCTGCTGCACATTAATGAAAGTCGTTAACATAATAAATATGCTATTGGTAAAATAATAACAACCCCACCCTAATCTTTGGCAGCTTTCATATCACTTATGAAAACTTCACAAAAACCTATATTCACTTGATTAACAAGCCATTTATGAGTGGTGAGGATCATCTGCCTGATGATTCCTACTCTTTTTGCACCAGAAAATACAGGTCACTGATTGATCTATTCTTTTATATGCCTGACTTATATTTTCTCATCATTGCAAAATTAGAACATGTGGTCTTTTCAGACCATCTTGCCCTAGTAGTTCAGATTGAAGCTGCTAATAATGTCACTCCCACTTGCAACACTATCAGAATGTTGACAAAATCGAATATAACAGAAGCCATACCATCTGAGGCTTATATATATATTTTAAAAAATAGATATACTTGCCAAACCTATAGAGGAAGCATGGTTTGCCTTTATTAGCATTCTTAAATCAATCATCTCCTACCATATAATTAAGTGAAAGGGACCTTTGGTGTTACTAAAAGACTTGGATGAGCTTGGTTTCAGAATGAAGGCATTTAACTCTGCTTCATCTTCTATAGATGAAGTTATATCTGTTAAGCTACAGTATAAAGCCAAACAGAAGGCACTTGCAGCATGACAAAGTGTTTCTGACTCAGCAGAACTGTTGGACTAGAAGCTACTTCCATTGGGCACTGGATGCTATTAACTCCCCTCTACTCCCACTAGTCCTTTGTTGTCCTGCCAATGATTAAGGAAATCCATACACTTTGAACAAAAATTTCATTGTCTCAGCCATGTTAATACTCCCATTGAAGACATTTTAATTTGTCAAGATGATCATGGTATCACTGAAGATATGCTAAAAGCCAAACTCCAAGCATTTGCCAGATAAAATACACCCTGGACTGCATTCTATACCATGCTTCCTGTTAGATCATCTAAGCCACTTCACAATTCCCATCCTATTTAGAATGACCAACCACTTGGCACAGGAGAAAAGAACAATCCCCCACCTATCCTATTGCTTTAATCCCCTTTCTAAAGAAGCATGAAGATCCCCACACCCTCAAAAACATTTGGCCTATTTCTATGTCCCTGCTCATCAATAAAATCCTTGAATCTATCATAAAAGATAAGATCCTGGATAAAAGATAATCCAAAATATATCTTCTTCCCAATTTGCAAAGAAACATTCCTCACCAATTTTAGCCATTGGTCAAGTTAAAATATTAATTGATTATGTTAGACAACAGAGAAAGCAGGCTGTCATAGCTATCCAGCTTGATTTCAATGCAGCATTTGACTCTGTTAACATCAGTACTCTTCTAAACCTGCCAAAAGGCCATCACATCCCAATCTCTATCATACAGATCATAGATAACCTCATGTCTAACAGAGAAATTGCTGTCTCACTGAATGGCAAGCTCTGTTCTTTTTTTCAACCTAACATATCCATTCCGCAAGGCTCCCCCTCAGTGCTCTTCTCTTTATAATCTACATTGATCCACTGTTGAAAGCCATCGAACAGCAACTACCTGGTGTCTATGTACCAAGGCTTGCCAAATTGATAAAGCTCATGGCTTATATGGATGATGTAATCATCTTCCTCCCTTCAATAACCTATTTACCTCAGTTATACTCCATATTGGATAAATACACAGCTGACTATGGTCTCACCATCAACCCATTAAAATCAGCTATATGGAAGGTGTCCTCAGGTCAGAAGATTGTATCCAAATTTACAGCCAATCCTCAAAAGTTTTTGGGCTTTGAGATATCCAAAACATACTTCCAAATGTCCAAAGATATTCAAAATCACATTCTGCACTCAATGGAAAGACTTACTAAACATTTGTCTAAACTCTACCTTTCCTTATATGGTAAGGTAATGTTTCTCAATATGAAGATCATGGCCAAACTCAACTATTACATGCCCATCATGAGGATCACTAAAACTTTTATCAATAAAATGAAATTCTCTTGCATCCCGACTTTTCTAGGGAAGTAAAGTTGTTGCAATTAGCATTAACAGGATGCAACTTCACCGGAAGTATAATGGACTTTCTTATCATGCTATTCAAGCCATTCATATTGAAAAGATATTTAATTTTATCACCATGCTTATTAAATTTTGGATATGAGCAAGTCATTTTTCCAGTTATCCTGACAGATAGACCCCCTCCAGTCAAGAATTTTCTTGATGTCACAATTGACTTGATCAAGAGCTACATGGTAATTACGAATGATAGATTTGATAACAGGATTAATATTTGGCAAGCACAGTCTCATTTACCCTGTCACAATTCCCATAACACCACTACTTGCCCTGACCAATAATAAGATCATCTACCTCTTCAGGTGCTGGGCTATGGAACTGAAATTCTTTGATTTCATTATTAAGATAAATTTTAATGCCATTAGCACTAATTGGTTTCTCATTCATAGGCGAGGCATCAACAAAATTGACCCAATCTGCCCCCTCTGCCAGACTCATGATGAAACATTTAACCATCTGGTTTACTAGTGCCATAGACTCTGGAGGTCTAGAAGGATTATTGCTGATAACCTTAAAGTGAATTTTTACCTTGTTACCTCTCTTAAGGACAGTATTAGGACAAGATCCATCCCTACTATTAGGTTGTCATTATTTATCAACTATGCATTCTGGTCTACTCGTAAAATGGTTTTCAATCCCAGTGCATTTTATGAGGGAAAATTCTTTCTGAATAAACTTATAAAATTTAAAAACCATGACATGCTCCTAGCTCCAAAAGTGTTATTTGAGGAAACATGGACTCTGATTGCATTGTAAGAATGATTGCTGGTAAAACACTTTGTTTCTTCTATCTAAGTTATTGCTGGAAGTGGTTTTGTTAATAATCAGAAGTTCAGATCCTTAATGTTTTCAAAATGGATAATATTTAACTGAACACATCAAATTTAGCATAAATACCTAAGCCTTCATAGTTGTAGTGATTTTGCAAATGGTGATCTGACCAAACTCTAGATTGACTAAGTGACTCTTGGTAGTGTGAGGCAATTTGTCTAGGTGAGTTGGGTGAGCTTAATTGTCCTACTTGTGTGTTAACAGTAGACCAGGTATTCGGGTTTACCTTTTGCCCAAAATAATACTATCTTATATTTATTTATAATCATGTAATTCTTATTTATGTTTGTAATTCTAGCTTTCCTTTTAATTTACCATGTATACACAATCGTCACTGTAAGCATTGTATTTGTTTAATAAATATTTTGAAAAAAATAATGAGTGTAATATATCTGATTGCACATCTACTAAATCTTTTATTGTAATTGTACTGGGAAGTATTTTGTTATTAAAAGTGGAATCTAAATGAGTAAAAAAATATATGGAAATTGTTCAAGTCATTTAAATTTGAAAAGTTGTGAGTTGCTTTTGCAAATAAAATTTAAGAGGCTTAGAAATATTACAAGAGCCATCATATAAAAGCAAAAGCAGTTTAATAATAAATGATAAAAAGATTAAAGTAATGACAGAAATATGTAATAATGAATTGAAATGCCTCATTGTGGAAAATTAAAGCTTCCATCTGCTATCATTTTAAGATGAAGTTCGAATATGGTCTGGGATTTTTTTTTCTTAAATCTTAAAAACTTTTTAAGAGTATCTAGAAAAGCAGTTAAGCTACCAAAACCATCAATAAATGGGTATCTAGATATTTTTGCCTAGAGAATAAAACAAAAAAAAATATTGAAATCTTCAATTGACAAGTCTACTGAGCATTGCTTTATCATTTTTTTTCTTTATAATGGATATTGGAAAAGTCTTTGCTCTGCAGAGAATTATTTGTCTAAAAAGTTGTTTTATCTTTCTTCTTTTAATAAAAAATCAAAAATTGACAATTTCACATACTTTGATCAGATTATTAATATTGATGAAAATATAATGAATGGTTGGAATTAATCATAGAATTAAAAATGAGATAGAATGCTTTTGATAAAATTAGATTAATATTAAAAAGAAATATGTTGCTTTATTTGAAAAGAAAAGTTTTATTAAAAATGATTTACTAGATGTTTGTATGAATTTGAATCTTGAAGACAGCGTATTAAAAGATACAGAGATCTCAGACAAAAAACAACAAATAAGGAATGTTTTATATTGGGATTAACATTGAGAGGTGAAAACTAAATGCATGGATGAATGATATGTTAATATCATTGACATAATTTAAAAAATTGATAGTCTGATAAGGAGATAGGCTGGTTATATTCCTAGGAAAAAAACAACAATATATAAATAGTTTAAATTTTAAATTGTATTTCAATATACTACATCTGATTTATAAAAAAAAAACCCATTCATAAGATGAACGAAAAAAGATGAAATTTTCTGGATTGTTGCAAAGTCGAAAATCTGAAAATCAAACAAATTGGAAAACCTTTATCCTATAATAAAAACAAATTCAATAAAATCATTGAATACCTATATTATATAAATAACACAGCATAATATATAAATAAAATGATGAAATAAACAATTTAAATACAAACACTTAATACCTCTTTGTAAATAATTATATACATAAAGATAAATAGTATGTTAATATTGAATAAATATAATGTCATTGCAAATCACCAAGTCTATTTAATTAATAGTTAAACTACCCTCTATCTGCCATGCTCAATAAGTTTTTACAATAAAAAAATGGAATTTCTTATTGTATTTTAGATCTTTTTATTAAGAATTATCCAGAGGAATAATAACTAGAGAGCAAACTTAAATCAGTCTATATATTTTTAGATAAATTGATTTTTAAAAAATTAACATTAATTTTGTATTAAAAATCAATTTTCCTTAGAATATATAGGCTGATTTATGTTTGTCTTTACCTGTTATTATTCTGGATAACTCTAAAAAAAAATATCTAAAATAGAATGAGAAATTCCATTTTCTGGCTGTAAAACGTTATTGAACATGACAGCTAGAGGGCAGTGCGACTATTAATTAAATAGTGATTATACAGAAAGTGAATTATTGGTTTTTATGCTGGGTTTGGGAAAAGATAAGGGGGATTTAGATATAAAGGTTATAGAGTTGACAAAAATTATGTTGTGGAAATGGGATAGAGCAGATTATGGGTAAATTTAGAGTGGGGAATGTAAAAGAAAGTGGCTAACAGGTTTATCTGAGCATAATTGCTGAGATATTCTTGACTTCGTTTAAGGAGAAGCCATAATACATCACATCACATCACATCACAGACTCGGTGATTTTCACATGACTTTATATATATATATCGGAGATTTGTTATGCATGCCTTTATATTTTTGTGAATATTATATAAACAGATATTTCAATTAAATAACATCAGTCATTGTCTGAATAATACAAGTTTTTCCTTTTTATATATATTGAGAGGTACGAGAGTATTTATATTGTTGTATTCATTACTTCAATTTCGTTTATATATTAAGCTGCGTTTATATAATGTTGGTACACAAAGAAATTAGTGCATTACACTTTAGAACTTTTTATTTATAAGCAATCAAATATATGTGACACAATTTTTAAACCATCATTAATCATATATTTTTCCAACTTACCCAATTAATAGACTTTTGATTTTACATCAATCCAGAAAACTTCTTTATTTTACATATATATCTCATCTGTAGTCTTATTTGGATCTGATATAGTCTTTTGAGACTCAGTTTAAAACTTAAACTGCTTATATATTATCATCTTTTGATACTAATATAAACATTCAATCTCTATTTCCACCCCTTAATTTTTTCAGTGATGTCAATAATATTGATTTGTTCTCTCATATATACATTTGTATTTGATCCCTCAATGTTAATTCCTGCATACATAACATCATATTTTATTTATATATAGAATTATTTCTTCTCATGCTAGTTTCAGAATAGCCTAGTTTTTAAATAGGAATTTAACTAGGTTAAAATTATTGAAGAATTGCACATATAAAATGATCATGTGACAAATTGAAAACATTTTAATAATAATATAAATATTTAATTTTTATTAGGATTGTTCTAAAAGAAAAATAATGTCAAAACAAAGCAAAACTCTCCATACAGTAGTGCCATCTTGTGCTTTGTTTGAATTGTTTAATAACAATTACATGCTAGTATGAGATAGTGATCATGTGATGTTTAGTAGAAAAATAATGTGTGGGTAGAGGGGGATAATAATTTTTTTCTATGATTTATTTATGTGAAGGAAAAAAGCTTTAAAATTTTGAAAAGGTGTTTATTAATTAATTTTAAAAAACAACAACAACAAAGTATTAAGACTTTTTTTAAAAGAAACTGTTATTAATTAAATAAAAGGTATTATGAATATTTTTTTGAAAAAATTAAAAAAACAAGAGATTTTCGAATATTTAGGGGTATAAATACATTTTTTTTTTTTGAAAACCAAAAAGGTAATCTTTTTTGCAAAAAAAAAAAAAAAATCAATTGGTTAAAGTTTAATGCAATAATTTCTGAGGGAGTCATGTGTTTGATATCAAAGTTATTTTTTTAAATATGATAGTGTTTGCAGAAGGCAATATAATGGCAATTCAGTATAATTAAGATGTGGTGAGATGAAGAGTGACAAAACTTAGCCTAATAGTTTTAAGTTAAACTGATCTCACAACAAGTTACAAAGATGATTTTTAAAATAAAATTTATAAGAACCATGCACTAAGATTTATATAACAGCTGAAGGGAGAAAAATATTCATAAGAGAAACTTTCAACAAGTCATATACATAATTATTAATCTAACAAAAGTTATGACTGACTCAGCTTGCATTAATCTGACCTGGAAATTATTGTACTTCACAAAGAAAAGAATAATGGAAGAACTCAAATGCAAATAATTGTTAAATCAAAATCTGAAACTATAAAAGAAGAAAAACTAATTTTTATTATTAATAATTATTAGACTGAATCTAGTGATATTCTGAAATTAAAATTCCAGCTAAACTGAGATCTGGAGTTACAGAAAAAAAGTTAACAGATGTATTTTTAATGAAAATGGTCATTAATTTGGAAACTTGTGTTAATCTGGAATGAAATAATTATTGAACTGGGAACATGGAGCTAGAAGAAGGAAAAGCTAACATGAAGAAACTATTAAAATTAAATCTGTAACGACAAAAGAAGGACCAAAAGAAAAAAAAATCCATGGCAAAAAAGGACTTATTATAGTTTGTACACATTAACAATGGTAAGTAGTACTTTGTAGCAAAAGTATTCATTAGGATATTGTATATTTTTAAATTACTTTGTTCTAAATATGCTTTATTTTGCTTAGTTAAGTGTGTGGGACATCCTCATTTTCAAAAAAAAAGAAGAAAGGTTTAAGTTAAAGTTAATTTTTTTTTATTCGGAAATATTTTAGAGTTTGTTTATTGTAGAAAAATAACTCGTTTAGATTGAAATGGTTATTATTTACAGAATAATAAATGAATAATAATTATATATAATATATATTGGATTGATCAATATGTACACTTTTGAGTTTGATAATATTATTTCCTAAATGCCATTTTTTTATTTATTGATTAAATTTATCAAATGATTGTTTAAAATATAATAGTTTCTGAAATTATTTTTTTGTTGATGTTTCTATTTTTCTAGCTATATGTTCTGTGAATTAGTAACGTATGTCACTGATATCATCACATTGTTGTGCTTTAATAAATTTGTGAGTTATTTGAGTAAAGATATTTAGTATTAAAATAGATTAAGTTTATACATCTATATTTTTTTTTGTTCAAAGTCATAATTTTTCGAGTCCTTGTGATATGTCAAGCGTTGGTGGCCGAATGGTCAGCACAGCTGCCTTACAAGCAGTTGTCCTGTCTTTGCGGGATCACTTCCCGGCTGATGCTTTGACATATGAAAAAAAAAGCTAGTTTCAGAAAATGATAGTGTTTCATACAAACACACATATGTATGTATGTATGTATGTGCTTGAACATTCAGATATTTCTTGAATGGCATGAGATCAAATTTAAAGTTCATTCATTTTATGATAATTACTATTTTATTGGGGGCTAGTATACCAACTATAAGTAACCCAGATCACTGGTAGTAAGTAATCAGCAATGATAGAGTGATCACTGTATTTTTCAATATAGAATTGTATATTGTTAAAACTTTAGTACTTAAGAATGCATGTAGTAAAGAGTTTTTTTAATATTATGACCAATGTTTTTGTCTAGAAGATGAATAGGCCTAGATTTTATCATTGTACCTGTTTTAAATCCAGCCACAAAAGATGGCTGTTAATTCTCATAATGATTATTGCTGGTGATGCTGTGGTTATAATATATATTGTTTATTAATTCATATGATGACTTTTACTCATACTCATTGATTATGGTATTTGAAATGATGATAACTTCCATCACCTACTGTAGTTCACACTTATCTGTTCCATTACAATATATATATATATATATATATATATATATATATTGTGACAGAATGTGTTTGAACCCAGTCACAAATAAAATAAAATATTTAATTTTTATTACGTGGTGGTGGTTACAAATACACAAACGCGAGGAAGGGACTCTGTCATTTTGAAATTATATATATGTGCATGTGACAAATGTGTGTATGAATGGATTAAGTAGTTGAAAAGAGAGAAACAAGATTTTTGTTTCACATTTAAAAAACTAGAAGTTGCCTGCAGAAATGAGATTTCATTTTCTTTTTTGTACAAGAAAAGTTATGATAAAAGTTTTCACATGTCAACTAGATCTGGTTAGTCAGTATTTGGAACAGGAAGTGAAATCAAAAGAAACTTCTAGAACAAATGGAGGTGGCTATAAAAGAGAGTCACCCATAATGCATTTTGTCTTGGCCCTGCAGAGTTACAGCCATGAACAGTAAATCGTAAATCCAGAATATTAAAAGTTTTAATATTTTTCTTACATAATAGCAGATCCAAAAGAAATGATGGGGTAACAACATACCATGTCGGATTCAAACCCCTAATTCCAACTAACTGTAGCTGCCTTGCCCAATAACATCAAATTATCTGAAATATTGCAAATTTTGAGTGGTATTTTGGGGGTTTAAATCTGAAAATTTTTGCTTGTTACCTAACAATGGTAATGTTTTCTGCCATTGTTGTTGCTGCTGCTACTATTATTATTATTATTATTATTATTATTATTATTATTATTATTATTATTATTATTATTATTATTATTATTATTATTATCATTATTATTATTATTATTATTATTATTATTATTATTATTATTATTATTATTATTATTATTCAAAGAAAATAACTTTATTGCTGACCATAGGGTTACATTTGCCATAAGACACTTTGTATACATATATTTACATTGCTAGTGAGTAAACCAAGTTTAAGTTTGTATCTGTGATGTACAAAAAAAAATTAAATTAGGAGAGAAAGATATTTAAACATTGTTAAGGGGAATGAAAAATACATATGTATACGTTACATTTGTGAGCACTGCTTGCTGTAATCAGAGTTCTCAAAAGTCTTGGGTTATCATTGTTCAATTTGCAAAACTTCAACTTGTATGTATATTGCAGTTCTGGGTTTAGTTTGCTTTCCAGTATTTGAGTTCTGATTTTGTTGTTCCTGTCCTCTATATTAATCATATGCAATCAAAGATGACATTCTGTTTTTTATTTGTAGATACTGCCCATGACATATTTTCTGAGATATCGGAGACTATACACTAACATTGATCCTTTTTGTCCCTTGTGTCACAGGGCTGAAGAAACCCAGGAACATCTATTCTATCTTTGTCTGGCACTAGACAGAATTCAATTTATTATGATAGGAGCATATAGACAATCTAACACAACCCTTCAAACAATCTTTAATGCATATTGCAAAGGCTCTATTCCATCAGTCCGTGCAGCCACTTTTGTGCTTTACGCATACTGGTGCACTAGATGCACATTCACTTTAGATAACAACACAAGGCGACATCCATCAACTTTCAATATCAAACTGGCAAAACTACGAGCCAGAGACAATAAAATTGCACATCCAGACATCTACGCAGCAACCTGGTCACTGATAACATATCAATCAAACCTCTAAGATGGCTCCCAATAACCAACAATCTATGCCATCAACCAAATATTATTATTATTATTATGATGATGATGATGATGATGACATGATTTTTTAAAAAGAACTTTATTTAGGACTTAAAGGTCACATCAGTTTATACAAGTAATATAAAGATTCACATAGATTGAACAAAAGGAATTATAGTTATATAATTACACATATATATATATATATATATATGTGTAATTATATAACAGACATCGAATAATAATATTATTACATATATATTACATAGCATACAGTGATATAGTGTGTGTGAATATATATATATGTAAAAGAAAGGAAAAGTAGAAATAAACACAGACAAAAATTGTAGTATTTTCTACATTCATTGAAATAAAAAAATAATAACTCTGATTTAAAATATTGTTTTATAAATTAAACTTTTAAATGGTCTGACTAAATATATATATTGTATTATTATTCTGATTTTGAAATTTGAAAACAAGTATGGTATTTTTTATTTTTTTTAATTAATTAAACAAAATTTATATCTATTAAAAATCCCCTAAGTGAAAGCATGCATATCACACTTTGACAAAAATTTCAAGCTTGTTTTTAAAAGGGATTAGAAAAATAAAAATAAAACTATGTTTTCAATCAAGGTGTTGATATCACCTCTGATGATTTTATAAAAGAGCTGATAAAAATATCAGTTGCAGTCTGGATAGAGATTTTTGAAGAGAAGTCTGGATAGTAGTATTTTGTAAGAACTATTCAGCTGCAAAGTTGGTTATAATATTTTGTTGTGGCTTCTTGAAGTTTGCAGCAGTTGGTTTTAGCTGACTGTAGAGTTGGCAGAATAGCTACCATGAACTGATGTAGCTGAAGGCAAGACAGTAGATTCAGGAACTGCTACTATTTTTTTTACGTGAAGAAAATGTCCCACTTCTTTGTGCTTAAATTCATAGCCTCAAACATGGAGAGGACAGTTGCTTGCCTGAAATATATCAAACCAAGATGGCTGCTTGCCTGTAATAATCCTAGACAATAAGAGACCAACTATAGACCAACATTTTACATGGATTTTATTTTTCCTCATGATGACAATCACTAAAACCAAACTTACCAAGAAAAATCTTCCAGCTTGCCCAAGGAATTTCAGCTTGCTGAAGAATTATATATATGCTGACATATCTAAAGGAAGAGAAGCACAGATAAACATATATACAGCTGTGGTGAGTAGAGTTATATATAATAACAAAATTTTAATTTCTTTAGTAAAATGACATTTTGAAAGTGATGCATGAATTTGTACTTTTTATGTTTATGGTGCATGTATAGTTGAGCAGGGCTGCCTGTATATGGTGTGTTCATGATGCTCCAAAGTATAGGCTCGGCACTATCCAGACCTAGAGAATTGAGCTCCTAGAATAGTCCAGCAGCATATATTGGCCTCATGAATAGGCCATGGTCTCGTGGATATACCACATGTATAGGCCCCTAAGACTCACAGGAGATGAGCAGGGCTGTCTCAGTGCCTGATATTTTTTCTCTGGATACTCCTAGTGGAAGATCTATCTAGGTACAAGAGAGGTAGTGCTTAAATATGAGATATTTTCTCATGAGGTCATGGAGCATTGTGTACTGATGGTCCATACTTGGCTATCTACTTATCATGGATGGGAAGCTGCAGTTCATATATTCACTTTTACTATCTGACCTTGCCTACTTCATCAGCATTAACTAATCCAAGCAGAATGACATTTTGAAATTTATATTTGTTTGATTATATGAAATGATATTAGTTTAAAATCGTTTATTAGAGAAGAAAAACTGTTTAAAGTTATATTTATAATTTTTTTTTTAAAAAAGTACAAACAAAATTAGAAAGAAAAATATTTCCAAAAACCTTTTAGACTAGGAAAAAGGAAAGACATTTTAAATCAATTAACTGTCAAAAATTTGGTAGTTCTTATTTTAAAGAAAAAGACTATATTCAGCAAAGAGAATTAAATTGCAAAAATAATCTTTAAACAAGCATCTATTTTTATAGTGCGATGTTTATAATTGTAATTCACTAAATATCAGCCTTTTACAGCTACTGCACATGCGCTTTAATGAGTGTTAAATAATAAATGAATACTTTTCAGTGCCCATACAAGATATAGCATTTAAGAAAGAATAAAATGAATCCACTTATTCTTTCTGAACCCAAATGTTTATACATGGGCAAATCTTAAGTACTGGCAAATTCATTTATTATTTAACACTCATTAAAGTGCATGTACAGTAGCTGTAAAAGGCTGATATTTAGTGAATTACAATTATAAACATTGCACTATAAAAATAGATGCTTGTTTACATATGTTTGAGTTTCGCTTGAAAGTGACGTTTAAGTAAATTCTAAGTAATTTCATCAATGTCATTAAGTCAGACAACACGAACCGTAATTTAAAGTGAATGATCTATCTTCACGCTTTATTTGCCAGTACTTAAGATTTTCCCATATATAAACATTTGAGTTCGGAAAGAATAAGTGGATTCATTTTATTCTTTCTTAAATGCTATATCTTGTATGGGCACTGAAAAGTATTCATTTATTATTTAACACTCATTAAAGCGCATGTACAGTAGCTGTAAAAGGCTAATATTTAGTGAATTAAAAATAATCTTTATAATTTTATTGTGATAAATACAAATGTTATATAGATAAATTAATGTTTTGCATGTCTGTGCAAATTATATATACGTGTTTCAGTAAACTCAATATGTAAAATATATATCATTTAACTGAAACTTTAATCATTTATTGTATTTTTGTATAACTTAAGATTTTGATAATTATTTTGTAATAAATCAAATATGTTCAGAAAATTCATGCGCATGCATGTATGTGTGTGTATATATGTCAATTGTATGGGAAATATCAATGTGTGTCAGATATACACTTAGATGCAAAATTTTAATATTTTTTTTTATTAAATGTCAATTCATTTTTTAATATTGATTGTATGTTAGAAATCGTATGTCTGTGCGCACATATATGTAAATCAATATAACAATTTGAATTTTGAATAACAATTATGTAAATTACAATATGACAATATGAAATTTTGTATAATATTCAAAATCAGAAGCCTGATTCTGCAGATTTTAATATTTATTTTTTTTTGTTATTAATAAACTTGTATTCAACTGCTAAAAATTGTATTGCATCATCTCTTAGTCACATACAGTAAATTACTATATGTTCTCTATTACTATATGTTCTCTGAGCTAGATTCATGCACAGGATGAATATATATATGGTGGGAGTATATTTAGTGCTTTTGGGGCATCCAGTGATGATCAATCATCATCATCATGGTTGGTGCATAAGATTATATTCTTTAAAGCTCATGCACTATCTTCTATTTTAATTTAGTCTTATTAGAAGTTAAGTTTATAGTTGGCCAGTACATTAATGGTACTAAGTGGCCAGAGCATTGATGATGATTAGCATATTTTTAATGTCCCAGCATTATTGTTTCTATTTCTGATTATTGTGTATTCTAATGGATGGGAAATAAGTTGGTGCATCCAAGTTATGTTTAAATAATTTCCCAAGCTGGAAAAAATCTCGATAGGTAGCCTGGTCTATAGAAGACCCATTTCCAATCCAGTCACAAGATTAACTGTTAATTTATTGTCCAGAGTTTATTATATTGTATTGCGGATCATTCATGATGATGAATGGTATTTTTAGTAGTTCTCATACTTACTTATACTTATTTTTATAATGCTGGTTGATATATGATTGATTTATAGTTAATTTTAGTTACTCTAAGGAGTGACTAGTTGCTCTTCTGATCTCTCAATGATCTCTTAGAGTTTCTCTAATCTCATGCTCTTACGAAATATTATATTACTTATATATACTTTAGTAAATTATTCTTATTTCATTTTCAGATTAACTGGGGGTGATGACTTTTCCATCACTCCAGGTTCACCTCATCTAACCCATCCTGTTACAATATATATATATATATATATATATATATATATATATATATATATATATATATATATATATATTGTAACTCTCCCCGAACAGCTCTCCTACCTTTCTTATCAACAAATACCCAGGGTACCAATTCTATTGGTAATAGAATAAACTACTAATCTGATCGTGCTTTAAATTATTAATGAGACCCTTAAAATGCTGTCCTACCATAGTTTAGCTCAGTTGGGGACTACAGAGATCTATAAAATGTAAAATATATACTAAATATGAAAGGAAACATTATGATTTAATGGGAATAAAACATCTATTAAGTTCTAAAATAAATAAATAATTCAAATTGGTAAAGTTCTACCATCTAAATTTACAAGTTATAATTTAACCTCATCTCCTCCCATCATCCAAATGCATTGAACAACCTCTACTGTGTGATAAAATTAAATTAATAAAATAAAGATGTAATGCTGATTAACTATACTGTATGGCAAGTTAGAATTATATACAATATGAAATACAACACTATTTAGCTTTTAATTATACAGTAATTTAAAATAAATAACTAAATCAATGTCTAATATAAATACTAAGGGAATATCTCAGGGAATTGATTTATTGCATGGCTTAATTTTAAATCTATACTTTCCAACAACTACCAATTACTACCATAAAAGTAATGACATAAATTAAGCATTATCCTAATAAAAATGGTAGTAGTTAGATAATGAAAGAAATAGGGTGCATTTTGATTTCAATTCATCATCTAAATCTAAACTGAGTAATACAATTTTCAGAGAATCATTAACTAATCAAACATTGCATATGGTGTTTGGATCAAAAAAAGTGGCATCATCAGATCTGGACATGTTTATCATTAAATTATGGAATAGTGCAACAATATCATATTGGATATGTAAGTGTGCATGCATGTGTAAAAACATAGACATGAATGCATGCCAAAGAAGAATTCTGAACAAAGCTTTTAAATAAATAAAACATTTATTACCACGATAATTAAATAAACATTTGGTTTTCTAATTTATGCATATACATGTTTTTGGAATAATTCCAACAACAATGGTTAATTAGTCTACATGAGAATAAATAACAAAATAGCTTGCTGTATTTTATTTCAACATATGCCAGCTATCAGTCCACTCTGATAAGCTTATGAAAAGAAACATTATAACACTGGCACTAAAATAATAAAATGTGAAACTAAACTTTTTGGTATTTTACTTACAAAATATACGCAAGCTATCAGTCAATTCTGATAAGCCTATGAAAAGAAACATTACACACTACACTAAGATAACTAAATATGAAATTAATTTCTTGGTATTTTACTTCAAATACACATACATTACCAATCAATTCTGATGTGCTTATGGGAAAGAAAACACTATTTAAACATCACACCAGAATAATTAAATATAAATTTTTTGTTGTATTTTATTTCCAATACATTCAAGCTATCAATCAATTCTGATATGCTCATGAAAAATAAAACTCTATTAAACACTGGCACTAAAATCATAAAATGTGAAACTAAAGTTTTTGGCATTTTTACTTCAAATGCACATCAAAATAATATGAGAGGGGTTTAAATCTATGAGTAAGAGATCAAGCTAGTCTTCTCAAACCAAATAAATAATTCTATTAAATGGCTACACTTTCTTTTCCTCTGCTTGCTCATTCAAAATGAGGACGAAATACTCTGAGAGTTGATGGTATAAAACCTAAAATAATTAACATGATGTAATTTGAAATAATGATTAAAGAATTACAAATCAATGATAAATTTTTTCCATACCTTCCACATTTATAGTATTTTATGCATACATTTGAATTGTGCTACCTGTTATAAAATAATTACTACAACTAAATCTAATCAGTTTACTTATAAAACCAAGAAATAAAATCTCATAATATTGATGAAGCCATGGCCAACCAAGCTTTAACAGTAATTCTACTCAAGCTGTTCTGTGAGAAAAAATCATTTCTACCTTTACTTTCTTTCTTATCAGCAAACTATTTTACACTTGGCTATGATGAATAAATGATGGGAAAAACTTCACATAAATTCATGAGGGATAAAAGAACTTTCTTAACTCTAATCCTTTAAATAACAAAACACAGTGACTCCCTAGCCTAATTCTGAGGCTTAAATGCTGGTGTGGACATTGTCTCATCACCAAAAAATAAGGGAAATACACTACTTGACTTCACATACTATAATTATCATAAAATACAACTACCTTATCTGGACAATATAATCCACTCCTGACAAATATTTTAACAAACTAAAGGAGAGCTCTCTCTAAATTTTTGACAATGCAATACATAATCCACTCATGACAAATATTCAAATAAATTAAGGGAGAGTTCTCTCAATCCCTGACAATACAATATATAACAAACAATTTTTTTCTGCATAACCACTAAATACATTTCAATCTAATAATAAAAAATGATAAATTCACTCTTAAATAAATCCCTAATCTTTTCACTTCTTTTTGGCACATTTCATCATCTGAAACTGATGGACGCAAGTCATTTCTATTTTCAATTTAACAATTATATAACTGGATTAAATAATGGACAAGTATATAAGCATAATAATGCATAAACAATTTCAAATCACATGAGATAAGGAAATATTGTAACAACATTAATTAATAAGTTATATAATAAAAAAATGCATCTCTCATTTTTGATGAAGTATAATGTTTTATCATAATAATTATTGCTAAATAATCTTCATTATTTCTAGTGAAGCAAAAACAAAATAACTCTTTAGTGTATTTGGCATTATCTCATAAATTAAAATAAAAAGTCTGGTTTGGGATAAACAACAAATTTTTAAATTTGGAGCAAAATAAGTATTAAGAAATAAATCTCACAACTTTTTAAAAATGCAAAGATAAACAATACATTTTATGTAATTACCCCTTCTCAAAAATGAGCTGTTGGCTCATAAATAGCAAACAGATATTTCTACTGCCACATTGCATATAGAAATACATGTACATAATAAAATATATTAAAACAACCACTAATTACCCAGTATAATATTTCTCCACATTATACTTTTGAGAGATGTTCTTGAAGAGAGAAATATTAATTAAATAATAAAAAAAATCATAAGAGAAATAATTAATCTACATATCTATCAAATGCTATCAATAATAATAATAATAATAATCATTAAAGGTTTTTTTCTTAGCTGGAACAAAAAGTTGACTTATAGTCTGTAGATGACACATCATGGTCATGTACAAAAATGATGATGATTATTTGTATAATCATAAATATAGGTAAACACATAACAATTTCCTGCAAGAAGACAAATAATATTAATTGGATTCAATTGGAGACTGTTTCAAAGTTCTTAGTGACAGCTAGTGAAACCACTGGCAATATCACATATGAAATTCTTCATGATGGCAAATAAATATTTATTATGACATAAGTTGAGCAATAACTTATTATTTAATTCATTAGACTTGTTTAAGCATTTGTTCCAAATTTTCAAAAGTCATTCACTAGGCAAATAACTACTTAGTTCATAACATCCATTTAGATCTAGGTGAGTTTATTAATAATATATTTTAATAAAAAATCAAATGCAAATGAGAAGAACAATAAAATAAAAAAAATTCACATCCAGTTTCATGATCTTCTACTCATTCATTTATCAGCACATTTAGAAATAAGTTAATAATTCATTAATTATATGTCACTCATTCCGTATCTTAATTCTAGAGATGCAAATGTTTAGGTATATATTTTGTCAATAATAGTAATAAAGCAGGTTAAAATAAGTTATCCCCACACATCCTTCCATTTAATCTTTATTCCTTTATAGCTAGCAAAATTATCAACAAAGAGTCTCTGAAGTGTTTTATGAAAAAGTTCAGCATAAATCTTCCAGAATAATAATAAAATTCATGCATTACAGTTATTTCTTTAATATTAGAGATTAAATCTAGGTAAATCAAACTTATAACATAGGCACATGCTTCAATTACTTCTTTAACATTAGAGATAAAATTAGGGTAAAGTAGATTTGACATATAAACACACACATTTCAATTATTTCTTTAATATTAGAAATTCAAGTTAGGTAAAGCAGATTTATAATATAGACACACATACACATCTCAAATGATGATTTTAAATTTAAATTAGTCAAATAGAAGTAGAGAAGAGGTACCTTGTTTCTATCATTGTTTACATCTGCATATTACTTTCTTATTTTTCTCAGTAGAATTTCTGAGCTGTTTTCATCCTGAAAATCAATAGAAGTTTTACTTTTAAGCTTGAACTATGGAAAAACCTATTTGTAGAGACAAAATTATACTAATAAAAACCTTTTTTGGAGAGAGAATTGTTGAAATCAGAAAAGCCAGCTTTTTGTAAAAGTACCCCTTTTTATATCAGATTATTATCCAAGCATTTGCTTCTTCAACCAATCAAAGGTCATTCAAAAGTTCACTTTAGAACAAAGGTTACTCCTCCCATTGTACTGGCATAATTAGTTACAAATATGCAAGAATCTTTCTCTCTTGGAAAAGAAAAAAAGAAAGAAAAATTATTTTATCTGTAAAAAAAATTATTAAACTGAACCAAGAATAATATATTCTGTATTTCTAAAGTAACAAAATAAAAAATAATAATCATTTTAGCAAATAAAATATTTGATAGTGTATTTGTCTGTTGACAATCCACTGGTCCAGTGATCTATTAATTCATTTAAATTGTGTTTTAACTGGTTATCTAAGCTATAGTTATGAAATTAAATAATTTACAGTGAAACATGATATCTGGTAGTTTAATGAAGTACATGAATGGAAAATGAAGTTGAAAGATGGCACAAGCATACATGCACATCCATAAATGCTGTACTACAGGTACTAAACTAATCTGACTAAAATGAATGTTTCTATGATGATGAGCCAAATATATTGCACTATTTACACTATGGACTGAAGTATTAAAAGCAAATAAACCAGAAAATCACCAAAACAAATACCAATACTGTCCTGCAGACAAATAAGATAAACTTAGATCAACCTAAACTAAACTGACAATTTCTGTGACAAGCCCACCACCTTTCTATCATTAAATACTCACTAAAGAAAAATATTAAATATCTCAGAACTTTCAAATTATATCTGCAAGTGCTTTTAAATATAGTTTTAGGTCATCAATAAAAAAAATTTAAATTTTCAGGTTATTTCATTTTTTTTGTAAGATGCAATCAGCTGTTACTGATACAGTGCTATATAATTACAATTAATATTTCTGGTGCCTATCCAGAAGGTTACAATATATATATATATAACATCATAAATATTTACAAGTGTAATTGGGCCCAAATTGAGTCATCTAATATAATCTTTAAATAAATTACTTTTCTATTGAACAAAAATATTCTTAGTCACTTTAGTTACCTTTAATTATATTTAATTTTAGCTTGAAGTCAGATAGAGTTAGGTTTACATTGAGATCATTGCATTTAGACATTATAGTATTATATTTCCAAATATAGATATTACAATTGGTTTTGATCTTGGTCCAGATGGAGTTTGCATTAATTGGCATTAATGTTTTTATAAATTATTTGATTTCCTCTCAACAGAATCCTGGATCACATTAGTAAGTCTTGTTGTTGAGATATTGAATGTCTGGATGATATGGGTGTACTTAGAGGTTTGTTTTGGCTGCCTTGTTGGTCAACCCTGTTGATTTTTTCTGGTGTGAGCTGATTAGTAGGTGTAAAATCTCAGTTTGTGTATTAGAGTTGCTTTGGATGATTTTTGTTTTGAGATGAGGCACATATAATGAATGGGATTGTCAGTGATATCAACTATGAGGCAACTGACAATATAGTGTTTTGTTATAGGAGAATGGGTGTCTTTAGAAACTGACCAAATGTTGGCAGCGATGTTAAAAAAATTAATTTTGGTATTCCTGACTTTTAACTGCTATAGCTTGTTCAAATGCAATAATGTGGTGGTGAAATGGGTGCCATGTTTTTAGCACTGTGTAAAGTTTTGCAGTTGTTGTTAAGATCGTTATTGTGTCTTGTGATTTGATTTGATCATAGAACTTGGCTTGTGTGATGGAATTCTATGTTTGACAACTGGGCAATTGTAACAATGTATTATTTGGTGTGCCCACATAGAAGAGATGCCTACATTCTTCTGTGTGTTAATATTTTGGTTAGTGATTAGTCATGGAATTTGCACTATGCTGTGATGTCTGTGGGTGTTGAACATATCTATTTTGATCGATAGGTGTGAGACAATAGTTTTATTGCAGAGTAGGTTCATTTAGTATGAGGTCTTCTAGTGAAGAGTTGGTCATTAGGTCCGCAGTAGCAACCACCTCTACTTTGACTCTCTTTAGTTGTTGGTTATTGGAGGGACAGCTACATCATCTTTTGGTCTCTGTTGAGGCCAATTTAATGGGTGGAAGATGGACTGAATGCTTCCAGAATATAGATTGATGTTTTATTCATGGTTACTTGTGAGCTGATTGTTTGGATATGCTGATATGTTAGTTGATGATATTTTGGATTGATTCAGGTGTTAAAATCCAGGTGCAAACATTGGTGTGTGTGTTGTGGCAGGTAATTCATACAACTGGTGTGGATCCACTTGGTTAGAGTCTACAAGAATAGCATTAGCATTGTTTGACATTATAGTTGTGATATGTTTGTATTCCACTGGATGATTTAGCAAGGAATCTTTGGGACTAAGATGACAACAGGTTTTATTCAATGTGCCTGGATCCAGTGCTAATTGGATGCATAATTTGTGTTGTTTTCTTGGTGGCTTGGGTAGGTTTGGCTAGTGGTGAGTTTAGCTTGTGATATTTTATTGGTAATGCAGTGTTTGTCAAAGTAATCATGCTAGTCACTTGAGTAACATTATGGTTTTAATCCTCTTATAGGGAGGCTGAGTGTGGCTTCCTGATCCACAATTTGTGTTGGAATGGTGTCAAGATCAATTTGTCTGTTTTAATTTGTACTTATAGATATTGGTATAGACTGATGAGGAGTGCATTTTTGAGATATATAGCTGGAAATGCTATAACCTTACCAAATGGCTCCATCATCCTTTTAAAGTGTTGGCTGTTGTAACCCAGGTATGTGTTCTTGAGTATTCCAGTTATACAGCTTTATGATCTTAGACTACAGTTACCAGCATATAATCATCAATAGTTCTCCTTTGGTGTGGATTGAAAAATTCAAGTATGAGATATTTAATGTTGGGGTACTCTGCAATGCATGAAACAGTGTTCTACAGCCCACATAGAGTTAAAGGTCTATATAACAAGTCTCTGGAAAACTATATAAAGATATGCTGGAATCTGTAGCAATTAATATTATTGAATGATGGGAAATTCATTATTGTTCCAGTGCATGGGGAGGGATCTTGATTTTCATGTATTCTTAGGTTTATTTCTCTGATATCATTTTGGTTAGTTTCTTTAATTGGGAAGGGGTGTTTTATTCTTGAGTGTGTTTATTTTAATTTTGCAATTAGTGATTTGCAGGTTAACTTTAATAGCATTTGCAGAGATTTTATTGAAATTTGAAACTTTGGACACTGGAGAAATTATACTGGTGGTTAGTCACTTGGTCATCTGACTGGATGATGATGATGTACTTTGACTAAATCTGTGAAAAATTACCAATTTATTAATATTTTAGGACATCACCACTCATTTTCTAATTGGCTAAACAACAAGATATTAATGAGAATAAAATAAATATTGATAATCACTGATAAGTCATATGATATTCAGGCAACAAAAATTATAGTTTGACATTCAATCTGAGAACATTCATCTTTCAAGCCTAAAATTCTATTACCTACTGCAGTGAAGAGAATGTTTGGGTTGAATAAAAAGATGATGTTATGTATTCGATAAAAGGACTCATTCTTAATTATCATCAGCAACAACCTTTCACAAACGAGTATGGCCATTCCAATTTAAGAAACAATAAATAGACAATATAAAAAATAAGTAGTAAAATATACTATATACTGTGTAAGACAATAATAAACCCAATTAATCACCTTTTTTATTAAAATCGGTTGCCTTGACTACAGACTGAAGTTGTTGTTAGCTTAAGGGTTGATTGTTATTATAAACAGTGTAATCTGACAAACAGAAGTACATCCACATATAGAACTCACTAGTCCATTGTTTTGTTTATATATATATATATATATATATTGTATCGATCAAAACAATATGCTCACTTAACAAGATTCAAATCCTAAGCAAAAGTACCCCGAATCCGATCATGCTCAAGATATACAGGTCTGGAGCAATCCTGAATTCTAACCTATTTGCCTATTCTTCGAATCTCTGACCCAATGAACAACAATCCTGATAATACAGTACAATTATTTTGATTTCTGGGCCCAGAAGCACAGTGGTAGAGCATAATATCAGACTGATGATGATGATTGAGATCAGAATAGTCCAGGAATTACATATATTAAAGTTATATTCATTAATTCTAAGTTATTAGCTAAAGAAAATAGTTCTAAATATTAACTAGAAAATAATAATTCAAAAACAAACCAGGATTTACAAGAAATATATATATTTAAATTCACACTTGGAATGTATTAAACATTTGCAAAACTTGGGATTTGTTTTTATAAAATCCCCTTTGCATTAATTATTTCATGAATATAATTTTATATAGGGTGCTATAACTTGTGTGGGGATTAATATGCCAATGTACAAGTGTTCACAAATAAAATGCTGTGGATGGATGAAATAAATATAAAAGATCGGAACAGATTCAGATTACAGAAAGATACCTGATAATTTAGCATTAATCATTTTGACAAATAAATATAAATATACGGTCTCAATCATTTATTTACAATCTTAAAATCATTATATATGTTTGATAGGCATTATTTGGACAGAGCGTCTTTAGAATAAGTATACAAGAAACAAACAATGTGCTACATTTACGAGAATAAATTATACAATCACTAATACAAATTAGATTTACATCTATGGGAATCGATAATGGTTTTTAAAAGAAAGCAGTTTTAAAATCAACATACTGAATGTATTTTATGAAATGAATTATCATCTTTAACACATCATTGCAACTTACTAGGTTAGGCAGATGGTGATCAACTTAAAAAGCAGAGTAATGGTACTAGCATACAATAAAGAAATACGGCATTCATGGCGGTTGTGGATAGTTTATCATTTAAAAAGACAATACTCAATTCGAACTTAGGTATGGTACATCCACACATTCTGGTGAATGGAACCGATAGAGAGGCTGGGTTTGGAGGCCACAGCACATCAACCTCACATTCCACAGGGAGTAGTGTCCCTGATTACAAACGATTTTGAAAAGTAGGATGGGAGCTTCAGGCTTCCGACATCCCCAATGACAAAAACATAAACATAAAGAAATGGAAAAGATAAAATATCAGAATAAAGGAAAATGTATGCCAGCAATGTTTACATAATTTTATAATATAATTTTCATATAATATTATTTTAAAATCTGAAAATGGTCTAACCTTGTGCACAATAACCTGTTTTCAATTCTGAGTCATTTAACAAATCATAATGAATAATAACTTTTATTTACAATATTAAACTAGCAAAATTTATATTTAATTTCGATTACCATATACATATTAATTGCTAGAATTAAAACTCAGGCAGCAGCAAGAAAAGGTGGAATAATTATATTAAGGTTCACAATCTTTTAAAATGAAAATTTAAAGACAAATTCAAAGCAGTAAATTTAGCAGAATTCATCCACAATAAAAGTTTTTAATTGACTTCAAGAATAATGAATTTAAAATGAAACCAAACTTGCGAGCAATTTCCATTTAACATAAACAAAACTGAATTGATAGGTTTTAAATGAAGCCCTCGCTTTTTCCAAGTTAAACAATTATTTTTGCCCTTTTCCAAACTCGCAAATTTGGCAAGTTTGGCATATTAAAGAAAATAAATTATATCTATACATTAAACAAAATACATAAAATCTTAATGGAGCTGCACACAGTTATATATATATAAGTTAATTAAGCATAAAAGGTAAGTTAAAGTACATTATATTAGTAAAAGATTATGGAGAGAGAGTTTAAAAGCAAAATTAGCAGAAGCTTATAAATTAATATATAAATTAAAATACAAAGGTTGAACTATATATTACAAATTACAAAAGTATTGACTTATGAAGGCAGATCTACATAAGGTGAGAATATCTAAGGATAGCAGCATTATGGCAGGCAATCAGGTTGGCAACTATACAGTCATCTTATATGACAGGTCATATGGAACATGGCACTTGGTGTCATCATGGAGACAGACCTTCAAGAGGTCCAGAGAAAGGTGAAAGATTGCACTACTCAAACTTCATAGCACAGAACTTGTGTTGGCTTCTTAAAATTTATTTTACTGAAAGTAACTAATGGAAAAGTCACTAAACCAACTCCACTGAAAAGTAACTAAACTCAACTGGCTAAAAACTGAACTCAACTGACTTCTTTTGTTCTATCACCCCTTTTATCCACATTAATCCTGCTAAAATGCAGTCTCAGTTGCCCACAGCTATCTCTGTCATCTCTTGATTAAATGAAAAACATTTAATTAGCAAAATATTTTAAAACAGATAAGGCTCGAAATACAATTTGATATATTTTTAAAGATTTGAAAATAACTAAAAAAGAATTTTAATTAAGATTTATAATTTTAATTAATGAAAACAATCTGAATCTAGATAAAGATTATTTCAGTATTTCCAGCCTTCCCCCATTTTTTCTTTGTTGTTACATTCCAATAGTTTAATTAAATACAAATATATAAAAGATCTTTACAATTTATATAACAAAATGTCTAATTTTCAGCAATAAATATTAATAAAATTATTGCTTTGTTTATATATATATATATATATATATATATATATATATATATATATATATATATATATATATATATATATATATATATATATATATATATATATGCATCATACACACTACTGTCTTACTTTACTAAATATTTTTAATTTTATTAATTTCTCTACTCATTATGCATACAGTGTGTGGGTGAATGGCATATATTTATGGTGAGGTCTGAATTGCAGGCACCATAGGAGGTTAGTGTAAATGGTGAAGCATGAAGCTCGATGATGATTAGACATCGACTGCTTCATTCTTCCCCACTTAAAATGATCAAAAAAATCAATAAAAAAATTACCTTCATTGGAGTCTAATATAATGTTGGTGAGAAAAACAACCTTACTAAATGAGCATGAAAACTTTGCTCCTTGTGGACAAAAAAAAACAAAACTGCCTTCTTATTTGAATCAAATTTTTAGTATGGAGAATAAAGAATCTTTCATTCCTTTTTATATTTTTATTGCAATTTCTTGCTTTTTTTCATTAACTGAAATATTTGGTATGAGGATCAGGTGGTGTGTATGGTTTCAATTGTCATGCATTATAGATGCCATTAAACCCATTTTCTCCTAAAGCATTTTCATGACATCTCTGAACAAGGTATGGTCCACTATACAAGGGAAAAAATTTTTTAAATTTCTTTTTTACTACACTGCTAGTCTTGGGGGATCTCAACCATACTTGATCGCCTTCCTGAAATTGGTGACATTGCATCCGTTCCCTCTTTATGCGATTTTTGGCTGCCTGGGCTAACTGTCATCTAGCAGCTTCTTGGTCATGAATAGGATCAATAACTATTTCATCTAGTGACACCAGGTTCAGAAATAAGTTGTGACATGGCTTTCCATAATGAAGGCATTCGGGCATAAAACCGGTAGCCTCATATATCATCTGGTTTATACAGTTAACTATTTCTGGGGTTTTATTTACCCAATCCTGGTGGTTAGTTGATATGTAGGTGTGAAAGAGATGATTGTGTTTTCTCATAACTCTTTCACATGGGTTAGATTGAGGATTCCTGATCGATGTCAACCGATGAGTGAGTCATTGCTTCAAATGCCAGCTTTTCCATTCCTTAGAGGTGAAGTCTAAACTATGATATGATAGAATAGAATTAGGTTTTCCCACCTCAGGGAATTGTTTATCTTGGAGGGTCCGAATTGTATTCCTTGAGTCTGCAGCCTGGACAGGATACGCTCGTACATATTTGGAAAAAATATTGTAGGTCACAAGTAAATATTGGAAATTTCTAAATTTGGGAAATGGGCCATAGTGGTCAATTGCAATTAACTCATTGGGCCTTAATGCAGTTATGGATTTCATAGTTCCAATGTAAGACTTGTTCGGAAATTTAGTCTGGGCACACATTGCACATTTCAGTAACACTGTGAGGATCTGTGTGTACATACCTGGCCAGTAAAATTGGTGTCTCAAGGTTTCCTCAGTTTTCCATGGCCCATAATGTCCCAAGGTTTTGTGGACATGTTCGATAAGTTGCATCCTAATCTTACTTGGCATCATGATTTTCTATGGGTTCTCCATGTCTTTTGTTTTACATTGCAGGATCCCATCTTTTAAGTGGAATTTGGAGTATCACTTCACATTTTTTTTTGTTTGTACAATTAGGTGATTGGTTCCCAGGTTAGAAATAATGTTAGCATATTGGTCATCTTGCCAATATCATAGATTTGTCAAATCAGTTTCCATAGGGGTTTTCGTGGTCATGGCCATAATTCTGAGGATATGGTCATTCAGCTGGGGATTTTGGATACTGGCAGATACAGGATGGCAGCTTAGCTTATCTGCCATAATGTTCTCACATCCTAGGGCAGTAAGCCACTTTGTATTGGAACTGTTGGAGGGCCAGGTTCCACTGGATCAATCAATCATTAGTAAGGAAACTCTTATTCAAGAAACATTAAAAATAATAATTCCAAATAGATTTCACTATTACTATAAGACCATTTGTTCTAATTAGTACATTGCTGCATATATGTAGTATATAAAATTATTACTTTAAATGATCAATTTCAATGTTAAAATCTGTCTATAATGTTGCCTTATATATATATATATATATATATATATATATATATATATATATATATATATATATACAAAACATACGCTTGATTGGCAGTCTTGGTAGGATGCCATCTGTGGACATAAATACAAGCGTTAGCAAGTTTTTTAACTTGCATTTTTGTTTATCATAAATGTACCTTTGAGGTCTTTCTTGCAATGATATAGATTGCAGAGGCTTCTACTATGTGGTGATGCTGAACTGAGATCAGACCCATGTAGCTATCTGGTTTGCTATGCTGAGTTTGAAGACATTACGTGTCTAAAAAATTCACGCTTGCAAGCTGAATAGAAATTGTTTCATAAACGCTCAGAGTTTGTATTCAGATCTAGTTTCTTTATTCCTGTCTTTCACTGACGATAGCAAATAGCTTGAAATCATGATCTGAAAGTGGAATTATAGTTAGAGATAGTGAATACTAACTACTCTGACGTTTATGTAAACAAAACATACGCTTGATTGGCAGTCTTGGTAGGACACCATCTGTGGACATATATATATATATATATATAATAGTGATCTGGATGAAATGCCTTAACATAATCTGCACTACAAGGGCACCACTAGGCATTTGAACTAGAAAATTTATATAGTAGGGAGATACTTAAGTAAAAAAAAAATATTTTATATTGGTTGTTTCCAGTCATTACCCCATTGTCACTAGCTCAATGGAACAGCAGAGATTTATATTTTATAAATTCTTATCTAAGAATAATTTTTTTTTTAAAAAAAGAATAAAATAAGCCACTGCCAGTAATTATACACAGAAACATTTATTAACGCACATATAAATTTTGAATCATTTTAACATTACTTTATAATTTTAACTTGATTTTAGAATTTGATTTTACATTTTAATTTTTATAAGTTTACATTTTAAATTTTATAACTTCGCACAGATGGATTTATAAAATGTGTTTTTAATGTTGAGTATAGATCGGTTACATAGATTACATGGCCAAAACATTTCAAAATAAACATAAACGATCAAAATATAAAGTCATTGATGGAAATGCGGAGGGAAATTTATTAGAAACCCAATGGCATTCATCGTAAGATGACCAAAAACATAATTAACCGGTAACGAACCCATGCAAGCATCTATACCCAACTTAAATTTAATGCATTTTTATTTAGAGTGTTGAGTATGAATAGACTACATAGATTTGTATTTGAAAAGAAAATATTCTATCCTTATTTAACCTTAGGCCAAAAGTTCGCAGTCAAACCAGCATCAATCCATCTGATACATTGATGTATTCAATGTAGCATGAAAATACAACAGCACAATATACTATACTGTCAGGAATGGACATCTGAACAGTATAGTTAGAGAAGACATTGACTCTTGTCCAATACAGGAATATTACATCTGTATGGCAAGAAGAACAATAAAATAAAAACTCCATAGGAAGGGACCATGGCCGTTTTTGCCAATTTACAATCCCATCCATAGGCAAAAAGGTTTTGTGCGGCATATACAGCGATTCTGCCCATAGCAAACCTCATACTACATTTACTAATTACACCAATATATCCAATTCACACACCTAATTTAACTATGAAACAAATAACCTAAGATTATCCTCCCCTAATATAACTTTACAAATCTATATAGCCATTCACACCTGACTTAAGTTTAACATTTATATAATTTAATTTATTGCAAAATAAAAATCATAAATAAACCTTAAAGAACAACAAAAAATAAATGGAAATGATTTTACAAAAAAGAAATACATCAAATAAAATTATAACTAATTAATAAATAATTTAGTTTGGTCAGATAGGAATCTATTTCTATTTTTTTTAAATATGGAACAAGTTTAGAAGTAAAGTTCTTATTGTTTAGAAATGTTCATTAATTATATATATTTAAAGCTGAGAGTTCAAAAAGTTCTTACGATTTCAAAACGTTCCTTTTATCCGTTGCTTGCCATTTGAACGTGAATTCCCACACCGTCCTAAAGAGATTGGTATTCTGTTGGCCAATTTATTTATTCATCCAGAGGTCTTTTGCTTTGGCTGGTCCTCAATATAGAAAATGATGTCATTTCTTTTTTTAACAAAACTGAAGGGATTGAAGAGTGCATATTTTTAATCCCTTCTCCCACAACTCCGCACTAATACATATCACCACTCTTAATAATAACTAACTAATAATTTCTAAACTTTTCCTTTTATATTAATATTAATGATTCAATTGACATTATGTCATCGATATGATGGTCCTTTCGCTGAGGTCCGATTCCATTGTTTATCTCTCCTATCTGACCATGCTTATACATTTAAATGCCCAAGATTAGTTTACATTGACTAATTAAAATAATCATTTCCATTTTTCAATAACATTAATTAATTTGTTTTCAAACTTAAAGATATATTTTTATCTCTACATTTTTTTTAAGTTTTTGCTTTTACAATACCTTTTCTATTTTTAATAAAGTTTTATTTTAATAATTTTTTTTCATCTGTGTGATTTTATATAGATATGAGTTTAGTATAGAATTTTAATTTTCAATTTTTAATGCTTAAAAAAAAAGAAGTTTTACTTGCAAACTTTTATTTTTTTCATGTTTACTAATAAAAAAACAATGTAACGATGTCTGTGCCTGTTACATATCAGTAAACTTGCTTAAAAAAAAAATGAACAAAAAAAATATTTTACTTAGGGTTAGTAATTTCGGTACACGATTAACGAAAACATTTACAAAAACATTTGGTTAGTAATTTTTCCAAAGATTATATACACACACAAAAAAATGTTGACTATCATTTTTCTAAAGACCATTTACGTCTACGCCTCCTCCCCCCAAGCATTCTATTTTTCTATACATTTTATTTTTACACACGGCATGACAAGCAAGTTATTTATTTAGGAAGGATGCATTGAACTAAATACGTTTTAAAAGATAATGGGTTTATATGTGTATATTTGCAGCACAATTATAAATACCACCAACTTATTTATGACTGACTGAAATGCTTACATAGGATTACACAGAAGTAAATTCCCAAACAGTACTCATCGTAAGGTACCACATTTACGATCATAAACTTACGTGGCTGTGCGCGTCTATACATGTTAAAGCATAATATATATTAACAAAAAAAAACATATTAATTGCAACCTTTTGACTTTCTTTTTAACAAAATAACATTTAAAATTATTTATACTTTCTTGTGTTTAATATATGTGCAATTTCTTTCTGGCAGCACTTTTATAAGATTTAAAGTGTATACGGCTTTATGTAAATCGATAAGAATATTTCCTTTGAAAAAATTTGCTCAGGGTACTGGTGGTTTATTAATATTGGCCCAAGTTGGGGCACCAGTTATAACAATCTGGATGAAATGCCTTAACATAATCTGCACTACAAGGGCGCCACTAGGCATTTGAACCTAGAAAATTTATATAGTAGGCAGATACATAAGTAAAAAAAATTATTTTATATTGGTTGTTTCCAGTCATTATCCCATTGTCACTAGCTCAGTGGAACAGCAGAGATTTATATTTTATAAATTCTTATCTAAGAATATTTTTTTAAAAAGAATAAAATAAGCCACTGCCAGTAATTATACACACAAACATTTATTAACGCACATATAAATTTTGAATCATTTTAACGTTACTTTTACTTTATAATTTTAACTTGATTTTAGAATTTGATTTTACATTTTAATTTTTATAAGTTTACATTTTAAATTTTATAAGTTCGCACAGATGGATTTATAAAATGTGTTTTTAATGTTGAGTATAGATCGGTTACATAGATTACATGGTCAAAACATTTCAAAATAAACATAAATGATCCAAAGATAAAGTCATTGATGGAAATGCAGAGGGAAATTTATAAAAAACCCCAATGGCATTCATCGTAAGATGCCGCAAGACACTAATAACTTAAAAGATATCCAACATAAATACATTTTAGATACTCACTGTAAGGTATCAGTATTTACTGAATGTCTATACATTTTGATTAAATATGAAAACCAAAAACATAATTAACCGGTAATGAACCCATGCAAATGTTTATACCCAACTTAAATTTAATGCATTTTTATTTAGAGTGTCGAGTATGAATAGACTACATAGATTTGCATTTGAAAAGAAAATATTCTATCCTTATTTAACCTTAGGCCAAAAGTTTGCAGTCAAACCGGCATCAATCCATCTGATACATTGATGTATTCAATGTAGCATAAAAATACAACAGCACAATATACTATACTGTCAGGAATGGACATCTGAACAGTATAGTTAGAGAAGACATTGACTCTTGTCCAATACAGGAATATAACATCTGTATGGCAAGAAGAACAATAAAATAAAAACTGCATAGGAAGGGACCACGGCCCTTTTTGCCGACTTACAATCCCATCCATAGGCAAAAAGATTTTGTGTGGTGTATACAGCAATTCTGCCTGTAGCGAACCTCATACTACATCTACTAATTACACCAATATATCCAATCCATTGACCTAATTTAACTATGAAACAAATAACCTAAGATTACCCTCCCCTAATATAACTTTACAAATCTATATAGCCATTCACGCCTGACTTAAGTTTAACATTTATATAATTTAATTTATCGCAAAATAAAAATCATAAATCGAACTTAAAGAACAACAAAAAATAAATGGAAATGATTTTACAAAAAAGAAATACATCAAATAAAATTATAACTAATTAATAAATAATTTAGTTTGGTCAGATAGGAATCTATTTCTATTTTTTTTAAATATGAAACAAGTTTAGAAGTAAAGTTTTTATTGTTTAGAAATGTTCATTAATTACATATATTTAACGCTGAGAGTTCAAAAAGTTCTTACAATTTCAAAACGTTCATTTTATCCGTTGCTTGCCATTTGAACGTGAATTCCCATGCCATCCTAAAGAGATTGGTATTCTGTTGGCCGATTTATTTATTCATCCGGAGGTCTTTTGCTTTGGCTGGTCCTCAATGTAGAAAACAATGTCATTTCTTTTTCTTTAACAAAACTGAAGGGATTGAAGAGAGCGTCTTTTCAATCCTTCTCTCACAACTCCGCACTAATGTATATCACCACTCTTAATAATAACTAACTAATAATTTCCAAAATTTTCCTTTTATATTAATTTTAAGGATTTAATTGACATTACATCATTGATGTGATGGTCCTTTTGCTGAGGTGCGAATCCATAGTTTTTCTCTCCTATCTGACCATGCTTATACATTTAAATGCCCAAGGTTAGTTTACATTGACTAATTAAAATAATCATTTCCATTTTTCAATAACATTAATTAATTTGTTTTCAAACTTAAAGATATATTTTTATCTCTAAATCTTTTTTAAGTTTTTGCTTTTACAATACCTTTTCTATTTTTAATAAAGTTTTATTTTAATAATTTTTTTCATCTGTGCGATTTTATATAGATACGAGTTTAGTATAGAATTTTAATTTTCAATTTTTAATTCTTAAAAAAAAAGAAGTTTTATTTGCAAACTTTTATTTTTTTCATGTTTACTAATAAAAAAACAATGTAATGATGTCTGTGCCCATTACAATATATATATATATCCACAGATGGCATTCTACCAAAAACACCGATCAAGCATAAGTTTTGTTTACATAAACGTCAGAGTAGTATTCACTCTCTCTAACTATAATTCCACTTTCAGATCATGATTTCAGCTATTTGCTATCATCAGTGAAAGACAGGAATAAAGAAACTAGATCTAAACACAAACTCTGAGCGTTTATGAAACAATTTCTATTCAGCTTGCAAGTGTGAATTTTTAGACACGTAATGTCTTCAAACTCAGCATAGCAAACCAGATAGCTATATGGGTCTGATCTCAGTTCAGCATCACCACATAGTAGAAGCCTCTGCAATCTATATCATTGCAAGAAAGACCTCAAAGGTACATTTATGAAAAACAAAAATGCAAGTTAAAAAACTTGCTAATGCTTGTATTTATGTCCACAGATGGTGTTCTACCAAAAACACTGATCAAGCATATGTTTTGTTTACATAAACGTCAGAGTAGTATTCACTATCTCTAACTATAATTCCACTTTCAGATCATGATTTCAAGCTATTTGTTATCATCAGTGAAAGACAGGAATAAAGAAACTAGATCTAAACACAAACTCTGAGCGTTTATGAAACAATTTCTATTCAGCTTGCAAGCGTGAATTTTTTAGACACATAATGTCTTCAAACTCAGCAGAGCAAACGTGTCTAAAAAAGTCACGCTTGCAAGCTGAATAGAAATTGTTTCATAAACGCTCAGAGTTTGTGTTTAGATCTAGTTTCTTTATTCCTGCCTTTCACTGATGATAGCAAATAGCTTGAAATCATGATCTGAAAGTGGAATTATAGTTAGAGATAGTGAATACTACTCTGACGTTTATGTAAACAAAACTTACGCTTGATCGGTGTTTTTGGTAGAACGCCATCTGTGGACATAAATACAAGCGTTAGCAAGTTTTTTAACTTGCATTTTTGTTTTTCATAAATGTACCTTTGAGGTCTTTCTTGCAATGATATAGATTGCAGAGGCTTCTATTATGTGGTGATGCTGAACTGAGATCAGACCCATATAGCTATCTGGTTTGCTATGCTGAGTTTGAAGACATTACGTGTCTAAAAAATTCACGCTTGCAAGCTGAATAGAAATTGTTTCATAAACGCTCAGAGTTTGTGTTTAGATCTAGTTTCTTTATTCCTGTCTTTCACTGATGATAGCAAATAGCTTGAAATCATGATCTGAAAGTGGAATTATAGTTAGAGATAGTGAATACTACTCTGACATTTATGTAAACAAAACTTACGCTTGATCGGTATTTTTGGTAGAACGCCATCTGTGGACATAAATACAAGCGTTAGCAAGGTTTTTAACTTGCATTTTTGTTTTTCATATATATATATATGAGCCGCACCTATGTATTTTAATAAAAAGAATTAATAATCATAAAATTAATAATAATAAAAATGTTAATTTAAAAGTTAAAATTTTATAACCTAGGTGCGCATCTCAAATATATACATAAAATATATATATACATGTCAAAAGGAGCATGATGGGATATAGTGTTTAAATACAGGTTAGTAGGTGGAAACATGAAGCGCAATCTTAAGCTAAGATTGACTGCTTCAATATATATATACATTATGATGTTATCTTCTAATTTCGGCTGCAGCAAACTTTATTTTTTGAGAAATTTCAGAACCTTGCCTATTTATAACTCTTTACTGTATTCTATTCCCTGCCATATTTTCCCAATAAAACAATCAACTTAGTTATGTTTTAGAATATTTTTGAAATAATTCTTATTGCATATGACGATTATTTTTTTCGATAAGAACTATGATCAAAACTTTTTTTCTCTATATGTCAATGCATCGGCCAGGAAGCAAACCCGCAACAACTATCTGCTAGTAACTGCTTGCAAGGTAGATGCGCTGACCTCTCAGCTACCAACGCTTGACAACTATGATCAAAACTTTTATTTATATTTTTCCAAATATATTTAATTGTTAGTAACAAAGGCTGCTTTTTATTAAACACAATCAAATGTGTTTTGATCAGAATAATCATTCATTTTATTTATTCAGATTCTGTAGCAAAAAAATAATAAATATGTACAAGATAAGATATAACTTTTTTTTTTTTTAAAAAAAGTATTCATTTCACTTTTTTTTTTTTTTTACAAATCTTTAATCGTATTATTGCTGCATCATCCTGGAAAGTCAAAGTTCATCATTGAATAAAAAAAATATTTTTTATCTTATTCTATATCTTATTACCTTTCTTTTTTCAGTTGTTTTAATTACAAAGTGATCATAGTTTGGACAACTTAAAATTTATTTAAATAACTTGATATATTTCTCTTGTTTTTTTTTTTTTTAAATTATCTTGAGGCGAAAAATATTCTTTTGATAATTCACTTTTAAACACTATTAAATTAGAAGTCATTTTATTTTAAGTATTAATTATTTCAAATATTTATTTTAGTAAATAAGGATTATTTTCATTTCACTTTAATACTTTTTAATTGATTTTCTTTAAATTCCCCTCTATTATTGTTGAAAACTAACATTTTTATACCTTTAACCAATCTATAAGCTCTTTTTTACATTTTCATTTGACATTTTCATTTTTTTTAAAAAAAGTATTTGTATTTCTATGCACAAATCATAATATGCAAAAACGTTCACACAATTTATTGCCAATATATATGTATACCAACCTCAGATAATACTGATTATACCTAATATGTAATCTTTTATCTTAGAAATATTTTTATCACCCTAATGACCCCCCCCCCCCCGAAATAAAATATTTACAATTATATCTTGAAAGATATATTGAAGAAAGAGACATCAAAAATTTATATACACATATTTAAAAAATTACAATAAAATTCTTTATAATTTATATAATTATCTCTGTTTCTAAGTTATCTCCAATCACTTTTTTCCTTAAAAATTTTATTTAATAAAAATGTTTTTCTTTCTTTAAGATTAATCAGTAGTGGATAACATTACCAAATATATATATATATATAATGAAATATATCCTACAAGAGTATGTAAACAATTACCAACTATTGTGATTCCATTAGGAGTTCTTAGTTAATGGTTTTTAAAAGTGAAAATTTGTTGTTTTGAGATAATTGGTGGTGAAGCTATCATGTTAGCTCATTACCTTGAATTTGAATCTAAAAATGAGCTTAACTTCCACAATTAAGAATAGTTGTAATAATTTTTCCAAAATGAAGCGTTTGCAAAAAGATAAGGAAGACATTATAACACAGAATTCAACAGATATAAACAAAACCAAGGAAATTAATTTAGTAATGATAGACAATTGGAATTTAAATTTGGAAAGTTCACAAAATGAAATGTTACAAGGAAATTTGGAATGACTCACTGAAAAAAAAGACTATAAAACGTTATGTTTCTGGGGATTCAAAAACGATTAAGGGAGGTAATGTGAATTTTGAATTACTAGAATCTGAAAAAAAAAGTAAATCTATAAGCAAACAAAAATTTTTTCTCATAGAAGTTTCAAAAAGCACTCAACAAGAACTTCTTTTAATAAATAGTGATATAATAAGTAATGAAAAAATTACAGTTGATATAGAAGAAGAAAATTACAAGCCTTCAATTAGAAATAATGTTATTCAAAAGAATAAGGTGGGGAAAATAACAAATTGGCGGACAAGGCAAAAACTATAGATATTGATTATGAACAGTTAGTGCTTACTAATGTAAGTGATATTATGCATAGTAATAATGATTTAGGTAAATATGGGTTAGGAAAAGAAGGGCATACTTCCACAATTGAAGGTTTAAATGATGATTATAATTTATAAATAATCACTTCATGTCTATATTTGTAATAAGTAAGATATATGCTATATATTACACACAAATAAAATGATAGACCATAAAATAAATAAGTAAATGAGTAAAATACAATAATAAATCAATAATTGGCTATTTAGTATATTTGGCTAGGTACTTTAGAAGGAATACCATTATTATCAAATCCATGTATGAAATGAATTGCGAATTAAAACTATTACTATGAGAAATGCAAAGTGTATGCAAATTATATTTGCCATTTTTTGAAATTGTGTAATATGTATCTCTTTTGTTCATTGAATTACAAGTATGCTACTTTGATCTTTCTCTTCAAGGCATGGTGCTACCTGCACACAACTTGAGACTTATCTGGAATGCAGGTATGGTTGTGGAATAACTGTGCTGCACAAAGATGGAAGGGTGCATGGGGTCTTTTTGTGCTTTATAATAAGCATACATGTGCTGTGAGAGCCTTGTGGTTAATGCTGCCTTTATTTTCCCATAAAATGACACTAGGCAATTGTTGTACAGACATGCTATGTTATATACTGCTTGCTGTGTGTGTATTGGAGGAAGCTGATCTTTAGTATTGTTGAGAAGTCTATTAAATGTGAGATATAACAGAAAAACACAGATAATATAATCAGAACCTTCAAACACCAACCTAATTCAGCAAACACACAAAGCTGATGTTGAATCCTTCCATATATAAGCAACATATACAAGAATTCACATAGAATTTTTTATGATAACTTCAGCTTATGCTATCGCATCCCCCCCCAACTTTAATAGACTTCACAACAATAGTAAAGATCAACTTCTTCCCATACACACACAGCAAGCAGTATATAACATAACATGTTCATACAACAATTGCTTTGCATCATATTATAGGGAAACAAAGGCAGCCTTACACCTAAGGGTCTTACAGCACATGTATGCTTATTATAAAGCACAAACAGACCCAATACACATCCCTGTTTTCGCATAGCCCAGTTCTTCCACAGGTCACCCTACATTCCATACAACCCTTGAATCATGAGCAGGGAGCACCATGACTTGAAGAGAAAGATCAAAGAGGCATACTTTATTAACTTGGATTGTAATTTGGTGAACGAAAGAGATATGTGTTATGCAATTTCCAAAAAATGGCAAACATAATTTGCATACACTTTGCATTTCTCATAGTAACAGTTTTAATTCACAATTTCACTTTGCATACAGCTTTAAAAATGAAGGTATTCCTTTGAAAGTACTTAACCAAATATACTCAATAGCCAATTATTTATTTATTATTGTATTTCACTCATTTACTTGTTTATTTTACACTCTATCATTTTATTTGTGTGTAATATATCACAATAATGATTATACTGAAAATCAGAGAGACTTATTTAGCAGCAGTAGTTTTAACAATAGAGAATTCATTCAAACTAATTCTGAAATGAACATGAACACTGAAAAAAAAAAAATCTAGAAATTTGAAATCTATTAAAGGATATATAAAGAATAATAGTAATTCAAAAGAAATTTACAGTGCCCAAGCTGACAGGGTGAAAGATATGAAGATGTTTCAAATAGCTGCCCACACAGATAACAAAATGTCTCACAATAATATGAATTTTGCCAGAGCTGTGAAATATGCAGGAAATTATCATGGCATGAGTAATGAGGAGGCTAAAGAGAAATATAATGACTTAATTGATTTTTGGTATGATGAGATGATATTGAACAAGAAGTTGGTGTTGTGGGGAATTATTGTGAACAAGATAAAGTAATCAAAAATATCAATAATTTGGAACTTATTACTAGGAATTTTAATGCACCAATCCCTTCTCAATTGCTAAAATCTTTTAGTAACTATCATAGTGATAAATTCTTTATAATTACTATCACAGATGATAATTGTGATCTATATATATTTCCAATTCAGGATTTCTATAATGTTATAAGAAAAGGCTGTGGAATATGATTTTTGACATACCCTAAGAGTAGATATCTGATTCTAGAATTTTATAATGCATCTCAGAAAGAATTTTTTAAAATATGATACAATGCTTTATAACAAGATGATATGAAATGTTGATTTGAACAGGCCAGTGGTAATGGAGGGAATAATTAAAATTCGCTACATAAACTTTAAGAGTGTGGATCTTCAGAAATTACTATGTAGGTATGGAGATGTGTCAGAATTGAAGTATTTGTATGATAAAAAAAATTGACATACTAATTCTTATAAACACAGTGAAATTTAAACTTACATTAAAGAAAGAGTGGATACCCAAAGATGTGCTGACTTTCTTTCATTCAGAGGTGTTTCCCCTGGTGGTCTCTTTTTGTGTTGTACCATCTCAATGACTTTTTGTAGGGAGACGACCCATCTAGTTAGTGTCCAGAAACATTCTGTAAAGTATGAAAGGGCAAGAAGACAAGATTTCATAGCTGTAGATTTGGGAAGTGAAATCATCTAATATAAAGAATGAAAATAGAGATGCTGTCAAGGTGATGATGCATAATAAAAATCTGGGGAATAAAAAGGGAATAGAGAATAGAAGTCTTCAGTGTCAGAGCTGATACTGGAGATGAACTCAAGGAGTGAGACTGGCTCCAGCATGAACACTATTGTGAGAAATAAAACTGATGATGATTCCACATTTAATGAGAGTTTCCTCCTCTGATAAAGAACAAACCAAAGAAATGTAAGATGAATAAAAAATCTAGGCAAGACCTTAAGGAGAGTTTACTGGGGACTGATGACAAACAATATGAAAGCAGAAAGCAAGATTCTTTGGAGTCTGCGAATTCAGATCCTATATAGTCTGCAGAGAAACAAAGTTAAGTATAAGAGGGATAGTAGGATCATGGAGAAAACAACTGACTATAGCAGTAGAGACTTGCAGACTAGTTTGGTTGGGTTGGCTGAAATTTAAATGAAAGTGACAGATCAAGATCTTCGAAGAGACTCTTCATACTGGTGCAGGAATTCATGAGAGGGAAACTCATTGACATATACATTCCAGATTTTTCCAAGAGAGAAGTGGAAACAATTTGTTCCAATAATATGGTTGGGAAAGAAGATCAGAGGGAATGGATTCATCCTATATTTCAGAGAATACTTATAATTTATGATTTTTCTTTTAAAGCTTATGAAATTAAAACTTGTGTGGGGCCATTGCCAGAGGGCTTAATTTAAAATTGTGAATGCAAGCTAAATTGTGAATGCAATCTATTAATGAGTAGATAGAGCAATTTTGTCCTCACATACTATGTCTTACTGAGGTGAAGTTACTTATAAAATCAGACCTAAAACATATATTAATGTTATCAAGGATAGGTTATTTCCAACATTTCTTATCCCGATCTGCAGCTGCTGGGGTTGCTATTTTTATACAGAAAAGTTCCCCTTTCACCTCTTTTTAGAATCTGTTATATTGATAATCATCTGTTAATTGTAACATTGCTACATAATACTAATAATATTGATATAGTATTTGTTTTCTTCTATAATTCCACTGAATTAATTCATTACATAATCCAGATAATCAATTTAATCCTAGCATCTAATTCTTTTCCTACAATTTTCCTTGGAGACATTATTTCATACAGACAATTTACCACTAAATATTTACACCTATTTAATTGAGGTTTTATGAGCAGAGAGGGCAAATTCCTTCCTAATGCTTTATATACCTGAATTACAGTTCATGTTGGATGCCCCCCCCCCCTAGTACCTGTATCGTTTTTTGATCATCTGGCCATATCAGTGGAGATGGAAGTGAATTTGAAACCACTGACCTACTTGCCTTATGGTCATACAATTAGAATACTTCTTAAAGCAAATGCTCTGGAGGCTGTGGTCTCAGAGGCCTATGGAAAAATGGATATTCTTAATCTGGCACCAATCTTGGCCTGGAATAATTGAAAATTTTATGAGCAATTATAAGATACCATACGATCAAGGTTAGAAACCCTACTGGGCTACTGAAAGATATGGATTCTATAAACATCAGACTCAAACTAAAACAAATATCTTGTAATTCAGTTATAATTGAACTAATTTTGGTTCTCAAAAGATTATATAAGCAAAAACAGATGGTGTTGGCTGAATATTTATCTATTAATAAGTCTAAGGTCTTCCTTAAACAACCACATAGCTGGTCAAAGAGTTACATTCATTGGACATTGGGACCAGGAGCAATATATCTGTACCATCCTCAATATTGATAGATGGGAGCCTGTTACTGGATCACTCATACTAATGGAGGTCCATGACTATTTCAGATCCAAATTAATGGAGAAGGGAATTGATGGTGTGGTAAGGTTCGATGAAAAAATTAGTGGGATTGAGCATGGAATCACTGAGAAGGAAATTCTGAATAAGTTAAAGGCTTTGCCTGAGAGTGTTTATCTGGGACCTCATGGGATTCTGCATTACCTTTGGCTTCATTAAAGCAATTTCATTCATCCCCATTATGATGAGGATGTTGAACTAACTGGCAAACAATTTGGTAATAGGTGAACAGTTCTACAAAGTTTCAATAGTACCACTCTTAAAGAAAAATATCTAACGATCCTCATTGGAAAACTTGAGACTGATTTTCATGACACCTATTATGATTGAGGTCATTGAGTTGGTCATCAAACAGAAGATTCAGGGTTTGATCATTCCTCACATCTCCAAATACCAATATGCAAAGAAAGGTGCCTCTACAACTGATGCAGTATACTTATTCAAACTAATTATAAATCATGTTAGGAAATGTGGAAGGACTGTACCTGTGGCTGTCCAACTTGATGTTTCAGAAGCTTTTGATTTGATTTGATGGTCTAATGAGAATAATTGGGGAATACTCAGTCCCAATGGTTTTTGTAAGAATAATTATGAATCTTCTCTGTAACAGAGAGATCGTGGTTACACTCAATGGGTCAATGGGATAACAGCAACTAGTTTCAGACCCCATAAATCCATATCTCAGGGGTCACTGATTAGCACGCTGTTATTTATAGCATATATGAATCCCCTACTTTTGGAAATTCAGGAAACTCTTCCAGGGATATTGGATACTGAATAATTAATCAAATTCATTTGGTCTAACCTTTAATTCCAATAAGTCAACTGACTGAAAACTATCCTTGGGTCAAACAATTTCTTGCCAGTTCACAGCTGGCCCATAGCCTTTTCTAGGATTTTCTTTTTTCAAATTGACATCTATAATGAGGAAATCCATACAGGATGCCCTCATAGTAAAAACCCAGAAGATTACAGAAACACTATCTAGAGTGTACTTATCAATCTATTCAAAGATACCACTGCTTAACATATTGGTGTATCCAAGAATTAATTACCACATACCTGTAGTCTTCTTTACTCAAATTTTAAAAAAAAATTAATTCTCTGTTCAAAATTGATTTGGGGAAAGAAGATTCCAGCTATCAGCTTGAGAGTTCTACAGAAGCTGACAAAGCTAAATGGGAAATCACTGCATTCAATCTCCACCTTTATGTTTCAGAAGTCATATAATGCCATCTGCAGACACTGTCTCTTTTATACAAGTGCTGCACATTTCTTCAAAGATTGATCCAATGGACAGGCCTCAATCCAAGAGATAGTAATTGATAATCTCAGTGTGTAACACATTGGACAATTTCATCCAGATGATCAGCCAGCAATTCACAGAGAAGACAAAGTTCTGGGAAGCATATTGTTTGATGAATACCATTAGGAATCTGGAACCAGTAATATTAAAGATGACTTAACAAAAAGCTAATTACAAGGTTTAGGTATTAGACACTGGAGCCAAAATACTTGGATTTTTTAATCAAGCTCAATCTGAAAGCCATCCCAATTAATTTTTTGGTATATAAGAGGGGTATGACCAAGATAAATCCGATGTGTGGACTTTGTGAGAGAGTGGAAGAAACTATTTCACATGTCTTATTTATACATCCAGCACTTCAGAACCTTAGGAACTGGATTGATTCCTTCTTAAAATCTAATTGTTTCCCACTAATTCCCATAGCAGGATGTATTGCAAGAGGTTTTTTTCTATCCATTAGATTCTCAGTGATTCTATTGTTGCCATCTGGTGTGTGAGATGTAAATCAATATTCCTTGGAACAAATATAAATTTGTTTAAAGAATTTAAAAAAAATAATAGATAAGATCAGACATAGAGATAAAATGCATGCTCCAACAGAAGTTTACACAGTGACATGGAGTATGTTTGCCTGGTCTGATGATTAGTAAGATGATGACTCACAATTTTTCATGTCATGGAGTGTTTTTCTACTACTTTATTGAATATTAGTATAAACTATGTTTCTCTATGTGAATCTTTGAAAGAAAGGGAGCTGTGAAACTCTAGTTTAACACTGGCATTAAAGTCTCTATGAATGATGTAAATATTGGTGTATAATTTTGATTTCAATGTTAAATTTGTAAATTGCTTTTAAATTAATGGCTGAATTATAATTGTTAAAAAAACTATTAGAGTAACAAAATTTTGATACAAAACAATATTTATTACTTTGCTGAGCTAGGTTTTCAATACAATTTATCTTTGACATGTCCGAAAAGTTCAGACTTTCAAATTGATAGAAATGTGTTTTATAAGTGCTGACTTTTGAGTTAGTATTTTAAATCTAGTTTCTAGAACCCAGCCCTCCACTGAGGTGAGCCATAAGTATAAAACCAATTGGTCTGGAGGTAGGGTCTTAACAATAGAGATTTTGAATTCTTTCTCTTTCAGCACTTATAAAAATAAAGCTTGTTTAGAGCTATTGGTAAGCTCCATCTAGTGATCATTTAAATGCAAGCTTAAGAGCAAGTTACAAAATTTATAACTTGTTTTATTAATTATTATAAGTATACCTTTGATGGCTTTCACAATGCTATATTGCAGAGGCTATTACTATATGGTGAAACTGAGCTGAATTCAGACCCCATATAGCTATATAGTTTGCAAAGCTGGATTTGAAGACATTTGCATGTCCAAAAAGTTCAGACTTTCAAATTGATAGAAACATGTTTTATAAGTGCTGACTTTTGAGTTAGTATTTTAGATCTAATTTCTAGAGACCTAGATCTCCACTGAGGTGAGACATAAGCTTGAAACCAATTGGTCTGGAGGGAGGGTCTTAATGATAGAGATTTAGAATTCTTTCTCTTTCAGCACTTATAAAAATAAAACTTGTTTAGAGCTATTGGTAAGCTCCATCTAGTGCTCATATATATATACACACACTATTATATGAAGAAATGAGTTTAATGACGATATATAGAAAAGAGACTGTAGGAAAAAGTAAAGAATACTTGAAATTAGTTCAATTTAGTATTACTTCCTACTTTAAAGACAGTTGACTAATGAAATATCAAATGCGAATCACAATCATGTATTTATAATAAGCAGTAAATAAATTTAAAATGTGTCATGCAGGGATATTTATCTATAGAGTCATAAGAATATATCTGATTTATTTTTATACTTATTGTCTAGTTTTGAAATCCAGAAATAATACAATAATAAAATAGAATTAGTCTTACCTGATTAATGTAGATTTTTACAGTCCATCCACATTAACCTCATTTATTCTTCATGGAAATCATACACATCAATTTCTTTTTCTTCAATACAGACTAAGTAATAAGTTTGAGCATAAGCCTACACCAATAAGACCTTATACATTCACTCTATGTAATAAGAAACTCACAAGACAGTAACAGTCAAACAATATTGATTAATTAATATTTTAACTAAAATGATAAATGAATAAATGAACAAAATGAAACATTCCTTAGCTATTTTAAAATATAACTGATTTGTTGATCATGTAGGACTTATTACATAATTATAAATTATATCACCAATGCTTGATATCTAATTTTTATTAAATGTTTATCACGTATATAATCGATTTACGATATATATCTTTTATCATCGCTTTACTTATAAATAATTATTGTGTTTCTATATTATACCATTAGTTAAACGTGGAAATGTGAACATGAGACTATATTTAAATTCTATATCACGTATAAATTGTCTGTCTGACAATAATTATGCATCTAAATTAAGCTATATGGTAACGTCATTAGTAAATTTGCATCAATAACAAACAATACATTTTAGCTATCTATCGTAGTAACTATTGGTTTTTATGTTAATTCATGATATCATGAAGAAAATATCATTTTAAACTTTTATATTTATTCAATAATACTTGTATTAAAGACTAACCAATGATTAAATTATTTCACATCATCTTTGAAATATAAGATTTCAAAGATAAAAAGTCTGATTTTTGTCTAATCAAATCAACTATGATGAGAATTTAACTTTCTAAACAAATTCCAAACATTATGACACTTGACTTTAGTAGCACTTTTAAAATATTAATACACAAAAATATCATTTTTACAACTTGAGTTCACGTTAGATCATCAGTTTTAAAATCATTGTTTTGAAATACATTGCCTTAAACATTGTGTGATTTAAAAAGTACCATATATATAACAGAATATTCTGATTCAACTATCATTTATATAAAAACTTCTTTCATATAAAAACTTCTTTCATAAATAAAGCGAGCAATATTGGCATTCTATTATGAAATACGTAATGCACTTTGAAACAATTAATCTTAGCAAAATAAACAATGATGACAGTTAATTATTTTTCCAACCACTTATGGAGCATAACTTATTATCAGTATTGCTATTCACATCTACATTAATATTTAAATCTTTGTATATATAAAAAAAGGTAAATAATCCTTTTGGAGCACCTCTTTAAATTAATAAAATTAATTTTAAATGTTGATATTTATTATAAAATCGAATATTATTAACAACAGTTATAATAATTTTAATGCAAACATGTTTATACTAGTATTACTATTGTATTACTGCTGCACGGTCTATTCAATGAAATAATTCACAAAGGTTTATTTTTAAAATCAAAACTATATTTACATCTGACACATATATTTGCATAATTAAACATAAAATATAGATACTAACTTTACAAATTCAATATTTATATTTCATATCCAATAGCAACGATTTAAAAAAATAATAACAAATAATGTTGTAATACTGCATATCTGTAAAAAAAAAATTATATAGTTATAATGGTTTCTTTTTTTAAAATGAAAATACAATTAATAAATATAGTATTAACCATTAGATATTGTAAAATATTTCAATTTTTAAATAGAGTATGAATGAGTTAAAATATATATATACTTTAATTGAAATTCAATATTTATATTTCATATCCAATAGCAACGATTTAAAAAATAATAACAAATAATGATGTAATACTGCATATCTGTAAATTTTTTTTATATAGTTATAATGGTTTTTTTTTTTTTTAAATGAGGATATTATTAATAAATATAGTAATAACCATTAGATATTTTAAAATATTTCAATTTTGAAATAGAGTACGAATCAGATAAAAATATATATAGTTTAATTGCAATGAAAAACATTCCTTTGTATTTTTGAAAATCTTTTAAAATTTAATATTATAAGGGCAACTTTATATTTCCTTCCTTTGACACATGCGGGAAATTTCAAATTGACAGATAATATTTATGAAACATAAGTCAATATTTAAAAAACTGAGCAGCATAAGTTAAAATATATTCGTTAATTAATCAATATTTATTTCTTGTAGCATTTTTTACATAATTAATATAGAAGTTTGTAAATCTTATTTTGACAATTGCCATTAAAAAGGATATGGAAAATATTCACCCCTTCATTTAAATGAAATTGTTTCAATCAAAATACATTGAATGTATTGAATTATATAGTAAAATAGAATTCAAATATATAATATTAATTTAAAGACACTCAGGACTGAAATTGTATCAAGATGTAATATTGAATAAATTCCGCTGTGTTGTAAAGTTTTTTTTATATAAATGAACACAGTTTTTACATTTATTTTCCCTTAGAGTTGACTGTTTTAACAACGGATCCCACTAAAATTATATATATACAATTAATAATTTTTAACGGATGTAATTGTTGAAATATTTTAATTAAATATATGGAATTTTTGTTATATTTTTATTTTTGTTTATACTATCTAATAACATCTGACTATTTTTTTAAACAAAAATATAATATAAATTTATAGTTGCATTTATAAACCTATCTAGACTTGATCACTATTAGTTTTATTATCTATGTAATGCACAGTTTCAGTACAGTTTGAATGCTATAATTATTAGTTAATTTGCTTTTAGAACAGATTATATTTGCTTGTTTAATTAGATTTATTTCAACATCTTTGTATTAATAATTTCACTTTATTTAGTCAAGTTGCAATCTTTAGTATCTATATAAACGTATTAAACTATAGATAAATGTAGGTGTCCACCTTCATTGAAAAAAGAAGGTTGGCTTGACAACAGGTAGAGATTGTTGATTGTTATTGATATTATTATTGTTTAGGTAAGACTGCTTTTATATGTGTGCGTGTGTGTATATATAGTGAGTAAATCCGTATTTTTTTCTAGAGATTTGGTTATCAATTTTATGAAGGTTTGTGATAATGATATTATAGACTATTATAATATGTTGGACTATTTCTATAATCTATCATTAAATGTGTAAAAAAAAATTAAACTTTAATTAAACTTTTCAAATACAAACAGCTATTAGCAATAACATACGCATAGACAACACAGTTTTGTACACTACAACAATATTTCGAGTGGTGGCTTTAACAAAAGAGCTCGGATAGTTAGAGTGTATTCACGAATCTAAAGATGGTAAGCTTACTTCCTATGCAAATATTGTCACTACTCAGGGTAGCAATATCTGAAGAAGAGTGGAGAATAATACATTCAAAACGTTGTGTCATCTATTAATCTGTAATGTCATTTTGTGCGCTATTACTAATATTTTTTTTTGCATTTGAAAAGTTTAAATAAAATTTAAATCTTTCTAGATATTCAACATTTAGATGATGGAAAAAAGTCCAACATATTATAGCGTTTGGTTATCAGGTTCTTCAAAAACTGCTACTGAATAATAAAGGGTCAGATAATGAAAAGTAAAATCCATATAAAATTATACAATGATAACAACAAATCAATGTCTTTAGTCACAACATACACAGAAGATGGCATCTGAAATCCAACTAAAACGTCAAGCTATAGTTATAATGACATATAATGGTACTTAGCCATTTATAATAAAAGATTAAATTTATCCAAATTAGCAGACATATAATGGTAATAAAATGTCAGTTTTTACCCATATCTATGAAGCCTTCTGTATTATTCATATGATAGCAGGTGAAATCCAACTAAAATAAGAGATGCAATAACATCTATATACAAATCCATAGTCCAATACTATGTAGCTATAAGTAACTGTTTGTGTTTTATTATTTGGGATGGGATGATTAATATCCATCCCTTTGAACATCACCTAGTTCCCACCTTTATAAGATCAATTTCTGGGTCTTAGAGTCACTTTGCCTATCGATGTGAAATTAACTACTAAGCTATTCATAGAAAAAAAGAACAAATGATTTGCACCACTATTTGATGCATATGTACCCTTCTCTATATAAATATTTTCTGATGATAATATCACTCCCATCCTCCTTCAAAGGCACAAAAGAGAACTAGAACCTAAATACCATTCAGTCACTAGGGGATTGTCAAAAATAGATATTTATGACCAAGATTTTACATACCATAACTAAAATTACCTTTTTTCTTATTTTTACTGTGGTTCACAATGTATTTTTATCTGATGATGACTTAGGAGCCACATTTATAAGGAGTTTTGTAATCGAAAAATAAACATATATAAGCAATTTAATTTCAATATCTGATTTATGTTTTATTCCAACATTACAAAATAATGTGTACATCTCCAAAATAATTAATCAAGATAAAATTAATAGTAGAATTACTAAACATTTAATGATTAATAATAGTAAGAAAAAAAAAGGAAAACATTACACATCTTTTAATTATGGTATTTAAATGTTATTTCACCTAGGTAAAAACTTTGGTACCTTGTGACATTCATATAATTAATAAACAAAATAAAAAAAATGCATATACACACCCCATCTTGTCAATAGTATTAAAATGTAACTATTACATAATTAATCTGTATTCATTCATAGCTCTATCAAATTTCTACGCTTACTAAATCAATACCAATAATAAAAAAAAACTTTCATCTAGTTACTATTGTCATTTTTGTACCCCCTTTATAATTTTATTTTAGGCCCGTCCACTACTGCCATACATCTATGTACATAACACATCGTCTAGGGATTAAACCTGTCTCATCATAAAATATTTAAATACATATTGCAATCAAAAAACATTGAACATCTATTTTAAAACGAACTATATCATGATACATCACCATATATGTGTACAAATAACTATATACAATACGATTGATAAAACAATTGAAGATATAATAAAACAAGAAAAAAAATAGCATAAATAATAACATAATATTTAGTAATAACAAAATCCTTAATTGCTAAGACCTACATTAATATTTGAGCAGAAAGAGAGAGAGAGAGAGAGAGAGAGAGAGAGAGAGAGAGAGAGAGAGAGAGAAGAGAGAGAGAGAGGATTAAAAAAAATGAAATGTCAATTTGTAAAGTACTGTTAATTAGCTTTTAACACACACACTATGGACAAGAATATGTACAAATGACATACTGATTATCAAACGCAAACTTACTTGATAATGATCACAGAGAAAAAATAACACAAAACGTCTTTTAAAGCACACACTGATTATTGCAGCAAAATTTCTTTAAATTAGCATGGTTACTATTTTCAATATGATTGTTAGGTTGATAGAAAATTTAGGATATAGCTATAAACTAGTTGATGTCTAAACTTATTCACAGACAATTCTGAATTTGAATTAAAATCGGCTTTCTTCATGATTTTTCCTTCCTCAGATATTTACTTTTCCAAAATGGATGTAGGCATGAGGCTTTGTAGACAACTGTAGCAATTACTTCTTATGTGGTCAGCACTGGATGCATTTCTTTGGTCTCCCATTCAGATGTGCCAATCTAGATCCTCAGCCACGAACATCTTTTTAAATTTTCCACAATAAAAATATTTGAAATGAGTTGGTGACACCAATCCAAAAAAAACAATAATAATAATACTTAGTTCAACTTCTCTTTGGTATTTATTCATTTTGTTCTACTGACATCACTGATCCCTTAATGAAACTAGACTCTTGATGATAATATATGATTGAAGGTATCTACTATCCACTTGAGTGGTTTGAAATATTTTTATCTTGGAACTATCAACTTTTGATTAATTAGTAGCTGAGTTCAAACTAACTTGGTGGTCAAATAAAATCATTAGCAGTCTCTTTGATTTTACACATTTGTTAATGAATTTTTTTTTCTCTCTCTTTCTTTCTTTATTTCTTTCTCTCTCATTTTTCTTTCTTTAATGTTAATATACAATAAAATAGGAATAATATATAAATTAAAAAACTGCTTACATATAATTAAAACTTGAAATATTAATTAATAACCTCTGAATATCTACACACCCATACAGGTCCACACACACAACCAGAAGTTTATTTCTAATTTATAGCTAGAATTAGCACCAATCTTGGATTTTACCCCATTTCGTTTTCATTTCTATATCCTATCAATGATTTTTAATGAAATATACATATAGATGCGTAAAAGAAACTAAAAAAAGAAAATTCTCTCTACTACTTTTTTTCTCTTTTTTTTTAGAATAATTGGAGTCTTGCATTAAATCAAAACATTGTTCAATATTTATTATAATTAACATAATATTATGATATATCAGGCCTGTCTGCCTTAACGTATTCACACTTTAAAATTAAGAGAGGCTGCTGCTATATATAAAGTCTAGATGCTAGCATATCTGAAGAGATTATATTTTGCTAAAATGCTGTATAATGTGAGATGACTGGTTTGCTATTTTATATTGAATATATAATATGTTTAAATTAATTCATATTCTCGTACAAATATAAATATAGAAAACATCCATGCTATTTCTAATTGGAGAACTGTACAAAGCATTTGTAATACACGTAACATTATACAAAGAGTCATCTCAACACCAGTTGATGCCATTACTCACTATTCCTCTATCTGTCTAACATAATATAGAGACATATACATATAAACAATGACTAACAAATTCAAAATTTAAATTAATCGAGATATAACAACTCCACTTAAACCGTACTCATATATCTTATTATTTAATGTGTAATAAATAACATTAACCATCTATATATACATCAATATTAATATATTTTTGTTGTAAAATATTTATTAATTAATAATAAAATATATATTACCTACTTACTGTACAATCTTTTTACTTTTGCACACTTTGAACAAAATGTTTTTGTATTGTTAGACTTTGCTTATTTTATATTCTTAAAACGTATCACATGATGTAATTAGCAGGATTAATAAATGAGTATGGCTATTTGTAAGATATATTGTAGTTAAAATCATTTTTTTATTGTTGTTGTTTTTTTTTTAATTAATTAAGGAAATGTGGTAAAAAAAATAAATGCTTCAGTAAAATTATTATAAATACTGTAGTAATTCAAGCAAAAGAAGTGAAACACTGAGAATTACTTTTGTTTAATTAATATTGAACATATTAAAAACCAAAATCAAGAAACACTGGAAGGAGAATTTAGCTATAGAAAAAAAATTTCAGACAGAAAATATATACAAATATATACACACTTTCTTAATACATAATATACATATAGTGTTATACTGTTAAAGGTAGGTATGGTCTGAGTATTTTGTATAATGCATAATGTATTTTGCATGATGTATAATTTTAATATTAATCTTAAATCGGGCAATAATTTCAATAGAATTTTGAAAGAATTATATTATAAAAATAGCTTAAGTAATATTTACTAAGGCTTTAACCTCGATAATATGCTTTGAAAAATACGAAGGTAGGGACCTCTACAGGTCTTAACCACAAGCTTACACATTTGGGTTTCTTGGCTTGAAATACATTAGCTTCAAAGCAATATTTTTTTAACAATCAACATAAATTATTTTTGGGGAATTTAAACACAATTTATAAAATTTTAAGAAAATAATAAATAGTTTTGGAAGGTGAATTAATTTGGGTATATGAACGCTACTACAGTTTGACAATTTACTCTAATCACATTCACGATAAGTTTGACGATTAACAGCCTGACAATTTAAAAAAGACAAATCATAATAAAAGAGTTAATTACAATTGGTTAGAAAAATTTAAATTTTTTTTTTTTTTTGCAAAGAAATATTTTTTTTAACATTGTTAATCTCCTGACTTCAAGTTTTAAAAATATTATTCATTCTCTTACAGAAATGGATAGTGTAAAGAAACAGAAGAAAATGCATGCACGATATTTTCATGGAAAAAGTTTTTTTTTTTAATAAATATTTGTAAAGTTATAATAATAATTGTTTTTTTTCCTTATCATTTAATGCTATTTGTTGTTTGTATGAGAATCATTATACATAAACATTTATCCACGATACGCCTATCTATTTATCTATCTGTTTGTCTAATACCTACCTATCTACTTATTTGATTACCTATTTATCGATTTATTTATCTATCTACCTACCTAATTACCCTTTAGTCACCTATTTATGTATTAATTCATACATCCATCCATTCATAAATATTTCCATCTTCCTATTCTATCTACCTATCAATCTGCATAACTACTGCTCACTTACCTATCTACTTACACATCTATCTAGTTATCAGTTCATCCATATTATCTATCTTCCTGCTATATAAACATTTTTATAGTTATTAATCTTTGTAATATAAAGATATGGACAGAAGATATCAAATTCTGAAAAACATTAATCAGTCCATCGGTTAGTGAAACTAAAAAGGTAGGATGATTCCATATGAACAAAATTTCATTCCTGTATTACAAAAAATATTTTGTGCATTAATATGAATAGCTAAATAAATAAAATTAATGAAGATTATATCATTTAAATTTTCCAAATAATTGCGATTGTTCTTGGAAATAATACTTTCTCTTTAAAAGAAATGTTAAAGAGATAACTGATTAAAACAAGAAAGTAGGATTAAAGAAAAGTGTTTAAATTATTAAAATAATATTCAATAACGTTTCATAGCACTAGAAAATAAAATTTCATGCCAGCAAATTAGATGTTAATAATTATAAAGTCCTGAAATAGACTTCTAATATAAGATACAAATAATTATATTATTAAATAAATGTAGAATGTTTAACTTATAATTAAAAAAATATATACTTACATATTTGAAAAGTAAGATTAAAAAAAAACATTTTATCATTATTTAGATATAAACCTGAGATAGGGACGTTTAATAAAGAACACTGACAGTACTCCAGACCATGAAGCATAAAGATTAACAATGAGAGAATAAAACCAAGTGGTAAAGAGGAGGAGCAAACACAAATCTTTATTTAAAAGATTAAAATGGAGATGGACTTGAGCTATGTCAAGAAGAAATGACAGTAGACATATAGGTGACATTTTAAACTGGATTCCTATAAAATTCAATAAAGTGATAATAAATTTGTGAGATGATGAATGAGATAAAGAACTTTGCTGGAAATTAAAGATGTAAAACTGCAGATTGGAGAAATTGGATTAAACATAGATATATCTTTATCCTGGAAGAATTAGCAATAAACTAACAATATTACAATGGTTGTTAGAGAGATCTAATATGAATAATTCTGAATTTATACATTATGCCAATACTCTAACTTTCCAAAATGTTATTCTGCTATAAAAGACATAATGACAATGATGATGAAACTAACATTTACAGAATCATTTCTAAGAGTATTGGCTATATTTTCTGATTCTTCATCATTATGCATTTCATCTGTTTGCTAGCTGGTTGAAGGGTCTCCATGCAAAAATAGCTTAAATTTCTAGCATAATAAAGAATTTTATATTATGAAGCTATTCTATATTTCTGTACAATATCCTAATTTTATTTCATTCACATGCATGATATATACATCACGAAGAAAAAAAACCAAATTGTGTGCAGAGACAAAATGATAAACATGTGCAACTAAATAACAACAACAAATAAATATATACATCACACATACTTGGATTATTTACAACTGAAATTATCTATAATATAATGAACAGTAAATGTTCCATTCCACATTCTCCAAGTTTAAATAAAATTTCAGATTATCCACAATGATTTTGTTTATTTGTCTACAAATTTAAAGTGACTTATAAATTATTTATATATAGTATTTATTTGACTGAAATGGAAATCGTATGGTCTCCCCTTATGAAATTCTTCTTCCTAGCCAATTTAGTAAAAAAAAACGAACTACTGTTATATGTAGGCATAATATTGTTATAAATTTAATTCTACTTTGCTACAATCCAAATATTTTAGCAAGCAAAAAACATAGTATATAATGTAATATTTCTCTAGAGACTGATATTCAAAATTTTAACAAAAAATATAATAAAAATTTATTAATAAAAAAATAATGGTAAGTCTTCTTAAAACTTATATTAATGTAAGCTTACAAAAAAATCAAGTCAGTTGTCGCATGACCTAATTAAATAAGCTTGTATTTACAAATGTTATATATAGAGCTCATAAAATAAGCTCTTAACAAGCTTTGAGAATGTCCTCAACCACAGACTGTTTTCTGCTGCTGGCATCATCAGTGAGGTCCCAGAATATTTAAGCATTTGATTAAAAATACCAGGACAAGCCCAGCACTCTATCTAATGTATAATTATTAAGTAAAAAATCTGAAATTTTCAGACATCCATATGTTTTCCAATCCAGTTATCTAACTTAAATAGGCATGCGGGACTGAACTAAGTTTAAATACATCATATATTAATAGTTTTAAAAATATAAAATTGCCAAAACCTTAGTAGCAAAAAATAAAATCACAAAAAAATCAAGTCAGATGTCACATGACTTAATTTAATAAGCTTGGGTTTACAAATGTTATATATAGCACTTGCAAAATAAGTTCTTAACAAGCTTTGAGAATACTCTCAACCCCAGACTGGTTTCTGCTACTGGAATCATCAGTGAGATGCCAGGATATTCAATCATTAGATTAAAAATACCAGGACAAGCCTAGCACTTTATCTAATCTATAATTATTTAAGTTAGATAGCTGGATTGGATGACATAGCGATGTCTGAAAATTTCAGATTTTCTACATAATAGTTATCCATTAAATAAAGTGTGGGCTTGTCCTGGTATTTTTAATCTAATGCTTGAATAACCTGGTACCTCACGAATGACACCAGTAGCAGAAACTCATCTGGGGTTGAGGATATTCTCAAATTTTGTTTAGAGCTTATTTTGTGAGCTCTATATGTAACATTTGTAAACACAAGCTTATTAAATTAGGTCATGTGACATCTGACTTGATTTTTATTTTTTATTTTTTTTTTTGCTATTAAGGCTTTGGCGATTTTATATTGCTAAAGCTTTTAATATATGATGTGTCTAAACTTAGTCCAGTCCCACATGGCTATTTAAGTTAGATAGTTGGATTAGAAGACATATGGATGTCTGAAAATTTCAGATTTTTTACTTAATAGTTATACATTATATAAAGTGCTGGGCTTGTCCTGATGTTTTTAATCTAATGCTTGAATATCCTGGCACCTCACTAATGTGAGCTTTCAAAATATTTAATATTCTTTAAAGTTAGATATCAGAATCCTAAATCAAAAAATCTTTATTGATGCTAGCCAATATTCTTAATGGCTAATATTGAAGAATTTTTCTAAAATACTATTTCTTATGCTGTTTTCTTTTCTAGCTTACTTACCTATGTAACAGCATAATAATTTATCAAATTCAAGATTCTTCAAAGAGTATACTGCACAATTTTAAACAACACAAGCTATAAGTTAACTAAACCCCAAGATCCTTTTTCTCCGAGAGTTCTATGACTAAAATGATGTATTCAACACTCCAAACTATAATCTATTTGCATAGAACAGTGAACAGAGTATTCCTTTTTATTATAATAAGTCGAACCAATTGCATATTGCTAGCTGAAATTATTAAACTAAAGTCACTTTAGATATATTTTTTATTGATAATATTATCTAAAAATATTAACATAAGTATAAAGGAAAGTTTAGATTATGCAGAAAACAATTCATAAAGTTAATGTTAATTAATCTATAATTGCTTTAAGAATAAATGCTTGTGGAAGTACTTGGTATTTCAGATTTTGACTGTTTAACTTCGATAAATAGTATATATGCAATAACTATCACTCTAGACAAAAACTATTTAAGTATGTGTTATAAAAAAGAAATTAATTTTAGTTACATTTATTGATTTTAAATAAGTAATTTAATATGAACAACTGGATAATAATTGACACGAATAAAATATTAAATATTTAAAGAAATCAATAATATATATGAATGCAAATATTATTTACAAAAGTGTTAACATATTTACTTACAGACATAGTTTTTTTTGATGCCTAATCAAATATTAGTGTATGTCAGGGAGATCTTTATAAGCCCCTTGATTTGCTTTGAACTCGGAATTTTTCTAGGTTCTTTTCTTATTTAAGAATACAACTCTAATGACCACAATAATTAAAATTTCATCTACAAAGTTATTTGTCAAGATAGAAAGAAAAACTAATCAAATTTATTATTGCATACCAATTTATTAACTTATTATTTCTATATTCCTTGTATTAGTAGTCGATACAAGATTATTAACCAAGTTAATCTATTATTTCTTTATAATTGAATTAGTAAAACTTTTAAATTACAAACTTCTTACAATTAATAAAATAAATAAATTATTATTATTATTATTATTATTATTATTATTATTATTGTTGTTGTTATTATTATTATTGTTATTATTATTATTATTATTATTATTATTATTATTATTATTATTATTATTATTATTATTAAATCTACTGCTCTAAATGTCCGTCTGGCATATTATTTTCATAAAAATTCGTTTACACTTTCTGACATGAACCTTATCAGTTATCAATTCATATTACATTTGCTTTCAATGCAATTATCTAAATTTAATTGCTTTTATTGGAATTATTATTTTCGCTGCTTACATGCCTATTGTATTATTCCTTCTATTTTAATACCTACAATTTGTTTGGATAAGAATTTTAAAATATCCAATCCTTATTTTATAAAATTATCTCCAACCCAAAGACTATCCCCATTTTAACCTTAATATAATTTAATTCTGAACTCATATAGTTTTATTTGTGTATGATTTGTTTAATTTATTTCTCAGTTTTTTTTATCAAACAGCAGTTCAGCTGGTGATTTCCAGTCTTCCTGTGTGTGTAAAATATTGATATAATAATGCATTAAAAAGTTGATCTTCTATTTCAGCAAAAATTCCTTTTCTCAGATCTCTATTAATGTGCATTTATTATTGTTTGAATGCATATTCTTGTAATTTGTTGAAGTAAATCCAATATATTTCTCAGTAAAAATTATCTTTGGATAATTATTTTTGTTTTAGGTGATATCTTTTCCAGTAGAAAAACAACAACAAGTCCACAAATATATCTTCCATAACTAATCCTGCATGATTAATATGAACATAATGTGTGGATTTTATATCTTAAGGATGTGAAATACACTCTTTCTTGGCAATAATTATTACAAGTTTCCCATTATCTTTATTTATTTTTGGTCATCAAATATAGCTTCTAGATAATGTCTAAGCATGTATTTTTGTATAATTTTTGTGAAGTAATTTTAGTATCTTTTCATATTTAAAAAAGTATAATAATTATATCTGCATTTAATATACTCTTCTTGTATAGTGAAAAATGTTCAGATGGTTTCCAAAAGACAGGAAAATTTTGAGGGCTTTTTACAGGCCGAATTTTACTAATTCAACATTAATTTTTGTTTAATTTGGATCGTGTATATATATATATATATATATATATATATATATATATATATATATATATATATATATATATATATATATATATATATATATATATATATATATATATATAAAAAAAAAAAAACCTGTATAATACTTAGTATATATTTTTCTTCATATTCACAGTTGTTGGTATAATAGAAAAATGCTGAACTGTCCAGATAGATGTGGAAATTTAGGTACTCATGCTTCTGGATCAATTGGTCACAAAATGCATGCATAATGGAAAAGCATTTCTATATATATATCTCTCTAGTAGATAGTTGTGATATAGTAGAGTTTAAATGGGATCTTCACTGATATAAACCAAGAAGAAACTTGAATACAGTTATTGCTTTACTCAATTTTATCATTTTCAAGAAACATGAGAGGAAAACTACAATTGCAAGTAATAAGTTATATATAATCATTAAAACTAATGAAAATCACTAAAATCTAAAATCCTACATATTTGAAATGAAATGGCAAGAAATGAAGCTAAATAAGATAATATCCACTACCATTTATAAAATAAATGCAAACAGGATCTAGAAAAACTTATACTCAATTTTTCTATACTTAGATAGCCAGGCTGAGTCCACTTACTGCTTGTCCCTTTTAGAGGGTATTATTATTCATATTGTATATTAGTACATGTCACCAATCATGCAGAAATGGATAATTGTATCAAATAGACTGTCCATAAATGATATGGAAAATCTGTTAATTCATATGGTCGTAAGTAATTCTGCAGCAAAAGAATAGGGGAAAATCAAATGATTAAAAAATGTACCAGTTTTGATCACATCCATAAGATAAAAAATGCCATTAATGAGCCAAGGTAAACTAAAAAATCAGACTATAGACTAACTAATGTTTAAAGAGAGATCCAAGATGTTATAATAAATAAGATATGGGGATTAAATGTTTAAAAAGGGGATATATTGTTCTCAAAAAATACTAAGAAGAAAACATCATACAAAAAAAGACACAAATATCAAATGAATAGGAGACATTTCATCAATAACATTGAAAAATATGACAATCCACATTAGCAAATCTCAACAACATTAATATTAAAAAATCCCATTATATGAGAGACCATTATTTTATGATGTGGCAATAATACGTTTTAGTAGAGAATTAGGCAGGAATCAAGGTTTATATAATATCCAAAGTCTCAAACCAAGAAAATCAAAAATATGCGACTATGGCAATACAATAAATTTTAAATAATTCATTCTAAGTAGGATTCAATGTTGTTATTATTTTTTTTAAAAAGGGATATGAAATGGCTATTTTATAATAGTGTGTGTATGTGTTGTACTATGTATTTATACACAAAAAAGAGAATGGAACAACAATAAGAAAAACAATCTAAATAATAAGTACTTATAATTGGGAATAATCATTTAAATACATTATTAAAAGAAGAAAGAATATGTGAAATTTATTATAATTACATTGAATACGTCAATATTTTAGCAACTGTCAAAATTAGTATTAAAGTTACAATTTATGTATGTACAAGTTATTTGTAGCATATATAACACTCAAATTTAAATAGACATTTACAATACTGTACTTACTTCTAAATGCAAGTTATGACAATTTAATTAATTAAAACATATGTTGAGATCTGATAGAATTAAATCAAATATAAAATCCTTATCTTAGATTTTTTAAAACTAAACGTTTAATTCAAAATGTATTAATCGTTTAGCTGTTCATTTGAAACTAGAATAGTGTATTTTTCACATTTCAGTAAGTTCAATTTAATTTTTTATTTAATTTTTACATAACTAAAAAAAGTTCATTTTAAACATAAGATTATAAAAGAAGGATATTCTTAAAAATAATATTTTAATTTTGCATACAAAAAAAATTACATAAACAGAGTAGACAATCAAACAAAAGGATTCATTTCTGGTCCTATTGGTAATGAAATTTATATTTAATAAAATTATGTTATTCTAAGCAAAGTTTTTATTAATAAAATAAATTTTGATAAAAATTACAGTCAAGCACTCAAATCATGTATTTGAATATTAAAATCCACTTGCAATTGCAAAAATAATATAAAATAGTATTTACAAGTGCGTTTCTTATCTCAACAAAAGGCTTCTTACATTTTCTGAAAATGATTATATTTCTACTAAAAAAAAAAAAAAATCAAATATTTTTAAATAAATACATGATGTGTTTACCAAAACATAAATACTGAAATTAGTTTTACAAAAAAAGAATAAAAATGTACATAAAATAATATAAAGTTGCATTAAAGTTTATAAAAACATAGTACTTATTGCTCATTTATGCATTTTCATTCAAATAATATTCTTCCAAAAGCAAATATATTTAAATAAGAGCTAAATGAATGGATCACTTATTTCTTAAAATAAGTATTTAATTAAATTTTTGAAAAATAATAAAAAAATGTAAATAAATTATATGTTCAGTAACATTTTTAAAATTTCCAAAAGCTGAAATTAATGTCAGAAAGAATACTTTCTATTTCTTTTTAAAAATACTAACTTTGATCTTCCTAAACAGATTTTATATTGGAAGATGCTAGCATCTAGTAATTTTTTTTAAGAATTAATACTAATCAAAACATATTTTAGTTGTAGTTTTTGCCATCATATATATTGAAAACAGTAATTGACCAATGCAGATCATTAAGAATGGGGCATTCTGAGATTATTGCCGTTTCACTATCTACTATAAGATTTTATCTAAGAAAGTCCAAACTCAACTCATATTGTTTTTTTCTTCTGTAATATGATTATTATAATCCTTTAAACCAAATGTTAGTAAAAATAATTTTAACCCATGGATGCTTATTGGCATAGTAACAAATATTTCATGTGTATTAATGTAAGAAGAATGGTACAAGAGTTTAAAGATAATCAAATAAATTCTTATTAAAACATGGAGAAATATCTATCTATCATTATTTATGCATTGTAGGTGGAGTGTGATTTTCCATTTATGTTAATTGTCATTGTATAGAATTATTGCCACTGCTTGAGATTTATTTGATGTGGAATTGAACATAATAGTAGGTGTAGTGACTGTAAACTAAAATATCCATCTAAATTGTAAGCCAAAACTACCATTAGAAAGTATGTCTATTAGGCAAACTATAATATAAAACTCAGATCAATGCAATAATATAAAAATAAATGATAACTTTTAGTCATCTTTTAAATTGCTTATTGCTCATTTAAAACAAATCTGTACAGTATAAAATAAACCTCATTGACTTGGAATCATTTTCAAAGTAGTCTTAAGTTAAAATTTATCAGATCATAAGAGCACTGCAAATGTGTGTGATATGAAAAAAACATTATCCTTTATTTCAAATGATTGCATAGAGAAAGTAAGCATAATATTTAAATATTTTTTTGTAATAAATGACTTTTAATGAGCTGTATTATGTACTATTTTTGATATTAACTCTTCCTTAAAGTGACACAAAGTTCATGAATCAAAGAAATCTAGAGAAATAATCTTGTCATGCTCTTTAAATCTTGTTTGTACAACCATCTATTGAGATATTTCATTATATTTTTTAAGCAACAAAATCACATATTACCCAATATTTATTCTTTAATTTACAACCAATCTGAATAGGTCAGTATAATCAAAGAAGTGTAAGGTCAAAATAATTCAATCTTGCTTCTAGGTCTTTAATGAATTTTATTCTTTGTAATCTGTTTCAAGATCATTTATGAAATTACTTCAATAAAGTTTTTGAAATAACTAAAATTTGATTTTTTGTGTGAAATTTTTAAAATTCATTATTATTTTACTCAATAAGTGTGTAATAATTTTTAAAAATTAGAAGAATACTTGATTGCACTTTAATTGATATGTATATGTTTTATTTGAAAAAATAGAAGTAAATAAATTCTAGCATAATAAAAATTAAAAAAAACTATGGCATTACAATCACCACACTTTTGTAAAACTGATCATCAAACATGAGATATTCTAAAAATTATATAGCAATTTTAATATTTTAAAATAGAATTTGATAGACTTATCAGAGATTAAATTTATTCATTTCCATTTAGAAAATATATTTCAGTTAAAAAAAATATTTCATTATTTTCTGGATTATTTACTTAGAATGCTTTCCTACTGAACTGTTGAATAATGAAAATCTTTGTTCTCATTATGAACTCAGTATTTTAGTAATTGCAAAGTTCAAATATGATTTTTTAGAATCCTTTTCATTTATAAATATATATTTTTATCAAATAAAGTCCAAATTATTGATATATATATATATATAATATACAATAATGGTTAAATATAAAAATCAAAAGTTGAAAGATTACAAAATATGTCACCAGAGAGAACAATAGACCTGTCACAATGTAGTCAGTTTAATAAATTTTATTTTAATTGATGTTAAAATGTTAAATTATATTGCATCGATATTTTAGAAGTGATTTAAATAAATAATAATGTATTGCCACCTCTGTTCTCCCTGGTATCAGTGTTGTAATCTTTCATCTTTTATTTTAGTATTAAACCATTATTCTTTATAAAAATTGAATAAATTGCACTTGATTCACCCAACAAAAGAGGAAATTTTCTAAGAGTCCTCACATTATGTTGGACAGCGGCAACAGAAGCCAACACAAAGAGACTTCTTTCTATGATAAAACACAGAAAGAGTTCCCGACAGCTGCCATTTATGGATTTTTTCTATGCTAAAAGCAAAGATAAATAAATATCTTTATTGGCTGCCATAGTTGATTTTGTTAATCATTTTATCGTAATAGTAGAATATCTATTTTCTCTGTAGTTTCGTGTGAGAGTTTGTGTATTTGAGGTAGACATAGTTTTTTAAAATTTGATTAGACACATATTTTTTTAATGTGCTGTAACTTATTTTACTATTGTAAGTTTATTAATAATGTCCTGAAGATTCCATTACGAATCGGTAACCCTCAAAAATTGCTTTTAAGGGTGCGGAATGGCAAAAATTTCAAGGATCACGCGAAAAGTACCATTTTCACGAGAATTCGTACGTGACGAGTTACTTTTGCTATATATACGCACAAACAAAAACAACCCAGTGTCTAATTATTAGTAATTACTTGTCCAAAAAAGAAAATTAGTCAGGTATTATTTTTTTTTACATGTATTATTTCAAAATGAGATTACTTTTTATATCTACACACTAACAAAAACAACCCAGTTCCTGATTAATTACTGTTTAAAAAAAAAGAAAGCAAATTAAACGGGGTTTGATTTTTAAATGTAGTATTTGAATTACAGTATTTTTTTATATATACACAAGATTTACAAAAAAGAAACCCACTTTCTGATTAATTACTGTCAAAAGAAACGGAAATTAGTCGGCTTTCATTTTTAAATTTAGTATTTAAATAACGGTACCTTTTTATATAGATACACTTAACAAAAACAACCCACTTTCTTATTAAAGAAAGCAAATTAGTCGGATATCATTTTTCCATGGAGTCTTTCAATGATGGTCCTTTTTAGATTTACACACTAACAAAAAGAACCCACTTTCTGATTAATTACTGTCCCCCCAAAAAAAGCAGATTAGTTGATGGATATCATTTTAAAATTGTAATGTGAATTTTTTCAATGTTGTGATTAAATTGAATCATGTAGAATTACATATTATGTTCAATTGAAAAAAGATCGTAACTTTTTATATATACACACAAAAAAAAATAAAACCTACTTTCTGGTTAATTACTGTCAATACCTCCAAAAAAAAGTTATTCGCAGGTACCATTTTTAAATTTAGTATTTCAATATTATTTTGGCTTTTGATAAAATCTACACGCTAATAAAAACAATCCACTTTCTGATTTATTACTGTCCAAAAAAAAAAAATTGCAATATAGTTGGGTATCATTTTAAAATGTAGTATTTCAAGAGCGGTACTTTTTATATATACACACAAAAAGAATCCACTTTCTGATTAATTACTGTCCAGAAAAAAAAAAGAAAGAGCAAATTTAGTCGGGTATCATTTGTAAATTTAGAGTGAATGTAGCAATTTTGTGTAAATTGAATTTAAAAAAATGTATATTTGCATCTTATTTTCGATTTAAAAAATCCCTTAACTTTTGACAGATACCACCAACAAAACTACCCATTTTATGATTAATTACTGTCCAAAAAACGTCAATTATACTGGTATCATTTTAAAATTGAATGTGAATTTCTAATTTTTTTTTTTTTTAAATAGTAATATTATTTACTAATAGTAGTCGGGTATCAATTCTAAATTGTAGTATATAAATTACATTACTTTTTATATCTTTATAATGACCTATTGGTTTTTAATAAAATTATTTATTTACTCTTAAAAAAAATACCGTAACTTTAAAAAGACACACATAAACTAAAAAAAAAAAAATAGAAAAACATCTTAACTTTAAAGACACTCACACACAAACTAAAAAAAAACAAACCAATATAAGATTAATAAACATTTACAAAAATGAAAGACTAACATCATATAGTATTAATTACTAGAATATTTTATTAGAAATCTAAATCAGATATTTTTATATAAAATCAATCACAGGCTCGGAATCGTTATATGTATATGTTTTCGGTTAGCATCAACGCCATCTTACGGCTAACACCAGGGAATAGAAATTTACCAAATATACATTTAAAAAGTAAAAAAAAATTATAAAGCATTATACTAAATTAAAACTGCAAATTTTGAAAAAAAATTTTTATAATGGCAACAAAATTTTCTTCCATCTTTGAATGTTGGCAGGAGCAGAGTGCATTCAGAAAATGAAAAAAAACTTTTTTCCTTTGAAATTTGTTTTTAAAATGCAAAACAAATAAATGTCAATCTCTGATATATCTATTATATATTGTTTTAAAATATTAAAATTGTTTTATAATTTTTAGTACATCAAAAGATCTTAACACAAGGTCATAAGATGTGTTTATCAGAACACTGTGGTTTCTTTGTTAACATTATGCTAGAAGTGGTTACTTTCCATGACTATACAATTACTGTATAAAAATAACCATGATTCTTAATAAACTTTCCAACAATATCCAGTTTTTACTTATTTCAAAACTTTTTGAAGTAATCTCACAAATAGTCTTGAAACAGATTATGTAAGTCTAGATTCATCAAAAACATGAAGGCAAAACTAAAATGCCTGAACTTGGCACTATCTAAGTATAGTGACTTTTTTAGATTTTTTTATTATTAAAATGTCAATATTGGAAAGCAATCGAGTTTGCTATTTTTTAATGTAATATCTCAGTAGATAGGTGTTAAAAATGATTTTATGATTATGGTGATTTCTCAGAATTTTTTCACAAAACGGCCATTGGGTCACTGTATCAAAAGATTAATTAAGATCAATTTAAATTAAAAATCCTGCTCTTAAATATGTTTATTCAAACTGTTGATATATATAAATACAGTATTTTAAGGTAAAGTTATGAATTTAAAGATTTAGAATTATTATCTACTATAAAACAAAATAAATATTATTTAGAATTATTTTTTTTTTAAAAAATACACTTTATTTGAAATAATTTAGTTTTTCTTATAGCCAAGTAACAATTAAATTTAAGACTATGTTTTCAAAATTTAAGTTTTTGTAAAAGAAAAACACTTTTTGGTAATAGTATGAATACTGAACCCTACCATCTGATGGCGCTCTTTTTCACCCACTTCACATCAATATACTGATTCATGGGCCGTCTGTTTGTTTACATAATATTATGGTAAAAGTTTTTTTTTCAACCAGTTTTTAATTTTTTTCGGTGGCTTCAATCAATTCGGACACCTTGCAGATGACATTTTACAGTTCTTGCATGGATTCATGCATAAATGGGCATTTGCATGTGAAATCAGAAGAAACTCTGCTGAAAAGAAGAACCTTTTCAAGTTGTGTGCAGTTCAAAAGCATAGAGAAGCATGTGTGATGACATGATGATTCTTAATATGGAATACTAATTCCATTATGCTTTCTAAAAAATTTCCAACAATGAATTTTTACAGAGTTTCATCTCTTTCAAATATGGCCACCATCAAATGAGATCATAGTGAGAGTCCAAGAGTGCTCACTTGATGAATACTGTCACAATGCAATGAGCATAGTATTTTGTTACATAACTGTAGAATACATCACCCCCAGGAAGCCTGTTATGGCTCAAAAAACACCTCTTGTACTGTCTAAGTTAAGGCCACTAAAACGGTATATTGATGTGTGTTTTGTGAAAAACAGTGTCATCAGATGGTAGGGTTCAGTAATCATACTATTACCCACTTTTTAAAAAAATATTATTAAAATTATTTTTAAATATAACAAAGAATTTAAAATAGTGAAATTTATAAATCTAAGAAAATAAAAAATTGATGCTTACTTTTTATTTTAGCTAGAATGATATAACTTTTCTTTCCCTTAAACCCATCTAAAAATATCATAAATAAAAAAAATATTCTAAATGATCAAACAATAATTTAAAAATTGTAATCTTAAAATTATTTCTACTTCATGACTTGTGCAATTTGAATTTTGCAATTTGATCTTTGAGCTACAAAACATTATTTTTTGCTAATAATTCTATCCTATAATAATAAAAATAAAAAGTAAAATATATCATAACTTAGAGATTTTGTGCAACATTTTTAATTGTTGTACATTACAGATAGTTACATTTTTTTAATTCAGTTTTAAATTGTAAATCCTCACTTTCATTCAAAATCATTGAAAGTTTTTTCATAAAAAGTGATGTTGTTCTGTAGCTTTACATCTTAGTATTAGTGTTATATATATTATAATGACTAGCAGATTTTTTTATAAAATAGTGTTTAACATAATACTTTTGTTGATATTAAAGTTGAAAAAAATCTGAAGAAGTCAGCATCTTATGGAATATGGTTAAAAGGTAGAATGACTTAGTTAGGAGAATTGTTGAGTTTTATAGTAGCAAGGGATGAAATATAAAAATAGATGCATTAATAACAAATAGGGAATTGGTAAGATGGAGAACTAATATGGAGAGTAAAAGAGTTTATATATATATATATATATATATATATATATATATATATATATATATATATATATATATATATATATATATATATAAAAAGTATACAGAGTATTGTGTGCAAGTTAATTTATGAATTTACGACAATAGAAGGGAAAGTAGTTTACTGTTTAAGGCTCAAACAAGATCATTAGCAACAAGGGAATATATACATAAATAGAACAATGTGGATGATTTTGTCTGCAAGTTATGTTAGGAAGGTATAGAAAATATTAGGCTTCTGTAAATTGAATGTGAATGTCTGAAAGTATAAAGAGCACAAATAATGAAGTTGTGGGAGAATAAATATAAACAAAATGATTATACAGTAAGAGGGGTCTTGGTTTTTATACTGGGTTTGAAAAAAGTTAAGTGGGATTTAGATATAAAGGCCATAGAATTGACAAAGATAATTTTGTGGAAATGGGATGAAACAGGATATAGAAGAATGTGGGAAAAACTTATGGGTGGAAATGGAAATGAAAGTTAATGTAACTAACAGATTTCTCTGAGCATAGTAGTCAAGATATTCCTGATTCCAAGAAAGGAGAAGCCATAATATATGAGATTACATCACATCAATGTAAAAGATATCTCCTTTGTTAGATTGACAGAAGAAAATACCCAGAGAGCATTCATGTTCTTCAAGTCTAGTTTTCACATAAACATAGACTATTTATAAATTATTTTTGATTATTTTTACACACTAATTGATTGATCATTATTAAAAAATACATGGGTAAACTTTCAATTTATTTATTCATGCTTTAGACTAATTATTCAGTATACTGAATAGGTTAATTACATAATACCTTGGAAATAGGTTACATCATAGTATATGTTCAGCCCATCTCTCTTCTATTATTATAAATGAATACATAATGGTCTGATAATTTGAAGGATTAAATTGATATAATGTCTACATGGATATGACTACAGTATTAAACCTACCAAGGACTCTTAATATTCCATCATTTGTTTGTCAATGAAATGGATAGTTGAATTTTTGGAAGGGTGAGAAGATTGAAGCCTGTCCATTAAAGTTTAAGAAATTGCTATCTCTTAATATATGCTGAGCATCAATTGTATATATGTGTGGAAGACCATAATTCACTCCAATTGATGAATGCTGGTTCTGCATGAAATATATCTTTTTACATGTGTGTGGTCATATGTTATTAGTTGTTTGAGATGGATTAGAGGATGAATATGGACTGAAAATCATAAATCCACATCCCTCTATTGTAATACGGTATTTGAGTTTAATTTTTCGAAATAAAAAGTAATAATCTTGACTGTATTATAAAGAAAAAAACACAATGCCTATTATATCATTTTCTGTCAAAATTGACTTGATGTTAAAATCTTTTAAAATGTCATTTTTGTAAAAAATAAATATCAGATTTTAAAGCAGAATTTGTGAGTTATTATAAATCTACCCTCATTCGTTCAGAAAAAATAAGCAAACTTAAATTAAAAATGAATTAGTTGTTTTAGTTTTAGTGTTTATGAAAATATCTGTGATGACTTTTATGGTACATTATTATATTTATAGGTCAGGTTTTAAATCGTTAAAATGATCAAATGTGATTTTTTAAAATATTATTTGCTAATAAAATTAAATTAAAAGGAGATACAAGTCCAATTTATTGAGTTTTAGTATGAAATACAGATTTTATAAAAACAGAAAGATTGAGCATTTTGAAAAACTATCACCAGATGAAACAATAGAATATGTTGGGTTAACATATGGTAATGATGCTTTATGTGTTAGTAAAGGGGTGTGAGATTACTTAGAAAAAAGTACAAAATGAAGTAGTAAGATATGCATTAGATGCAGATGTCTGGATGAAAAAGGAGATAATTAAAGAAGAAATGGGATAGTCAAGTTTTTATATGAGAGATGCAATAAGCCAAATAAAAATGTTTAGTAGATTGCAATTTATGGATACTAAGATTTGTCAAGTGTTGGTGGTCGAGAAGTCAGCACAGCTGCCTTACAAGCAGTTGTCCTGGGTTCATGGGTTTGCTTCCTGGCCAATGCTATGACACATGGAAAAATAGTATTTAATTGTGTTATGAGTAAAGGATAGGCAACAAGATTAGTGAGAAAGATAGTATGGTATGCAGAAGATTTAAATAAAGAATTTATGTCAGTATACTTATACAAAAGATGGGATGATTTTATTAAGAGAATTGTTGGGTGTTATAGTTGCAAGGAATGGGATAGAAGAATAGATGCATTAATAAAAATAGAAAGTTGGTGAGATGGAGAACTAGTATGGAGAGTAAAATCAGTTTAAATGTAAATAGAAGTAAACATAATATTGTGTGTGAGTTAATATGATAGTAGAAAGGAAAGTAGTTTAGTGTTTAAGGCATAAACATGGTCTTTAGCAACAAGGGAATATACACATAAATGGAAAATGTGGATGACTTAGTTTGCAAGTTGTGTAAGGAAGGCATGGAAAATATTAGGCATCTAATAATTGAATGGAAATGCCTCCAAGCAGAAAAGATACAAATAATGAAGTTGTGAAAGAATAAATATAAACAAAGTGATTATATAGAAAGTGTTTTCTTGGTTTTTATGCTGGATTTGAGAAAGGATAAGGAGGATTTACATATAAGGGCCATGGAGCTGACAAATATTATATTGTGGGAATGCTGATGGAACAGGATAGAAAAGAATATGGGAAAACTTAGGGTGGGGTATTGAAAGGGAAGGTATAGTTGCTAATCAGTTTCTCTGGGCATAGTTCTTGAGAGATTCCTGATTCTGAAAAAGGAGCCACCACAGTGATATTTAATATTTATAAATGAAAAAAATATTTTAAAGTTAATTCAAATTATAAAAATTTAACAATATGAAAAAAATAAAAAATTCCAATGGATAAATTTTTTTCCGGATCAATAACATTAGTAACAATCAATATTTTTGTTCTCTATAAGCACTTGTGCAGTATTTTTAATTGTTGTAGATTTACAAATAAAGATTTTTTTTATTTATTCTTCCAATTTTAATTATTTAAAGTTTACATTAATTAAAATTTATATAAACTTATTTTTATTAATTTCAATTGAGTACTAATCTGGCAATGTTATGCTGCAAATAATATTAGCAATTTTCATTAGCAATCTACATTTTAATGAGTTATTTACTTATATAACGCTACGTTTTTAATCTGTAATAATAATTAGCGATCACTCCACTACATATGCGCTAGATAGATTTAAACATTTCATGAATCCTCTCCTTTCAAAACACAAGATAAGTCTTTTAAAAAGATTAAAAAGATAGTGTTTTATTCCATCATTTCAAAAGACTTTATCTTGTGTTTTGGAAAAGAAGGTATTATTTAAATGATTAAATCTATCCAATGCATGTGCAGTGGAGTAATCCGTTATTTATATTTTATTTTTTTAATTAATAAAATAGATTTTTAAACGAATAATTAATTAAATTAGCACATAATTAAGTCTGTTTTAACTTCTTTGCATTATTAATCTCACACTTCTTAGTATCTATATAAACATATCAGCCATAGATGAAAGTGGTACCATCTTTGTTGTTAAAGGAAATTGCCTTGATTACAGGCTGAGATTATTGATAACTTAAGGGTTGATTGTTAATATTAATATGTAATATCAATCTGTTTCAAATTATCTTCATGTTCTATGTTTTGTATTCTCTGTTTCTATATCTTTCAAATTAGACAGCAATAAAAACACATAAAAACCCAAACTGCTACCACTTGAATTCAAACTTCTTTATATTTATTTCACAGAACATACATAGAGATTGAGGATTAAGAAACTTTTCTAAAATAGAATTTTGTTCTAAAATTAAATATAGATATACATTTGTGTCTGTACATAAATATATTATTTTGCGTTATTAAAACGGACGTTTAATCTGTATTAATAATAACTAAATGCTCCTCACTTTAAATTTTCAGAAAGAATAAAAATACTTTATTTTTATGTTAAACGTATCAGTATCCATGCCGCTATTGAGGTTGACGTACATTTGTGGGACTATGTGCATATATATGCGAGTTTGTATGGGTTTATTAGTACCGATTTTTAATGTTTATTATTAATAAAATAAATATTCATATGTATAAGATTACTTCATTTTATATTTTTAAAAAATAATTTAAGAAAAAAATATTACTTTTTATTATAAAAATATCAGTATTTATGTGTTATTATAGTTTTTAGAAGAGTGATAAAATTTCATAAAAAGTTACTGTATTTTTTTTTTTTTTCATATGTCAAATGCGTTGACCGGGAAGCGAACCCGGGCCAGCTGCTTCGAAGGCAACTATGGTAACCACTGGCCCACCAACGCTCGACAAGTTATTGTATTTCTGTTTAAGTAAAACAAAAAGATAAGTAAATTGGAATTTTATTTTTATTCCCTTCTCTACATCAATTCAAATATTAGAGGGATAGCTATTCCAACATTAACTTTGCAGTTAGCACATGGATGTCATGGAATTTTTCTAACAAAATGAAAATATGCTGTATATGACAAAACTATTAGCAGGAATAAATCAGCCTCATACCTAAGTTAATCATAAGCAATAAAGATCAATTGCTATACAGTTAAAATGACCATATTAAATACACCTGCCTGTACCACTGTTACAATTATACGTGAATTATTCGATTCACTTTAGACATAATAAATATATGTTTTCAAATAAATGGTAGCATATCATATCATTGAATTAGAAACATAAAATTTAATAGTAAGAGTAAGGCACACATCATTACGATTTTTTTTTACCTAGTCCTCATTGTGCAATTATTAAAAAAAAAATTTAGATTGTTAGTGATTAAGTATGAGTACCTGCATAATTATATTACTTTAATATCTGGTCCCAAGCAGAGAATGAAATCTTATGTTTAAAAATCAATTTACATACAATATGAAATTTGCATATAACAATAATTATTACAGGAAAATATAATAATAATTATAGGTTAGCATAAGGTTATAACAAATTAACAATAAGTTAGGTTATTAATATAAAGAATAAAACAATATAATTAGTAAACAAAACATACATAAGTATATATATACACACAGACAGTTCCACTTCATTCAATTTCTTAAATTGTGGCCAATTTATTTTCAGCTTACAAATTAAGTGAAATCGAATACTTGCTTGATTTAAATAAATTCAGTTTTTTAAAAAAATATTTTTACAAGCTCATTACTCTATTCGTTTATGAGGAATTAAACTATTTGTTAGAGTAGTTATAAACTATTTAGTTGTTAGCCGAGAGGTCATCGCAACGGTTGTGGGTTCGCGTCCCCACCGATGCTATGACCTATGAAAAAAAAAACTATTTAGTATATATGATTGTATTAATTGTTACTGTGCACAACAATAGTTTTATTGTACACTTTCTTATCATGAGTGATTTTTAGATACAATTTTTCTCATAATTACTGTTTTTTAAAAGAAATAAGTAATTGACAATTAATATAGAATCAATCAGGTATTTATAACTTTAAAATATGGGTTTGAATCCACAATTCACAAAATCTTACTGCAGTGGGGGAAAAATCTTGTTGTCATAAGGTTGTCAACGATTGCAAGTAAACTGTAAATGTGATATGTTGCACTATTTCCATCGTTTCTCATTAAATGTTGAATATCTAGAACATTTTTAGATTTTATTTAAAAATTTTCAGATGCAATTATGTATATTGTCTTTGTGTGTTATTACTTATTCTAATATATATCTAAAATATCATCATCACAAACCTTCAGGTAAATATCAATCAATAATACAAACATAACAACAACAACAAAAGATATGTTTATTTTGTAAAATAGTTTCAACATAGGATAGATAAAAACGTTCAGTCTTAATGTTTCCAATGTAATTGAATGACTTTGATATATGTAAAAATATTATTTTCTGAAGTTATAATAGATTACGATTAAAACATCAAATAATCATATAAGAGGGAAAGCAATGATGAAACATTTTCCATAAATAAAATAAATAAACTATCCTCAACTTATATTTTTTTAAGCAAGACTCTATAATTACAAAGTTGGATAAATGTTAAGTGCAGATTATTATAGAGATATAATTAGAACAAAATCAGGAAATATAATTAATAGCAATTAGTTTAATTTCTTTGGTAATGATATTGGAAATTGATATTAAATCATGTTTAATTATTTATCTTGGCTTAAAATAATTTCATATGTGATGTTCACCTGGTATTATTTTCTGATTTATATGCGTCCAGTGTGAGGCTGATAATAATCAAAATTATTTGAATGGAATAAAGGGATAGTTTTACGATATAATATATTTTATTATATTTAATAGCTGCCCTGGTTATTATATGACATTGACCAAATGTGATCTATTAAAAATGTGGCTTAGTAAAGATTCATGGTTTAATATATATATATATATATATATAACAGTATAAATATATATTAGTAAAGATTCATGGTTTAATATATATATATATATATTATAACAGTATAAATATATGTCATTACATCACTTTCAAATAAAAGTGAAAAGAATATAAATAAAAATCATCTTCAGGTAGAAATATATGTATAAATAAGGAATTTAATAATTTTATTTAAATTAATATATATATATATATATATATATAATGCACAGATGGCAAACTAATTATATAATCAGTTTAAAATCCAAAAAACAAGATTGTTTTAATATAAAGTAATTTTTAAAACAGCTATTAATTAGTTAAAGTTAAAAGTTATTTTTAATCTTAGAATGGAAATGATTTTCTATAATGACCTAATAGCAAACAGGCTCTTGGACATAAAGTCAGATAAGAGATAAATTAAAAATATATTAGTGATAAAATTTTGAGTTCCTGCTCTAATGCAGTCTGACCAATAATGATGGAAATAAACACATGGTCTACAGAGAAAAGCCATCATCACCAATAAGAACAGTGCCAAGCCAGGCAAGATCAATCCTGGAATTTGATGATAAGAATTGAGAATGGATATAAAAAGAGAATTTTAAGTGGAGATTTAGATTTGGATTGCTCTTGCTGATTGCTTATTATTGAAACATATTTTATAAATATATTGTGGACCTCCAAAATGTAGAGTCATGCAATAAATTATGTTTTCCATACTTATACCAGCTGAGGCAGTCTCCAGTATGATGGTTCATGGAAATTGGCCAGCAACGGATGTTTCCACCTAGGGCAATATCAATATGGGATGGAAAGAACTGTGTACATAGTTGTGTGACATATTAAGGACCACAAAGATGGACTTCAATAAACCTACAGCATTGGAAAGTATGGTTTTTTGCTTTAAATAAACTTCAATTATACAATACAAACTTTTCCAAGTAGTAATTTTAAATGTCATTAATTTTTATAAAATAAATCTTTTATCTAACTAAAATTTTAAATTATATATATATATATATATATATATATATATATATATATAATTTATAAATATATATATATATATATATATATATATATATGTTTGATATCATTTCCTTTCTCATAAATTTCTTTCAATAGTTTAAAATGGTTGCAAATAGCTGCATAGATTCATAAGATTATGTTAGTTTAAGTGTGTTAATTTTGGGCTAATTGTTATGTAGTTAAATTGGTGCTGGTGGATAGATGTATGGATGTTTTATGTCAATGTAATCTGAATGGACACATTGGATATTCATTCCCTTGTACTGCATTATCACATAGGATATAATATCCATCTGAACATATGTTCCAAACTGTAGCCATCACATTGTCAATGGTCATAGATGTATTTCCTATGCCATTGATTTTCTTACACTTTGGTTGGGACAGTACACCAGCAAAGACCACTATCCCCATTTATAGAGCATCTCTTATATATTTTAATGATTTTGTTTTGTATCACCATTGGGCAGTGGATTGTGCCTGTCTGTTGGTGAAATTTATTAATAATCATGGGGAAGATGCTCATTCCTTTCCTACATGATTCATTATTTCTCTAATGATATCATGCTACAGATGCAAATTCCTGTCAGCATGATTGTGTTATCCTAAAGCATGATTGTGTTATGCTAACAATCACATTTTGCATTGATCACATTGGTATATCAGTAAGCTAGCATTGGTTTAAACACGAAAGTTTATCCTAGGGTTAAAAAGGGTTGAGTTAGTTATATGTGTATTCTATGTAGTTTTTTACACTTAATAAAATATTAAATGTTTATTAAATCTATTAATGTACCCATCTGTGCATAAAATTAAATCAAATATGTTTAATAGTAAATTTAATATTCAGATGTTTGTATTAATGTATAAAATGTTTTGTTGAATTAACTTTGGTAGTAACTTATTTTATTTATTTTATTAATGATATTTTAAAATATTCAGTGTGATATTTTAAGCTCAGCTTTTCCCTGAATTAATGACTGGAGCTTTCGGTTTGATAAAAGAGTAGCCTTTGCCATATGTATCTGCCACCTTTATAAATTAAATTTTCTAGGTACGAATAGCCTAGTGACACCCTGGTATGGCAGATTAGATTTGTGAGATTCTGTCAACTGTTATAATATATATATATATATATATATATATATATATATATATATATATATATATATATATATATATATCAAAACTACCCCAAATCTAAAATTAAACCAGACCAGCATAAAAATAATATTAAAACACAACCTAAGGTTTCACTGCTACAAGCAGACTTCTCAAGTGTAAAGAACTACAAAAAAACCACACATTATATATACTATTAAAAACTACCCACAAATCCATTCACTTCTCATCCACCCTTAATATTAAAAGAACTCTTAAATAAGTTAATTGCTTCAGAATAATAAATTTTCAATAATAAAGACTCTTTAATTCTTCTTTTGATTTCATTTCTCTCAAAGAAGACAACCTTAGCTTCATCAAAATCAATAGTGTGGCCTGTATCTTTTTCATGGACATACAAAGCAGAACTAAGATATCTATTTTTAACTCTACTTATATGAACCTTTATTCTTTCATTTAAACTCAAACTACTCTGACCTATGTAAACCTTCTTACAAAATGAACAAGGAATAAAATATACCACACCAGGAATAGTCTTTCTATCAAAAACTTCTTTTGTATTATTTAATAAATTATTCAATGTAACACCCCTTTTCCAAGCAATTTTCTTATTTCCAAACAAATTACTATTTCTACACACAATTTTATAAGAAGACAATTTAAATGGCAAAGAAATAAAATCATATTTTTCTTTAACCTTTACATCCTTACAAATATTACTATTAAATAAAATACTTTTAACAAATTTATCAGAGTATCCAACAAGAGCGTCGTGTAAAAGTATTTTATTTAATAGTAATATTTGTAAGGATGTAAAGGTTAAAGAAAAATATGATTTTATTTCTTTGCCATTTAAATTGTCTTCTTATAAAATTGTGTGTAGAAATAGTAATTTGTTTGGAAATAAGAAAATTGCTTGGAAAAGGGGTGTTACATTGAATAATTTATTAAATAATACAAAAGAAGTTTTTGATAGAAAGACTATTCCTGGTGTGGTATATTTTATTCCTTGTTTATTTTGTAAGAAGGTTTACATAGGTCAGAGTAGTTTGAGTTTAAATGAAAGAATAAAGGTTCATATAAGTAGAGTTAAAAATAGATATCTTAGTTCTGCTTTGTATGTCCATGAAAAAGATACAGGCCACACTATTGATTTTGATGAAGCTAAGGTTGTCTTCTTTGAGAGAAATGAAATCAAAAGAAGAATTAAAGAGTCTTTATTATTGAAAATTTATTATTCTGAAGCAATTAACTTATTTAAGAGTTCTTTTAATATTAAGGGTGGATGAGAAGTGAATGGATTTGTGGGTAGTTTTTAATAGTATATATAATGTGTGGTTTTTTTGTAGTTCTTTACACTTGAGAAGTCTGCTTGTAGCAGTGAAACCTTAGGTTGTGTTTTAATATTATTTTTATGCTGGTCTGGTTTAATTTTAGATTTGGGGTAGTTTTGATTTTATAGTGACTAGTTTAGCTTTATGCTTGTAATGTTTATATATATATATATATATATATATATATATATATATATTACAAGTATGTATAGAATATATATATATGTGTGTGTGTGTGCATACTATTTTTAGCTTTTATTAAAAATTCTTATACTAATAATAATCAGCATTTCATCCAATTAAAAAAATTCCATCTGTTGTTATTTTACATTTATGAATCTTCTTTTATTTCACATGTATTTATGTTTTTATGGAGATGGAGATTGGGTGGAGTTCCTGGATTATGGACTACATATGTCAGATAAGTAAAGAGGAAGGCAAATATATTGAGTGGTATTCAATGAAAGTTAAATATGAAATAAATTAAATGCATTAATTACTGACGTTAAATATAAAACTTGATTAAAAATAATAAGGGAACTGCTACTGAATATTAATTGTAGTTTCAATTTAAAATAATAAAAAAATAACAATTTGAATATCATGTATTGAAGTGAAAAAAAGTTCATAGTTTACTATTTTATTATAATTCAACTATTATTAATTTTCTTTTTTTTTTGAGTCAACAGTAATATCTGGTAATGTTGAAAGCATGATAGACAGTTAATAAAACTGAATATTAAAAAAAAACTACCTTCTCTGTGAGTATATTAATTAATTGCCAGATATTTGATTATAGATATCTCCAAACTTCAACATTATCGTAGTAGTAGTTGTTGTTGTTGTTATTGTTATTATTATTATTATTGTTGTTGTTGTTATTATTATTATTATTATTATTATTATTATTATTATTATTATTATTATTATTATTATTATTATTATTATTATTATTATTATTATTATTATTATTATTATTATTATTATTGTTATATCCGCACTTATGACTGTGCCAATGTTATAACTGCAAGTCATACTGTGCGTTCAGCAAATAACGTTATACAATTCCCATGCTGTTCTTTTCCAACAAGTGCTCTCCAACGAATCGGTCAGCAATGAAGCTCTCCAATGAATTGGTCTGCAATGAATGCTCTCCAACGAATTGGTCTGCAATGAAGCTCTCCAACGAATTGGTCTGCAATCTCTCTGCTGAATTGGTCTGCAACGAATGATCTCCAACGAATTGGTCTGCCATGAAGCTCTTCAAACGCATTGGTCTGCAATGAAGCTCTCCTACGAATTGGTCTGCAACTAAGCTCTCCAATGAATGCTCTCAATATCTCTGCTGTGGTCTCTTTCAGCCACACCCGTGAACTACATTTCCACTGGGCACTGATCATTAACCGCCAGCACTGATGCGAGATATCTCTACTTAAATTCTGCTTACTCAATACTGCTTGACTGCTCTCTACTGTTACACTGCTAGATGTTACCCAGTCTTCTTATCGCTCTCTGATAACTGCAATGATCAATCAATGCACTGACCAATAAGGTAATGTCTCTTATCTAGAAACATTTGTAATTAGCAAATATTTCTAGGAATTGTCAATCGCCATTACGTCAATGCACTAATTAAATTCCTCAGCTATCAGAGTGTGATCTAAAAACAGCCTTACAAATAAATTCTAGTTTTTTCTGGAGTGCACAAACATGTCTGCCATTTTACAAAACACTACACACCTCCCTCCACTCCAGAAAAACCCTTGTTGCTAACGTTACTAATTGGGATTGACATTTTCACCCAGTTTCTCCATCTATGGCTAAACTTGTAGTTCAATGTATTCGCTACTCCCAGGTTCCAAATGTGACTGCACCAATGTTATATCCACACTTACGACTGTGCCAATGTTATAACTGCAAGTCATACTGTGCAGTCAGCAAATAATGTTATACAATTTCCACACTGTTCTTTTTCAACAAGTGCTCTCCAACGAATCAGTCTGCAATGAAGCTCTCCAATGAATTGGTCTGCAATGAATGCTCTCCAACGAATTGGTCTGAAATCTCTCCACTGAATTGGTCTGCAATGAATGCTCTCCAACGAATTGGTCTGCCACGAAGCTCTCCAAACGAATTGATCTTCAACGAAGCTCTCCAATGAATTGGTCTGCAACAAAGCTCTCCTATGAATGCTCTCAATATCTCCACTGCAGTCTCTTTCAGCTACACCTGTGAACTACATTTCCACTGGGCGCTGATCATTAACCGCCAGCACTGATGTGAGATATCTTTACTTAAATACTGCTTACTCAATACTGCTTGACTGCTCTCTACTGTTACACTGCTAGATGTTACCCAATCTTCTTATTGCTCTCTGACAACTGCAACGATCAATCAATGCACTGACCAATAAGGTAACGTCTCTTATCTAGAAACATTTGTAATTAGCAAATATTTCTAGGAATTGTCAATCGCCATTATGTCAATGCACTAATTAAATTCCTCAGCTATCAGAGCGCGATCTAAAAACAGCCTTACGAATAAATTCTAGTTTTCTCTGGAATGCACAAACATGTCTGCCATTTTACAAAACACTACAATTATTATTATTATTATTGTTGTTGTTGTTGTTGTTGATGGTGGTGGTATTGTACAATAAAATGATAAAATAAGAGTTGAATAGTAGACATTATCTAATTAACTTATTTTTTTAATATTAATTATTAAATAATTATTAATACATATCAGTATCAATTTTTCCTTTCGTTTATATTTGTAATCCAAATTTGCAAATATTTGTTCATCTACTTTTTGGTCTATCATTATATAAATTTTTTAAAAAGTAATTTAATCCTTTATCTGAAAATGGATATTAGTTAGATTACTTTTATAATTTGCTTCTATCATAAAAAATCTGCTTGGATATATTGATATTTATTTTGTTGTTCTTACTATTCATTCTGGATTTTGCTAGGAAAGCTAATGTAATATGTATTGATTGTGCTGGAAAGTAGCAATAGACAAGCTGATAAAAAATAATGATACAGTGGCTGAGCACTTTTGAAAACTCACAGTATTCTCATAATCATAGCAAGGTCAGAATATGAAAACAAAAATGGAGGGACATATATATCAGGTAATGATATTCAAATTTGTGAAAATTAGAGCATTCATTTTTTGGAGAGAGGGGGAAGCATGATTCTTTACTATTTATAGAGAGGTACTGTTGGCTAAATACCAAGTCTTTCTAATTTTATGCTTCAAGTCATTTTTTTTCAATTATTGTATCATAGCTGTAATATAATTAAATGGGTGTCCTTTTACCTTCTGGTATTCTAGGCAGATAGAGATATATTCTGGCTTGTCAGCAGCATATTGATGTTGTGAAAGTTATGTCAATAGGTATGCTCAAGATTTTTCATAATATGCTGATTGACATCCATTATTGGAGCATTTAATTTTATACAAGATCACATTTGAGTTTATTCTTGGACTTATTGATTAGTCTCTTGGTTGAGGGAGGGGTATGGAAACTTAGATGAAATATTGGGAAGAAGATTTTATTAATATATTTATGTTAGTGTGGGGATATATGGTAGAAGTAGCCATGGTCTATCATCATGTGAGGGGAGAAGTGAATTTAGTCTGTGGTAGAACTGCCTAACTACTTTTTGGTATCTTTATTTGAATCCAATGGATGCTAAATCTTTTAAATATAGTTCTATATTTGCTTTGCAGGATTCATGTTTGCATAGTAGGTGATTATGATACAGAAAAGAGGACATATTTGTGAGTTTGTTAGAACAAGAGGAAGTTGATTTGGGGTATGTGAATCTGTGAACTTCCAGTGGTTTGTTGCACATCAAGTATTCTAAATGTCATATATTTGTCTGTAGGAATATGTCTAAGTATTTTAAGGTTGAATCAAGTCATCCCATTTGATAGTTATAAGTAAGGCTGAATACATCTTCAGGTTTGCTTTATTGTTGTGGATTGAGGGTTCTAGTCTAACTATAAAAATATCATTAACATAGCATGTGTAGATAAGGTCAGAAATGTGTGCAATGTGTGATGGAAGGATTATGTCTTTGGAGTGATTTAAGTATAGATTGGATATGATGACACTGAGGGATAAATCCATGAGCCATCCATCAATCATATTGTAAAGTTGGCCATTAAATGTTGTTATAATATCATCTGGCAATGAGAGAAATGTGAGAATAAATTCAGTGTGCATTGGAGAATAATTATGTTTGGAGAGTTCAATTCTGATAGTTAATTGAGATTTGTTTTTTTGAAAGTTTTTTATTAATTGAGCTGTAAAGTTTGGTGATGTCCATGCAAGCTATTTTATATGTACATTTAAGTTTGGCATTCTTTATACTGATTATGTAGTCAAATGAAAATTTGATGGTGTATGCATCATAACCAAGCTGGTCAGTCAAACATTAGATTATTTGGGCTGTGTTAAAACAATGTATACTCCCAAGTCCAGCATGAGTCTGAGGAAAATGTTAGGCTTGTGTACCTTTACATTGGTGAACATTCACTGGATGATAGCTGCAGTGAATGTATTTCATAATACTCACTCTTGGTGAAGGCCTTGATGCATTATTTGTGTAATAATTCACTGACAAACCTATCTTTTTTATAATTTATGTTATAGACCAGAATTGGGTTGAATTTTAGATTATTAATTTGGAAGCATTTTGTTGGTGAACTCAATTTTATTCATAAGGTTAACAAATCTGTTATGTTTGACTTCCTTTAAAGGCAGGTGAGAGTATTTTCTAAGAGAAACTGTTTGTTGGTGTTAATGTGGGAACTCAATTAGAAATTGTAGCTCTGAGGAATGTATGATGTACATCTTTAACAAAATTTGTTATTAGGTTGTTTTTGTTGGGGTTGTATATAAAGCCTATCTCTACATCAGTAATTAATTTCATTATTGGTTGTTTCCAGTGGCTCAGTGGTGACATAACTTGGTCCACATTGAAGCATGATCTTCTATTAAAATTATCAACTCATATAGTTTCTTTTAATGGTTTTAAAAGTTTATTTACATAGAGTACTCTTCTTGATAAAGTCTTCAAGTACAGATAATAATAAGAAAACTCTCTTTGCCAAGCAAGCTCAACGTATTTTTTTCTATCTGTTTCTTCTATAAATTAAATTGGAATATGATTACAAGCATAAAAAATAACTAAAGAAACAAAAATAAATATAGTAGAAAAATATTTATGGGAATGAATGCAAAGTATTATAAATTGTAACAGCTGCGATGGGGAATGAATGCAAAGTATAATAAATTGTAATAGCCGCGATAAAATAAAATCTTAACAGTGAACAAAAAAAAAAAACCACTTATGGTCTGCAGATCTTGAATACAATGATATTAAAATACATAATAAAAATCTTAATATTCCTCCTAAAAATAATGCGTAATTAAATAATAGCTTAGAAAAATAAAATCAGGAATCTAATTAATTTAATCAGAGATGTTTATAAACTTGAAATTAGATTTATTAACTGAAATTACAGTTTAATATTATTTTATATTTTATACAAAATTACTAATTTCCATGTATACAAATGTGTTTTATGTTATTATATTTTAGAAAAGTATAATCCTTACAATGATCTATTCCTCCAACATGTAACCTTACATATTCTTCACAACTTCCTTCTTTTCTTCCAGTACAATATAAAATAAAACGTTCTAAATAGTTTTTTACACATATTTCAGAACACGTTTTGTTCTTAGCACAACTTAGCCAGGTTGAGGAAAAATCATTCAGTCTTGTTCCTAAAAAATATAATAACAACAGTAATAAATGAAATATATAACTGAAATAAAATGCTAATAAAATAGCAATAATAATTAAAAGTACAGAAATATAAATAATTAATTATTTTTTCGAAAAATTAAAATAAAATGTTTTTTTACCGTTAAAGGGCTATATTTTTTACTCTGTCAGAAATTATCTCAAATTTTTCAGAAATTTGGGTAAAATATACTAAACAAAATAAAACTATTTATGACAAGTAGAAAGCAAGCTTAGTTTCGGCATCTGAATGCCTTGTTTATTACAATGGGAAAACAATAATTATTAATACACATATAAATCTTGATATATCATAATTAATGCAATGATTATGCAGTGTATGGTTATTATGCAGTAACTTTAGAAAAGATAGAATTATCAGCTTACTGCTAAATGCATTGCTCTCTTTCAGTAATCAAAATTAATGTTTATATTGTTCACTATTATTGTACAAGCAATAAAAAATTTCACTGTGCATAAAATGATTTAAATTACTATTCCTAATATATACTTAGATAATAACAATCCAAGTGGTAACTGTTTTTCACCACTGATCACTATCTCAGCACTTTGAAAATCTGCCAAAACTGACAGGACAAACACATTTCCCTGCATTTTTTGTAATTATGATCCAGATGATAATAGTTCTATTATATAATTATTAAAATGCTAAATTGAAGCTGCTGATGTAGATAACAACAAATATTGGTGATATTTTCTAATCAACAACCAGTAACTTCATGATCTATATAAATCCCTTGCTTTTGAGCATTGAGGATGCACTGCCTGGGATCTCCATCCCTCTTCTTAATGAAAACATCTCCCACATCTCCTACATGGATGATGTGGTGGTGTTTCTTAAATCACATGAAGAAATAAACATTCTTGAAAGCCTATTACAGCACTATGCTCAGACGCATGGGCTTACCGTTAACAGGAACAAATCAGCAATTTGGAATATCAAAACAGCTAACAGGATAACAGGTTCATTACAAGCTATGCCTCAGCCTTTCTTGGGATTCAATATGTCACTATCCCCTACAGCAATGAGGATGGAAACACAACGAAGACTACTAAACAAAATAGACATCATCATAACATGCCTCTCAAGAATATATATATCTACATTTGGAAAGGTTTCACTCTTAAACTCCCTCATACTCCCAAGATTATATATTATCTTGCGGGTTTTAAACCAACAGAAGCTTTCATTAAAAAAGTAGAATCCCATTGTCTGCGACTCTGTAGAGGTGGGCTGCAGTTCATTTATCACGCTCTTCCGATCTCCCTTCAAAAGCCAAGAGACATGAATGGACTGGGACTGCATTCAATAAAGGTATTCACAATACAGAGAACTTACAATATGATCCATAAACTTTATTCTGATTGCAGGACCTTCCAATGTCCGCTTCCCAAAGAGCAAGTGCTTCCCACTGATAGACCACCCCTCAGAGGTTCACTCCTATCTGGCTACAAATGCAGATATCATACATTTTTACGCACATAGTACCTTCCGCGACCATGTTCAATTCAAAAATAACCTATTGGGAAGCCTTCAACCTATCCAACTCAAATACCCAGAAGGCACACATTTACCTCCCCATAAACATAAACAAACTGCGCAAACTAGCCCGTAGATTGAAACTAGCACCTAAACACACAGACTTTCTTCTCAAAATTAACCTTGGTAGCCTCTCCACTGCTATATTTCTTAATAGAAGAGGCTTCCGCATAGATCCCATATGTTGTCTCTGTCTTTCCAGCCCAGAAGATATGGACCATATCCTTCGCCTTTGTCCGGTCTGGCAGGGACTAAGACAAAACTTCCAGAAACACATTGATAATAATGGTCCAGATCTAACATCTCTTGAAGGGGTTTTAAATAGAGGCATTTTCGCTGAAATCAGGCTCGCCACCTACATAAACTTTGCCATCTGGTTGACCAGATGCAAGGTGATTTTTCAAAAATTACCGCTTAACGAAATCAATAACTGCTTTCTCAGCATAATTAAAAATATCCAAGAAACAGACAAGAGAGAGGCCGATCCATACCTGGCCATATTAACATGGGAATTCACAACTGGTCTAAACAGCACCTCTCCAACCAGCCCCTAAATAATTTATATGAAAATATTTATTATGACTTAATATCTTATTATGATTTAATAAAACCTTCCAACCATAACTTGCCAAAACAGGGTTTACTAACAAAGGTATTTCGTTATAGACTAGATGATTAATATTCACCTTGCATCCACAGGTTATATTCTACTGACTTTTGAATCATTTCTTCTCTGTATATACCACCCTGTAACCTCGACTAGATATTTCTTGTTATTTTTTTTTTTTTTTTTTGTAACTCACTTATAGGTCAAATAAAATTATCTTGAAAGAGAACAACCAGTAACTTAATTCCCAAAGAGCCAAATACATTCTCTCTCATCGGAAATAATTTTATTGTTTCTATTTTTTGTAAATCAATAATTTTATTATATGGAGCTTGAGATAAACCAGCTTTTATCCTGGGCACAACTCTAAACTTGGAATAAATGTCTACACAGGTACTATCTCTCTCTTGATAATTTATTAAGCTTATTGTTAAAGGTTAATGACTAAAATTGTGTGTCATTTTGTTACTCTTTTCTATGTGGTATGTATCAGCACATATCTTTTGTGAACAGGCATAGTGACATCTTATAATACCATTTTTTATTATGGAAGATTAGAAAGTTGTAACTGAAAAACTACAGGTTTGCCACTTTCAAGTAGTGTTCTTGGATGGATTCTAGTTGCTCATGTTGAGAGAATACCTTGTAAAAAAATTTACCATATATTATGTAGATGCTGATTCTTTTCTCCATATGCATATTTTCCTCTCTTTTTCAGTGTTCTCTTTTATTTATTTATTTATTTATACCATGGCTTCTAATGATGATATACTTTTCCATCATCCCCTCTCCCCCAGTTTTATACATATGGCTGATTTTGGTTACACTAATTAAATATTTTAAATAATTAATGCATTTATTAAAAACATATTTATAATTAGTTATGCACTTTTTCAGTGAATGTATTTGATTAGCTTTTAATTAATCCAATTTAGTTGTTTATCAAATAATTTGCTTTAACATATGTTACAAACTTGAACTATTAACAAATGCTATAATTATATGGTTATTTGTACAGAAAATTTTAATTATGTTAAAAAAATCAATTTTTCCAATTTTAGTAAAAGCGTTGGTGATTTAGTGGGTAGCATAGTTGTCTTCCAAGCAGTTAGTCCGGGTTCGCTTTTCCAGTCAACACATTTGACATATGAAAAAAACAATAATAAAAAAAAAACAAATTCTATTTAAGAAAAGAAAGAAAATTGAGTACCGATCTAAAATTTATTTATTTTTGTTCCTTTACATTTACCATTAAATAACTGAAATACAGGCCTTCAATTGGATGGACGGTTGAAGAGTTGGAATGTGGAGTAGAATGAAGCCTGTCCCTGAAAGTATGAAGATTGGCTGTTTTAATATATATCTGAACACTTATCGCATATATGTGTGGAGATGATAATCTGGACCAACTGATAATTGCTGGTTTAGCATGAAATATGTATTTATCTTTTCGACATATATGTGTTCAAGTGTATCAGTGTTATAAGATGGAGTGAAGAGTGGTGGGTCATGTGAAAATCTGTGCTCATATACCCTATACATTTACTATTAAAATATTTAATATTTTAAATACAAGTATGTTTTCTATGCTGAACTTAATGTAATTAGAAGGGATTTAAACTCAGACTTTCAAGTTTTCTGCAGTTTTTCACTCCATCCTATATATCATGGGCACAAATACATATGAAAAAGATAAATTAACTCCAATATAGGTATTTTATGCCAAACAATCACTCATAATCCCAGATCATACACATATATAATCAGTGCTCAGTTTATATTAAGATAACAAATCTTCAAACGTTGATGGATAGCTTTCATTTAACTCCATTTTCCAACACTTCAGCTATCCATATAATTAAAAATCTGATGATAGAATGCTCAAAGACCTTGATATGTATGGCTGAAGATAAGATTGAAGCATGTCCATTAAAGTTTGAAGATTTGTTGTCTTAATATAAACTGAGCCTTAATTATATATGTGTGTGAAAAATTACGATCTGGACCAACTGATAAGTCCTGGTTCAGCACAAAATACTTATATTGGTTATCATCACATCTATGTGGTCATGTCTACCAATTATATAGCATGAAGTGAAAATTTGTAGGGAGCTTGATAATCTGAGTTCAAATCTCTTCTAATTATATATTAAAATATTTGTATTACACTCCAGTTTTATTAAGAGAATACATAAAATACTTATTTATACACACCAACTTCTTTATATCAAATTTCTGAGGAACACTGAACAGATATCCCTTGCTTAAATGTGAGTTTAGAGATCTTGACTAAGCCAATTATTATTTCTATAATAAACAGCAAATATGAGAATATTGCCAATAATATCTATATAAAAAATAGTATCAATGTGTGATCTAAAATTTTTTTTTTCTATTTATACTCTCAGTAAATTAAATTTGCCTAAGTAAATGAGCAAGAATTTTTAAAATTGTTAATAACCTTTTACTTAGAAAACATCATATTTGATTTTATCAGCTTCCTTGAAATATATGCTTTTAGAATGAATTTCTCCATCCTACTTCTAATCTGTTGCAAAAGGGGATTAATATTGTATGTATACAATGAGACTAGTTTATAACTTATTTGGGACTAATGCATCTCACATTAATTAGTAACTTTATGCATATTTATCACTATCAAGCTAATACTTAAATTCAAAAGTTATGGTTTTGAACTTAACAAGATTGTTTATAAACGGCTTTCAAAATCTCATGTCAAATGTAAGAAAAAGTCATTTTTGTCATGCAGCAAAAATTTTATTCTACTAATTTACAACTGAGATCATTAAAATACATAGTTATTACTGTTAGTATCAGATCTATAAAAGTAAGATTTTATGTGTTTGGAAACTTAAGGTATCTATAATTTCAGAATATTACCATGTTATAAGTAAGAGATTCCTATTGGATGGAAAGTACCTTACATTCAAAATTCTTACTTTCTTAATCCATAAGCCAGTGACTAGTTCTGGAAGAGTGACTATAATACACTAATGTTTAGTTTCCATTGATTACTCAAGTTTAAAATAAATAAACCATCTAAGATAAAGAGAAGGAAATTTCTCCTAAAACAATTAATAATATGTACTTTTTAAATTCTACTTGTGTTTTTTTTTTCATATCTCTTTTCACAACCCATTTATTTATCTGTCATCAATTGTTTTATATATAATAGTCACAAAATCATGGACAAGTTTTTATGCTTTTTTTATTGAGCTGCTCCAAAATATTTTGCAAGATAAAGGTTTTTGGTAAAACTGACTGTTAGTGGCTCCAACATTTCACCCTCCATTTTTAAAAAACTGAACTAAATTTTTTTTGTACTAAGTGTATCTAACTATAAACTATATCTAAGTATAAAGGTTAATAAAAATAATTTTAAAAATATTACATTTTTATGTGTAGTTTTGAGTTAGACACAAGAGGAAATTCAGGAAAATGGTGTCATGCTTCCTAAATGAAAATTCATGAAAGTAGGATTAGAACAAAGCTCTGCTGGCACCAAATTGGTATTTTAGCCTATGCTTTACTCTCATCCACATATTTTCCACATTATTAGTGTGGATAAGTGCATCGTCCAGATCAACAAAGTTGTCTTGATGGATGATGACAGAGTAAAGATATACACCATTAGAAAGACTTCTGATATTGTTATGGTCAATTCCAGAGTTTGAAATTGTTTCAGCAGGCAACGAGTATTTCATCTTTCTGCCAGAACAGCCACAACATCTACAATTTTATTTTGAGGAACTAAAGAAGTGATAGAAACTCTATCTGCCATTTTTGACACTGCAAAAATTACATATGGCAAAAGTTATTCATAATTTTGATAGCTGAGGCTTCTTTGGTGACACTTGTTAAGTTTTGCCACACAACATAGCTCTAAATTGTGCATAAAAATCTAAGTTTTATTAAATTTTATTTATTAACCTTTATGCAAAAAATACATTTATAGTTAGATATACTTTACCATTACATAGTAAGAATAATGTAGTTCGAACCATGGATAGTGGAGATTGATGAATCATACTTCTTTCATACATCCTACCTGCAGGAATTTGCATTTAGGGGTATGCATGAACATGACACCATTTTTGTGAATTTCCTCCTGTGTCTAGTCAAAACTATGAATAAAAATGTAAGTTCATTTTTTATTATTAACCTTTATGTAAAAACATTTATACTTAGATATAGCTTATTTATAGTTAGATACACTTAGTAAGAAAAAAAATAGTTCAGTTTTTTAAAAATAGAGGGTGAAATGTTGGGGCTGCTAACAGTCACTTTTACCAAGGTTTTTTTTTTATCTGGGGCTTTTCAGATGTCAGTTAAATCTCTTTCTTGATCAGAATTTAAAAAAATAAAAAAAAGTTTTTAATAAAGTTACAGAAAAGATTTTCCTTTTGAAATAATCTTTTTGACCCATGAATCCTATAAAAAGTAATCTTCTAGGATCAATTTTTTCAAAAGAACATATAACTAATTTATTATAAGTGAAAACCAGCAGCATAAATGAATATACATTTATAAATCTTTGTTTCGAAAGTGTTTAATTTTCTACCTACAATTAATACTAAAGTCAAATAAATTCCTCTGTAGTCAGTAGATAAAAAAACTTTTAATAACTAGTACAATGATTATGTAAAAAAAATAAATTCCAAAGGGAGTTGTTTCTTTAAAACAATAGCTATATGAGTTGGGCTGTATAATTTTTGAAATTTCTGAATTATTGATATTTTCAATAGACTCCCAAGATCTAAATGCTTTTCATGCACAATTTCTTGTTATAGGGCAAAAAATAAACTCCAAAAATATTTAAGATGTAAAAAAGCAATAATAAATAAATAAATACATAAAATAATTCACCATGTAATTTCTTTGAGAGATTTTTTTTAAACTAGTCGAATTTAATTTATCAAGCAATTTCTAAAATATGATCTAGTTCTAAGTAGAAAACACACTAATGTTGTTGATCTCTATATTGAATTATCTATAACATGAGTAATAGTCATTGAAGACAATATTTCATCAATCAATGTGGATCATTATATAGATTATAATCATGCTTTATTGACTTCACACTGACAGTCGTTTGATCAATCCAATCTCAAAAATGTTACCTTCAAGATCAAAATGTAAAACGATTATTGGAAGTTAATCTTTGATGACTGCATGAAAAAATTTTAAACTAGCATGATAAATGTTTCATTTTTTCAAAAAATTTTAATCTGAACTTAGATTTCAATCACAGGTCACATGGATAAAAGACACATGTATAAAATTGTACAGTGTAATGTCTTTTATTCAATATTTGAAATGTATAATTATATACTGTATATTTTATAGTAATAAATGAAATTCTAAAATTATTACTTTACTATTTATCACTCCACAAATTGTTAAGAGATTTAAATGTGATTATACTGAAATATTAATAACCGCATATCAATTAGTTCATTTCTTCATTTGTTAGTTATTTACAAATATTGGAAAATACTTTCTTGTCCATGCAACTATACTCACTGTTATCAATTTTTTAAAGAGGCAAGAATTCCTTTCCATACAATTCTGTTTAAAGAATATTCTTAGAATTATTTGATGGTTAGACTTTTTTCTTTATTGTAAGAGTATGATCCCAACCTATTAAAAACAAGGAGGGTCTGAAACAAAACAAAATTAATTAAAGGTGTAACTAATCTATTTACACTCTTTGTTATGTAAAAACAAATTATAACATTAATTATAATATAAGTAGATTGTGACATTGTCTTTTGTTTTTATTTTCTTTTTTGTTGTGTTAAATCTACTGACTACAAAGTAAGAGTAATTGATACTCAATTTACTAAATTCCCAAACTTGGTATAAAAGAGTAACAAAAAAATGTAATTTAAACTTAAATTATTGCATTATTAATTTTGAAAAAAATTATTAAAGAGAGTTAGAAATTAAAACACGTAAACAATGGGAATAACACATGATCTATAACATGCTCCTATATAAGCTGCATATGCAATGAAAGAAACCTAATTGTTTAATCAAGGAAAAAATAGGGAATAATACTTTTTAAGCTATCAACATGCATTAAAATAATGCTTAAAAATGAACTAATGTTCCATTTTATAATTTGATTATTTTATAAAAAAACAAATTATCGGCAAATGCTATTGAAAATGATTATAAAAGGAAAAGTTTATAAAGGTCAAAGGAGTAATATATTTTCATAGAAAAAACTTTTATTAATAATTCCAAGGGAATTAATTCATGTAACATTTTATTACTCATCAAAACAAAGCTCATAAAAAAATTATCAGCTGGTTGAGGAAACCAAAAAAGACCACACACCTTCTAATCTATAGCAGATAATATTAATTCTAACAAATATTAAGCAAGATAAAAGGATTTAGGGGTAGAAAACCTAATTAAACATTACAGATGGGAGATTTCCAGTCATATGTCTATTAATAATTCTATTTTATAACATAATAACATCAATAATGTGTTCACCATCACCAGAAGAAGACAATATTCAGTGATGTAGAAAGCAGAAGTAAAGAAAAGAACATTACCTGTCCACTGGTAAGTCATCAACTCATTACCTAGAGAATGCTCAGACAACATCAAATGGATTACCAACTCCCAAGATCCAGGACTTTTTCTAATGTAGAAGTCACCAGCCATCTTATCACCCATATACTGAATAATAGCTAATTGCATGGACTAACAATTTCAATTATTCAAATTATATATGTATCATGTAAAACCCATTTTTCTTTGTTGTATAACTAACACTTTGTTGTTATTTTTTTTATTATTGAAAGAATTGATGGTCCAACCCTATAATTATCAATCATAATTATGTAAGGGAGATCTACAGGTTAATCACTGTAATTTTTGGTTGTAATAAAATGTAAATGCTGATCTTTAGACCTACCAACTAAAGAACTGGATGATTGACTGGTGTTGAGGTGAGATTTTATCTACAAACTATTAAATGCTCACATTAGTACAGGACAATTTTATATGTTTGTTGTTATTGTTAAATTAACTCGATTATTATTGTTATTCTGTATGACTGACTAAACTTCTGGTATAAATGGCTATTGCTACCATAAACACTGGTAATGCCAAGAGAGGATTTCATATCCAAAGACAACAGTCATTAAATCATGATACATTGCCATAGATTAAGATAGAGAAGTTACAGCCAGGGAATAGAAAGATTGGTCAACAGGATGATCATATCAAATTAATCATGAATTATGTTGTTAGGCTAAGTGAATGGTTAGAGTGGGCAGTGAATGACCATCCTACATGGGGTCAAAATTCAGAAGGATGATCATAATATTATATTGAAGCAGTCGACCTGATACTCAGATCGAGCTTCACAGTCCAATCAGACTCTCCCACCACCAAACCATATTCAAACTCCATCCTTATGCATATATACATATTTATTAATACATATATTTTGTAACTTAACTAATAAAATGATAACTGACATAGATATATATAGATATCTTAATGTAACTAATTTTAATAAATAAATATTTGATTTTATTTTAATTCATATGCATGCGTAATGGATGTGTATATATTATAGATGAGGGGAGATTAATTTTAAAACCTATATAAATGAAAAATGTATTATATTAATATATATTTTTAAAATTATATTTAATTTATTATTTATTTTAATCATGGCGGTCAAAAAATGATGCAATCCTTGTAAGAATATTCTCGAATGTAATTAAGATAATTTACTGGAAACCCAATTAGTCCATCTAAAATATATGATAATTTTATAGAATAATGTAAGAATCCATTAGTGGAAATTTTATCCACTTCAAATTTGTTTTAAAATCATAAATCATATTTTAAAACAATCAGTTCAAGAAAGTTTAACAGGATTGCATTGTCTTCAAAACTTACTTAAACAAAAGGTGCATCAGGTCAGAAAATTCCAGATCCACTAAGTGAATAAAGCATCTCAGGTCTAGCAGCTAAATGCATTCCAATGTCAATGGAAAAATAGTATAAATACTGCTAGATTTGAAACCAGAGGAGACTCATAATATTTAAACAGCAATGGTAGAGATAACCCACGCTTGTCATGACAATAATTCAATGTATAGTGAGTAGTGGAAACTTTCACCTTTCTCTCCATTCAAACATGTTCTTTCCTGCAATCATTGCTCTGGATCCCATTACCCATAAACTTTAATATGCTTAGAGACTGAATAATTAAATGCTACCTGCCTGACTGACCAAAATCTAGATCTAGTTCACCAATCCCAATGGACACTGAAGCATCAAGGATCACCACTAATTTTATAAAGATAAAAGAACTCTAGCCATTGCCTAATGTATAAACTCTTAAATTCAGCCTTCTGTAATTATTTCTAATAACTCTGTATATAATTTAAAATAGCATTCTATTAGCTGGTCCTTCGACCAGAAATTTAATATTTTGTTAAAATTATTATTAAAATGATTTGTAATTAACTTATCACTACCTTGTATATAACTCTATATAACTATCTTTAATTTCTTTCTATCATTGAGCTTCTATTAAATAAATGTAATATTTCTTTCATCTTCATGCAGCAATAATATTTTATAATTTTCATCATTGTGTTTTATATATTTAAATATGCCAATAAGTCCTCAAATTCGTCAGTGTAATTTTTCTTTTATTTTTATTTTCCCCCTCTCTACTTTATGGCGTGACTAGATTAAGTTGAATTAAAACAAGGTCTTATTTTTATCTTAGCAAATGCTTACAAATTTGGGGAAAATAAATTAATTATAATGTCATTGTAAAAAAACACAGTAAAAATCTGTTTTTCTAAGAAATGTTTTTTTTTATTTAAATAATAAGCACTAATCATAAAAATTCAAATTTATTATATAAAATTAAATCTGTTTATTCTCAAATTAATAACCATCACTCCATTCATAAATGTTTAAATTATGTTTTAGTATAATAATAAAGTACTTAAAACTGAATCCTCATATTTATTTAATGTTTATAGATAAATTAAAGTAATGGAGAAGGGGAGTCTTTATTCTAAAGATTATGTATTTTAGTAATAAGGTTAAATAATCCATTTCTGTTTAGTATTTAAATCATTCTATTACATTGGACATTCCCAATATATATATATAGGTTATAATTCATTCATCCTTAGTGTTAAAATATTATATGTTTTTCATTTCAAGCGTTATATGCAAACAGGCCTCTATATTCAAATACTCATATGTGTGTCTTCGTGCTTCGTTCCCTGGGATTTTCAGTAATCTGAATCCCATATATTCAATCCAAGTCCAAGAACATGGTTGGCAAACTCCCTCGGGACTTATTTTGTCGTATAAGCTATTGACATAGGATCACCCCAGGAAATACCTGGCCTATTGTTATTAATAGACAGACACCTTCATTCTGTGAACCGAATCTGCCAAAGTAGCAGAAGGAATTTGGTCACTATTCTTCATCCTTAAATTTGGAAGAACATTTTTCGGATCTGAAATTGGATCATCCAGTTCCACCATCATGCATACACCACTCTCTTAAAGTTCTTGCCATAACTCAAACCTATGATTGTCCATAAACTATAATATTATAATTCTACTAAACAGATCTATTTATTATATTTATTAATATTTTCATATGCGCATCTTTTTGCAACACCATTATATATTTTAACAAACTATCCCACACATGTTTCTCACTCAGTAAAGACAGATCAATTCACTTGTGAATATAAAAATGTATTTTAGTAAACTTAATATTTTAATCATAAAATGATTTTTGTAAGCTAAATCGGTTAAATGCTATATTTTGTTCTTTCTGGGGGGTGGATTGGTATCTCTCAAAGTTATTTCCTCATAGTGCTAAATCAACTGTTCATCAGTATATTTATAGTTTATTGGCATATGAGCTAGCTGCTATAAAATAGAATAATAATTAAACTTGTCATTTTCTAAGGTATAAATAAATGTCATATGATTTACCTGCTACCGTATAAATGTCATTCAAATTATATGTATGTCAAGAGGCCAATAATGATTAATAAAATAATAAAACAAGTATTTATGCATATTTCTTTAAATTAATAAATCTTATATATATATCATAAACTTGCAGAATCATTGTTTTTTTTTATTTAAATAATAATATCTTAGTTATTAAATTATGCTCACTCTGACTAGATGATCTCCTGCTAATCCTATATATATATATATATATATATATATATATATATATATATATATATATATATATATATATATATATATATATATATATATATATATATATATATATATATATATAAAGTGATGTGAAAGGTCTCAACCTGTAAATGGGTCAAACTTCTATTTTCTGCTAAAATATTGTGTTATATAATTTCAAATTAGAGTCTTTTTGTGTCTCCGCTTTGCGATACTGGTGGAGAAAGATAAATTAGATTGGTATCATCGGGATTGTTGCTCATAAGTTGGTAGATCTGGAAAATAGGCAAATAGGGTAGAGTTCATGAGTGTTCCTGATTTATGTATCTTGCACATGATTGGACTCAAGGTACTTTTGCCTAGATGCTAGATCTTGTTATATGAACAGACAAAACCAACCGGTACAATATGAATCAAATGAAGGATGATCTTACCTATCTAAACATCAAATTTGTTTTAAAAGACTGTAAATCACCCATAATGACATAAAGCTGTTAATGATATATTTTATTTTTAAATTAGAATTTGTGTATATTTTCTCATTTCTTTAACTTTCCCTTACTCATGCCACATCATTTATTTAAGTTTCCATTAGCCATGTTATATCATTTATCCAACTTTCCATTAGCCATACCATATCATTTATCCAACTTTCCATTGCCCATGCCATATTATTTATCTAACTTTTCATTAACCACACCATATCATTTATGCAATTTTCCATTAACCATTTCATTTATCCAACTTTCCATTCACCATGTGATATCATTAACTAACTTTCCATTAGCTATGCCATATCATTTATCTAACTTTTCATTGGCCATGTGATATCATTTATCTAACTTTCCATTAACCATGTCATATCATTTATCTAATTTTCCATTAGTCATGCCATAACATTTATCTAACATTCCATTAGCCATGCTATATCATTTATTGAACTTTCGACTACCATGCCATTTCATTATCTAACTTTCCATCATCCATGCCATACTACACACATAACTCAGATGTAAATATTTTTATATCAAACTTATGGTACCCACCTAGCTTATTAGAATCATGCATATAAGCACAAGTTTGAATCCTTAGGAGTAATGAGAATATGAGAACCCATACCATTGCAGATCTAAAGCACCACCATATGATAATATGTATCAGAGTTGAACTAAGCATATTATCTAATGTGATATATTTATAAGTATTGAACTTTAGGGACTCAAAGTCATACCATCACCTCAATGTACAAATAAAATAAATGGTGTAATAGCCATTTTCTTTTGCTCCATTTCAATTAACAAACAATTATTGTGGCTAGATACTGTTCAACTATGCCATTAGGAATATGGTCACATACATATTACAAATGGCACAGTCAATCATTGGGCATGCAGCACATATATAAAGATCCAATTTTCACTTGTTCCATCACAAGTAGCATCCAATGTGTTGACAGCACAAACTCAGATGATTGTTACATTATTTAGAGTAGAGATTCTTTTAAAATGACTTTACCAGGTTTATTTTTGCTGATCATAACCATGATATTATAATGTATGATGAAATATGTCTAAACCAAAATTCAAAAATAATAATTTCAAGAAAACTGTCACTTCATATATATTAACCTTATGTTTTCATCTTGATGATCTCTTTATTTTATTTAACCTAAGTGACTTCTGTTTATTTTAATTATGTCTAGTTTCAAAATCATAATTATTTAATTGATTGAATTTTTACCCTGCTTTCAAATCTCTTATCTCTATACTCAAGCGTAACTTTAAATTAAAATTTAACTACTTTATTTTTAATTTATGTTCTTTAATATTAATTTACCTAATTATGCTTTTTTTATGGGAAACACCTCATTCAAACCAAATTAAAACATGCTAAAATTTAAATATTTTTTTCTAATTTTTAATCTTGAATAGCTAGATTGTTTATACAGTTTATTATTTAGTTTTTCTTAAATTAATCACTCATAATTAAACCTATTACATTATTTATAATTATTTTAAAAATTGTTGCCTTTACCAGTATCCAGTTTCAAAGAGTAAGTAGCAATTGCTCTCAGAAGTAAGAGTTAATAGTAATGAACTCAAAATTATATACCTGATTGACCTTTTTTTTTCCATAACCATAGTAACCTATTTGTTTTTTATAATCTTAGTTTGTTTGCCATAAGTTTAGTCAACTCAATTACATTTAATTAAAAGAAAATATTTTATACATAACAATTAGCTACTTAATCATATTCCTATTTTGAAGGGAAAATTTCATTAGATCTACCTAATTATGACTTGTTTTTTTAAAATTCCATTACCTTCAAAAACACAAAAATAAAATGAAAATGTTAATTTTTTTTTGATCTCCTTACTTTTTTAAAATTTAAAGCACAGTTTTAATTAAACATTATTTTAAAAAACTATTTTTCTTTATTCAACATTAATAAAGTTTTTTTTTGAAATACCATATGTACTAACATAAATTCTACAATACTTTTCTTTACCTATATTTTTCTAATTCTTTCATTTTCTAACAAAATGAGTTTTATTTTATTATAAAATATTATTTATTTTTTCTCCTGAAATTTGAATTCTTTATATTTTACTAATAAAATGTATTACATCATTATTTTTAAATATTTATCATAAAAGTTATAATCCCTTCAATACTCTTGGTGCCATCTCATATTGCTGACCCACTTAATCACACACATGTTGAAAAGATAAATAATCACCAATATACATATTACATGAGGGGTCAGAATGACTAATATGTCAACATGGGTAGGATGACAACCTTGGCATTAACAAGGGCTTTGAACGTTCCACTAACATATTTTCAATGAAATGGAAGGCTGAAGAGTTGTGAGTTGGAATAGTTTGAAGCCTGTCCATTAAAGTTGAAGATTGGCTATCTTAATATAAAGCTGAGCACTGATATATATATATATATATATATATGAAGATAGTAATCTAGACCAACTGATGATTGCTGGTTTAGCATGAAATACGTATATTGGTGATTATTTATCTTTCCAACATGTGTGTGATCAGGTGGGTCAGCAATATGAGATGGCACTGAGAGTAGTGGATCGTGTGAAAGTCTGAGTTCGAATCCTGCATATATTACATATATAAATGCAGGTTTAAGCCTGTACAATATATTAATCCCTTCAATAAAAAAAATAGAGCGCTACTTTTTATTATCTCGGCCTCACATGCATGGTTAAACAATTTTTCTCATGTATAAGATCACTTGGTCAACTATGAAATATATGTGACATTGTTTCAATATATATATACTTTTACCATTTTTATATATAAAATACTAACACACAGAACGGGAGATAAAAATTGTTAAAAAAAAAAAAACGTTAACAGAAACTGGATATATTTAAGGTGTATTCAACATTACGTTTTAATAATTATTAAATCCATTTTTTGATCAATCAGAAAATGTAAGAATGTAATTCAGAACAGAGATTAAAACATCATTTAATTATAAGTAAGTGATAAAAAAATGACTTATCTATAATGATAGTTTTTTTTTTTTTTAAATTAAAGATGGTCGATAGGAATGTCGGATTATAACGAAAATTAATTAGAAGAAAAAATTAGCTTTAATCTTGTAGAAAAATATACAAATAATCTTCTTTTGTTTTATATTTCTTTGTAAAGTACTCATTTTATTTTGTAGTTAAAAGTATTTTCTTTCACAACCAGAAATGCATACTAGATATAAAATAGATTAAAATAATCTGATTGTATAATTTGTTTGAAAATAAAATTAATCATATAGTAATACTAATTGTGAGGAATTAAATACATGTTGAAGTAAAAACTATGTAAAAGAAAAACGAAAATGTGTGATAAAATAAATGTGATGGGGTTGGTGGGAGGATATATAAAGTGATTGACAGTTATTTGTAAAAAAAAGAAAAATATTATCGACAGAAACTAACAAATAATAAAACTGTTGAGGATAAACATATACTCCAATTAAGACCGATGTAGTTAACAATACAGAAGCCCATGCACATACTGAAGAAATGATGTATATGCATGGTAAATCCAACACATATCTCTGTTTATGCTCTCCTCATAACAATACTGCTGGAATGACAGTTTAAACCACAGTTCCACATCTATATCATGATCATTGCACAAAACAACTGATAAAAGAAGAAATTCCCAAAATGCAATGATTACCTACCTATTTATTAACAAATTGAAGACAAAATCAGGAAAAGTTACAACTAAAATCTGGAGCCATGGTTACATTACAAATTCCCTACATCAAAATCTATGGTGTGTACAAAAGTCTACTTTCTATATGCTTCCTTTTTAACAGAATATACAAACTCACAATGAATTTAACATAAACTTACTAATATACTATTTTTAAAAAAAATAAATATTACTTCTTGTAATGGTTGATAGTATTCATATGATTTATTATTACTAATTTATAATATTGATTTTCTTTGATAGATGTTAATAGTCTACCAAATGAGTGTAAGAACATGAATAGTCTATAAAATGCATTATGCTGTTATTTGTGTGCTGTTATTAAATGTTAGGAATTAATACAGCTATTCCAATTTTTATTTAAATAAATATAAACAAATTTTGTATCTTTAATTTTATACACATTTCTAATTCATTGTCCATAATGCAAATAAACAGTATTTGATTAGTAGGTATTCATTCATATATTGTTGCCTTTTATATATTTTAAATTTGCTTTCAATTTTTTTCTTTAAAAATGAAGTATCCCATTTCACATTCTTCAATAGTCTCATTTACTGTTAACAATTTACAATCCATTGAATATCTAAGTACTTTTTTACTGAATTATATATTTAAGTTTCAAATCACTCTCAGTAATACAAATCGCTTCCTTTTCAAGCGTTAAACAAAGTATCATCATATTTTTGCAAACTATTTTCCTTATCTCATATTTCTTATTTTACTTTTTTGGTAGCATCTCTCTGCAGTTTAGGCACAAATTAATGTTTTGAGATAAAATTAGCTCTCTCCATTTCGTTTTCAGTTTTGTACATTTATTTAAATAAATAATTGTACTTTTTTTCTTGTAAAAAAAACAACAAGTAGATTACAAAAAACATTAAGAATAAAATTCATAAGAAAGTAAATAAAGTAAAAAAATAATCAGTTATAAATATAGATATGACCAAATTAACCATGTAGAGAACCACTGCTTTTATTGATGGATGTTCCAATACAATACTGATATTATAGATTATTAACAATACTGATTCACACGAAAGAGTTAACCTATATAGATAAACAAGAAGGTGACAACGTTATCAAACTCAAAGCTGTCAATTTAATTCTTTTTGTCTGTATGGGCCCAACTAATTTTAGGACAAAATTAAATTAAGGTATGTTTCTCACATTAAAAAAGCTGAGGTTACTTAATTAAGTTAACTTTGATTCAAGAAGCAATTTGTATTATTCAGACAATATATGATAAATTTTGGATAATAAATAAGAATAGCTATGAAGAAATAGGAAGAACTTAGTTGTTATTGACGAAAATTAAAATCAAACTACATTGCATTTATACTGATTCCATATAATACTGAAATATGTTTACATTTAAATGTAATTGTTTTTCATGATTAGTAATTTAAGCAAGTATATGCATTTTAAATAAGTTAACTATTCTTAAAATTATTTCTACAATTTATTACAAAACTGCTGCTGCTGTTTCTGCTCCTGCGACCACCAGCACTATCACTACCACTACTACTACTATTAATACTACTAGCTATACTACCACTGCTACTGCTTATACTATTATTATTATTACTATTACTACTACTATTTTTATGCAACTTATTATAAATTGTACCTTGTAATATTCAATTCCCACGAATGCAAATGAAACTACATTCATAATTATATTTCTGTATTAAGAATTCAACAAAAAAAATACTTATACAAAATCAGTATTGATTCAAAGATGGACAACGATATTTAAACAGTAAATACATTCTATTCATTTCTATGACTTTTTTATAACTGTCTATCTATTTAAATTTTTGAGAACACCATGATCAGAAAAAAATATAGACATATAAATACCTTATTAGATAAACACTAAACTCTTTTGAAACACAAGTTGTTTCAGTGATATTGTTCACTTCATCAGAATCTTGTATAAAGTAAAAGAAGATTCATGATAAAAAAAATATTGACCTACATGTTATATTAAGGGATTCCTGTTGTTAAACTATTTAAAAATAGCAATTACTATGACAATCTTGAAATAAAATTATCTATTTTGGTTCAAAAAAGTTCCAGTGAAATTTTAAAAAAGGCAAATTTATTTTCTTTAGAGCCCGATTTAAAATGCAGAGGGATTTTTGAAAATTGAATATTCGGTCTAGATCAGTGCCATGTAATAATGATTTGAACTGATTTCTAATAATTCTTTTTGCCTATTTAACTATTAATTATCTCTAGTTACCAATCAATCACCATATTATATGTTTATCCATACAGCTAACAAGCTATCTATCTATCTAATTACCTATCTATTTATTAATACCCTGCCTATCCAGTCATCCAACTTATTTATTTATTAATTCCCTGCCTATCTATTCATCCAATTTATTTATTTATCTACCCTATCTATCTATATATCTATTTATTAATCCATCTCTCTATCTGTTTATATGTCTGTCTATTTGTCTATTAATCTATTTATTTAATTTTCATTCCACTTCTTATTTGCATTGCTTAATTATATATACTATAATACACCATATACTCCTTAAATTATACTCTACAATGCAGTTTAACATATGATTTATTTTATTTCCTTCCTTACAGTTTCAACTGTCCAGCAGTCATCATCAGAGCTTTTATCTCAGTACCCTTTCTCAAAATAAAATAAATCATATGTTAAATTGCATTGTAGAGTGTAATTTAAGGAGTATATGGTGTATTATAGTATCTATTTATTTACCTAATTTATCTGTCTGGCTAATTCCTTAACTTATCAATTAATCTATTTATTTTTGTCTCATCCACCTATTCACCAACCAATCATCCATATACCCACTCATTTATCTATCTATTATCACAACTTATTTAGTTTACTGCCTACTTGTCCTTTTACTTACTCACCCGTCTTATGGGTATGAAATGATTTTATTGTTTTTCTGTTTATTTAACGTATAACATAAACTTAATTTTTTTATTCATTTAGGGATAAATATTTTATAACTATATTAACTCACCATACTTTGAATACAAACAGCTACGCCAATAAGGATAAGAAATTGAATAATATCCGCAGGATACAGCGTCAGACTTAATTTGACATTTCATATTAGTACATTTTGAAGAGATCTAAAAAAGTTATAAAGTCAAAGTGTCAATATTTCATTGATTCAATAGTATTATATACAACTATAAAATTATTCACTATTTCTGTAATAAATTTATTGTATCAATTTTTAGTTTTACCAAATAAATATTGATTTATATTCACCTATAGTATGCTCGCTATTCTTAAGGTTATCCTTAATGTCTTTTGTTGTTACTAATAATTAGGGATTAATTGTATTGTAGAGTTAACACTGATTTTTTTTATTACATATATAAACATCTATACATAGTCAAACACACACAAACATATATATATATTACATACATAGTCAAACACACACAACATATATATATATTACATACAATGCATAATAATGAATAATGCTATTACGATTGACTATCATAATAATTATATTTTTTAAAAATTATTAATTATTATTTTAATATTGGTTTATATATTTTATCCTTTTTACAATTTTTTAACTTCATGATTTTAGTAAATGATATTTCTTCTAATTTATTCTATCATAAGTTACAGTTTTTGTTTATCAATATTATTTTATAAGTAATTTATATTCTGGGGGAAAAAAGGCAAAAGTAATATACATAATGTTTATATATTTTGTCTTATAATGAAACTTACTTTATTTACTATAAAATGTATATGATTTTACAGGGCAATATAATATTTTTTATTAGGACTTAACCAGTCATTTCTGATGCATAAATAACACATGTCCTTTTGAATAACGAATCGTTTGATTTCTTATTTACAAAAAAATAATAAATTCTGATTCTGAAGAGTCTATGTAATTAAAACTAAACATTTTTGAGAACATCATGAACAGCAAAAAAATATGAACATATAAATACCTTATTAGATCAAAACCTAAACTTTTGCGAAACACAAGTGGCTAGAGTGATCTTGTTTATATCATCACAATCTTGTATAATGCAAAAGAAGATTGATAGTAAAAAAAATATTGACCTACATGTTATATTAATGTTTTCCTGTTGTTAAATTATTTCAGGATGTTTATGTAAACGTCATGCAAAAGTTAAAACAAATGCATCAATTACTTATATTTTTTGTTATACAATAGGCAGTGGTGATATATTTTAAAATTGCTTGAAAATAGTGGTTTCGGCCTAAATTTGAATTTAGAATCATCAAATGCAGAACAAAAGCTCAGAGAAAAATACCATATAGGGTAATAGAGGGACAATAGTGCACTAGTTGAACTATGTCACAATCCAAGACAAAAGTATAATTTTTGTATTTGTGGAAATTAATATGATATATATGTAAATACTCATAAGTAATAAACTGAAAGCAACTTCAGGTTGTTTTCAATTTTTTTTAGCTTTTCATAAACAACTCTGATTTTTTTATAAGATGGTTGAAATTAGTTTAGTTTAATTATAATTAAATAGTTAACGTCAGAATTATTATTTGGAGAAGTAAATAAACCATCCCTAAACAGTAAATTTGCTGGAAACAATCTATGCATTTGATACTGAATATTATTAATAATTAAATCTTGAAAGAATGTGTGATTAGAATTTTTGAATCAGTTCACGAATATTTTAGTCTCAGTTGTTTTATTATCAGCCAAATTATTTATTGTAAAATTCTGATGAAATTTGAAACTTTAACTAATTACTATGAAGAAACATTATAAAAAAAGGATTATCAACTATTTCACAAACCTGTTTGTTAATAAACTACAATAATAAATAATTGTCATTGAAAAATAAGAAACATTATAATTATAAACTGATGTCATTGATATCATGAAATTTGAAATGACAGAGATGCGTAAAAATATTTCTGTATCATCAATTTTTTTATAAATAATTTTTTCTACATATTTAGCAATATATTTTTTAATCTAAACAAAAAAAAGTTCATATAAAATATTTTATTAATGTTTGTTCTATTCTTTTAATTATAATTTCATCAATCAATATTTATTCAAATCATCTTATAATTCTGGTGAGAAAATTTTTTATTTTAATTACCAGCTCATTCAATTATAATAATTTAAAATATCTTGAGTAATGTAAGGATTAAATTAGTAGCACTAAATTTAGTAGTGAATGTTTTTGTCTGTTAATAATACAAGTGGTATTTTACTTATGTACTTATTATTTTATTTTATTAGCTATTAGTATTAAAGATTAGTTAAATTATATATATATATATATATATATATATATATATATATATATATATATCCACTCTTTGTTGGTTTTATTTCCTGATAAGCATATTTCAGGAAGTAACTATTGATTGGCATTCCCCAATGCAGACATCATCCCACCTAAGATTGGAATTCCCCAATGCAGATGTCACCCCACCTACAACAATATTTCCTGCTCATCAAAGGATGTAGCACCATAGAGACTGGAAGTATCTAGAAATTTATGTGTTTGGTTTCACAAATAGCACCACTAGAGTTCCATCTCGCTACAACCTTACTTAGTATCGTCTAGTTATGCTGGACATAGCTCAGGAGTCATGAGATTCTTGTGAGCAGGATGCAAAATGGAACTGAACAACCAAAATTAACTTTTAATAACAACAATTTTATTAACAATAATTATTGATAAGTTCTTCCAATAAAGTTCATTATTTGTATCAAATAAAAGCTCATTTCAGTTCATCTTGTGTAAAGAAATCAAAAAGATTTTTTATCAAGTATATATATACATAGGTTTTATCACTTTATTCAGATGTGGTTTATTCAGATATGCATATAGGCCTTTATAATTCATTATCATTTAATTATTCTAATATATAACAATTTCAGGTTTGTAGATAATTATTATTCAGTCAAACATAGCCATAGGTCTTATCACTTTATCCAGATGGGTATTATTCAGGTAAGCATTTAAACATTTATAAATCATCGTTTAATTATTCTGATATATAGCACTTCCAGGTCTATAGATATTTATTATTCAGTCAAACATAGATGTATATTTTACATCAATTTTATCATTTTATCCAGATGTGGACTATTCAGGTAAGCATTTAAACATTTATAACAATTTCATGTTTGTAGATAATTATTATTCAGTCAAACACAGATGTATATTTTTTACACATAAGTTTGTTATCAGCCATTCCATTTTTGTAGAACATTTATAATTTTGAACATATGATACAATTAATGTTTTCATATTATTTCATTAATTTTTTATTGTTAACTTATTATAGAATTAATAATTGATAGGTGAAACATTACTACTATTATAGAATTAATAATTGAATTATTTTCTAATGCTTATCTTTTTAACTAAGGTCTTCATTTATTGCTGTTTCTCAAATTAACAAGGGGGGTCTTGAATTTGAATGGCACTAAATGCTTCGACAGGCACTGGAGGCTTACTTCATGGTTGTGAATAGAGAGAAAAATGGTCTAACCGCCCATATTACACTGATTCTTTATGGAGCTGCTTGATGGTTTAATTCACTTTTTTAGTAATCTCAAAATTCTTAATAAAAAATGTTGTCTTTCATGATTTTCAAGTATAGAATAATAATCTAACAATCATCTCTCTCAAAAAATAATATTGTCTTTTTTTTAAATCTGAATTCTCCAACCTATTTGTACTTTTCTCTCTATCTGAAAGGATTCACCCAATGTGCCTGCTGAATCCAATTGGTTTTTGGTGTGTTTTAATTCATGTTCATGCCATTAATCCCACTTCACTGGCTAATTTATTTTGGTGGAAACAGTCTGTTTTTAGTTATCTGGCTAGGTGTTTTCAAATTTTTAATTATTTTTTTTTGCCTGCGGCAATGACTTGACACATACAGTTATTCTGCTTCACAAATCATTCTGAAATATAGGAGCTGAAAAGCTATAAAGAGATTTTTATTTAAATGATTTTGTTTTTCTCACTTGAATTTATTAATTTTAATGAAGAAAGATTTATACTTTCTTTAATTGCAAATATAAACATATTTGCTTTTCTTTTTTTTTTTTTAAAAAAAATTGATTTCCTTTAAAATATTTAGTATAATTAGGCTTTTTTATTTTTGACATATTGTTAGTCTGATTTAAATTTAACTTATGTCATTTTAATTTGGGGGGGGGATCTTTTAAATATATATGTGAAACAGTGTATCTGTTTCAATATATATAAATGTGATCATGTTTTTTTTATGTTAGTTGAAAAAATGTGAACTGATACTAAAAAATGCTGTATTATTTCTGCTTATTTTGTAAGATTATGGAAGTAAAAACTTTAACATATATTTGCAAGTTGTTTTTTTCTATTATGTGCCATTTTTGGTTGAGAATATATATGTATTGCATAAGGTCAAAATTTGAATGTTATATATTCAAAAAGCATTCACCTTTTAATCTGAAATTTTAGTAATTCAACTTTTTTAAATATATGTCTACAGAAATTGTAGTTTCTATATATCACTGTAGTACCGAATGACTGTCCTAAAGTGGAAAACAGAAAGATTTGAATGTATGTAGCTTGGTTTAACAACAATGTAATATATAATTATGTGTGTAATAATTAATTAAAAAAATAATGCACTGAAAAATCATATTATTTTATTTAAGAGTTAGAAAGTCAAATGAAAAAAATGCTTATGTATACATTATATGATAATAAACCATGCTTTTCAACACCAGAAATCTTCATTATGTTGGCAAGCCAATTTTTATAAATAAAATTTGGAAGTTCATAGAGTTTTTTTTTTGACATCAAATTGAAGATTCTTGGTGTTAATAAGCTTAGACTATTATCATATGATTTATATTTATAAACCATGTAGTTATATGAAAAATCAATTTTTATCTAAATAGTAATTGTTATTGTTCTATTAGCCTGTTGATACCACTTGATGGCATTGTTTCTATGAAAATGCACATAAATATAATGTTACCAGGGGGCCCACCACATTATTTGTGAAATAATAATAAGAATAATTGTACAGGTTTACATAATTCATTTATTTTCCTTAATAAATTACTGTAATTTTTTTTACAATTTCTTTTTGTCTCTTGTAATAACTATGAGAAATTTTACAGTCAGACATTTTAACATATGGGTTACCATAATTCATTGATTGATTTCTTTAATAAATTACTGTAAATTTATTCAATTAACAATTTTATGATAAATTTAAACCTTTAACAAGTTCCTACAAATTTCATATTAGTCTTGCAATATAAGGGGGGGGGTAATATGCCTTTTCACATCCACAAGAATTAAAGCATCAATTAACAGACATTATTGCAAATATTCTATTCTAGTAGAATCCCCCAATGTACACTAGCACTTTGCATGGGAAACTCCCCTCCCAGAAAACTTTAAAAAGTCTACTATCATTGCTTGACAGATAACTAACTACATCATGGTGGAAGAATGAGAATTCTTTAATTATTGAACTGTGTTTGATTTTTTTTTGTCATTTTTGAAAAGAAAAAATAATCTTTATTTATTCCAGTAGATATCTTTGAAAGAATATGTGACTAAAGTATGGTGGATATCATTAATGGCACACTTATTAATAATGATTAATAATTTCCAACTCGATTGTTTTTTTTTTCAAGATTAAAAAATGTATTCTTTTTACAATTTCTTTTTGTCTCTGGATATAACTATGAGAAATTTTACAGTCAGACATTTTAATTATATGTTCTTGTGAACAGTGACTTTTTTCAGAAGAACAGTCAAATTGTGGTTTCCCATAACCTTTTCTAATTATTTACACCTTACATGCTGGGTTCAAAAGCAAGGTAATGGGCTTATAATTTTTACTTTTTAATACTATGTTAGGTAAGTTGTACCATAACTACTTTTGAATGCACAATGCAATAGTTATGCAAACTTTAAATCCACCCACCCTGAAATGGTACAGTAGCAAAGTGTTAACATTGGTAAAAGATGAGATTGTGTGCACTTGCAAGACAAAGCAAAAGTTGTAGCTATTTGGTTTGGCTGTAACATGGCCCACTAAGTGGCATATTTATCTGCATTTGGATGGGATCAATGTCACCAAGCGATATTAACATGCTAATAGAACAGTTCCTAATAAATAATACATTTATTTATTTATTTTATTAAAAAATAGTGTTAATAATAATCTGTTCTAAAATAGAATCAACACTAAATTAGAAATGCAAGCTCTCATTATAAGTGCCATTACAAAAAAAAAAAAAGACATATCTTAGATCAATATGAGTTTTAATCTAATTATTAAAAATTTAGGGCTCTGTGGGGGAAAGCCTTTGACCTATATACTTGAAAATGTTGGTAAAATACTTTTTATTATATTAAATAATGCACATTTCTTCCTAAATAAATTATTATATTTTTAATCTAGGGTTATTTATTGACATGCATTTGGAAAAAATATGAAAACATTAGCACTTTTTTTCCCTTTTAAATTAAATTTTATGCGACTATGAATGGTTTATAATAGCTAACCATCCTCCTTTGTCTCAGACTAAGATTTGTATTTATGAATTAATTTACAGATTACTGAAACAATTTATGAACACACATTATTCCTTAAAATATATACGGAACACACCACAGATTGTTAATATTCATTATTTTTTTTAATTTTAAGTTTTAAAGCCACAATTATATTAGTTAGCGTGTATATACTTATCTCTCTGTATAATATATATATATATTGAAAACAGAATCAAGAATTCTATTCTTATCCCTTTGTTCTACATGCATGGATATTCATATAGTGCTATCCATGATAACTAAGCATAGCACTCATGACTTATAAATGTAAACAAATGCAGATAATTAATTTCATTATTATTTTATTTTAATCTGTATATCCAGACATAGCTTCTTAAAAGTTATGACACATCAAATCTTTATTCCGGCCCTTTCAATATATATAAAATAATCCCAGTGCTTAACACTATACTGAAATAAATATACAAATATTAAGCATTAAATCACCCCACATGGTTAAAAAATCCAGTACCACGATCTGTGAACTAATATATACAAATATTAAGCATTAAATTACCCTACATGGTTAAGAAATCGTTTCGAGCTGACTATTTTGAAATATGAACTCTAATACAGAGGGCGGTACTGGATTTCTTAACCATGTGGGGTGATTTAATGCTTAATATTTGAATATATATAATATGTGTATGATCAGGTGGATCAGCAATATGAGGTGGCATGGAGAGTTGAGGGGTATGTGAAAGTCTGAGTCCGAATCCCTTACATTACATTAAATATGTGCAGGTGTGTGTAAGTCTGTATAGTGTATTAATCATAATATTTATGTAACTTAAATATAATGTTTAAAAAGAAAGAAAACCTTAATTAATTAATTACCTTCAACTATTTTTCTTTAAACTTTTTTTATATATTTTTTTTTCGGTATTTAAAAATTATAATTTTTTTTTTTTTCATATGTCATAGCATCGGCTGGGACACGAACCCACAAACGTCTGCAACCAACTACTTGCTTGCCCCCTCCCCCCCCCCCCCCACCCCCAACAAAAAAAAAAATTTTTTATTTTTTTATAATAAAAAAAAAAAAAAACCTCCTAAATAAGTTTATACCGTCTGATGATATTTTTTTTTTTTTGAAGTTTTTAATATATATATAAATTTTTTTTTATTTTTTTATTTTTTTTAAGGATATTTTTTATTATTTTACAACTAAAGAAGCCTGTTGATATGTCAAAACTATCTGCTATTTGTGGAAGTAGGAAATAACAAAATATTACATTAGTTGTGTAAAATACATAGGAGAGAAAGAATATGGTTTGTTTGTATTAGTAATGGTATGCTTGCTTGATTAAATTTATTACTTTTACAGTTAATTTAGTGCTTCCAAATAATTGGAGAAAAATAAAGACTTTTATAGGGATTAATAAAAACAAAGTTGTAAACAAAATTCACAGCTTTTTTCCTAATTTTTATTCAGCTATAAATCCAAAATATAATTAGTGAATTAAATATATTTTTACTTCAAAATTTTGATTTAATCATTCATTGATGTTAGGCATATTTTAATGCTTCTGGAATTATAAGATCATTGATTAATAAAAATCATAAATGATTAATAAAATACTTTGTAAACCTAAGACAAACGACTATATCACCATTTTTTATGCTTACATATTTTTTTCAGTAGCATGTTTATTCATATAATATCACCACCTAGTGCAAGCTATAGTAATTAATAAATACTAAATTTGTGCATCAAAATTATTATCTAGGGCCTACTCATCCATTATAACCAGACTAGTTTCTAGCATGGTTTTCATCCATGAGCATATGTTGATTACTATGGCTTGCACTTGGTATCAGTATTGTATATAGAAAGTTGATACTGTGTTAACAGATTATGTAAGCATGATAAATGATGATTATATGATGTTATAGTGATTTAATAACAATGATAGCTAAAGAATAGTGGTGGCTATTGTCATTAAAAGACCAAAATATATTGACAGTTGGGTTCAGATCTCTATGACTATACAAGTAAAAAATCTTGGATTGGAAACATTATCGGTGTTATCAGTTTGGGCTTACAGCTTTATAGTTAATTAAAAAAGTAAAAGGTGGTTTCTGGAGGGATGCATTACATCCAAAGAATCATGTGCAGTGTGATCAGATTCAATGCATCCACTGATGAAAGTGGTAAATTAAGAAACTAGTCTGGAGATAAGAATTTTGATCTCTAATCCTTCTAGAATCCACTGATTACCATGGCTTGCACTAGTGGCAATATTGTATGAAAAAAGTTGCTTCTATGTAAACATGAGATAACATAATAATCTATGTTTATTCAAAGTCTTGGTAAATGTATCTAAATAAACAAGAAATAAAAGGTATGATGAGAAAGAACTTGAGAAAAAAGCTTTTAAAAACTATAAATGATTTTTTTTAGTTTGTGAAATATTTTTCAAATTATAAGATGTGAATGTTATGGTAAAGGATGATGGAATATTAAAATAAGTAATGCTATCTGACAAAGATTGAGACTATTAGGAAAAACTATTAGAGAACTTTTGAGCTAACAATGACTAAAATACATTGATCTTATTTATAAATATATTTCATTATGCTGAAGTATTTGTTCAGCACTGAATTTTTGTATTTAAATGGTTATATAGCTAAAAGTAAAAAATAAAAAATATAAATATTATTAGAATAAGATTGAGTAATAATATAAAAGAGTCAATAAATTGTTTACCTGACAAATGCAATTCAAGCAGGTCTCATCAACTATAAACAAAAATAATAAATGTGATATAACATTATCTATATTGTTATAGTTAAAATCTTTGTTTCACTACTTATTCTTAAAATATATGAATAAAGACTTCAGAAAAAGATAAATATCTCCTAAAATATATTTCATGATTAAATGTCATAATCTTCACACACATTTTTATCATATTGTCAGCAATTATCAATAACAAATTACTACAATTTAACGATAAATAAAAAACTGCATGCACTCACATCTTTGATATCATCAATTTTAGTTAAATGCATTCAATGTTTATTACCAATTATTTACTAAGCTAGAGATCCCCAAATCATTTATAGTCTAGATATAAACTTTTAACTCAATCAAAGATTAATTCATATGTTTTTTTTTCTTTATTATTATAAATATAAACATGGTTTAATTAATCCACTTATTCATGATAGAAGGGAAGTTTTAAGTGTATCTAAAAATTATAAAAATACATAAATAAATACAAAAATATTCAAATTTTTAGATACGAAATATTTCTTTTTTTTACCCGTGGTCTCGAATTCCAAATTATATTTTCATAACAATGGACTGAGTCATCTTTGCATTTGGAGGCCTTGTTATTGATAGATAAGTCCGATTATTAAATAAACTATTTGATTAGCTTTTAAAATATTTTGCTGATGTCATAAAATTTAAAATTGTATATTTAATTTTATTAATTCTTACCAAAACTGCTAACGATTCCAAATAATAAGTTAAAAAATAAGGCAAAATGCAGTCCCATTTTATTTTAATCTGATATTTTAATAATAAATTACACATTAAAATTTATAGTTTGATTTATGTTCACAAAGTAATGAAATATTTATAAATGTGTCAACAAAAACTTTATAATTAAAATTTCAAAGCGATAAAAGAAGTTTTTTACAAAGTTATTTCTGATAAATATTATACTGAATTTTTTGCGTGGCAAATAAATCCAAATTAATTAAATCTTTAAAAAACAATAATAAATTTATAAATTTTAGAACTTTATTTTTTTTTTTTTTTCTAAAATAAATAATTATTTGCAAGTAGACTGAAAATAAATTAACAAGGAAAGCTGTTAATAACAAAACTAACTGCCATTAGGGGGAAGAAGAAATTCGTACTGACATTTTGGGAATGTATTTATATTATCTTTAGAAATCTATTTTGTAAATTTAATTCTCACACATATATAGCTGCATAATATTATAAGTACAATAAATGTCTCTAAACGAAAAGATATATGATTATTGTGCACACATTTTTCTTTATTATTATTCTATCCTTAATATAATAATGATAAACTCTTTTAAATATCCTTATTAACATTTTTCTTTCCTTTTCCCATCTATTTAGTCTTTAAAATATTTGCAAGTTTTTGTATTATCAGTACGTCTTTCTACTCTTTCACCTTAGCTCAATCCATCTCAACCAATCACCATCCTAGAAATCAGACTACTCTCTCACTGTGGATATATACATCCACTTCACTTTTTTTAAGTGAACAGGACATACACAGACATGTTGTAATTTAATTTCATGTACACGTTTTTTACATATACTTAAATTTAATTTCAGGTATACACTCTTATATATATTTCAAATTTCTATTCTATCATCCATTCCTGAAACATATGACTAAAAACATTCAAAAAATAAATACATACAACATGTATACTAAGAAGAGCTTGTTTAATACTTTAACAACATAGTATGCTGAACATGCTTTTGACTAATTGCTAGACATATTCATAGTATACTATGTTATTAAAGTATTAAACAAGCTTTTCTTAGTATACATGACGTATGTATTTATTTTTTGAATTATATTTTTCTGAGAAAAATTGAAAAACAAAAGTGCCCAAGATAGACATTTTGTGATGAACCTAGCAGTCATCAATTGGCCAAATTACAATCTCTTGCACACATCTTTATCATTTGTTTAATATTATATAATTACAAGAGTCAAATTTTCTGCCCTCATAAATTTCACACATGCTACTTTGTGTAAAAATATTAAAGATTGGTATTAATAATTTATTAAAGTAGAAAATATTCTTAGCCAAATATATATTTTAAATCTCATTTAATGAATAATATGACTGTAGGGTTATGGAAGTATCAATCCCTGAGCTTCCTTACCCATATTGGCAGTTTCAACAACTTTCCTAAATCACTATCAAGCAAAGTAGGGACTAATTTCTATTCACTTTTAACATTTTGTGGAAAGTGAAAGATCTATTGTACTGTAATATATATATATATATATATATATATATATATATATATATATATATATATATATATATCACATCACTAGATGGAGCTTTACCAATAGCTCCTAAACAAGCTTTTGTTTACATAAATGCTGAGAGAGACAGAATTCAATATCTCTTTCATTATCTCCAACCAGCAGACCAGGGTTTTGAGCTAGTTGGTTCACCTCAGTGATGGATAAGAGCACAGAAACTAGATCTAAATACTGACTACAATCAGCATTTTATGAAACATGTTTTTATCAGTTTGAAAGCATGAACTTTTCAGATACATAAATATATTCAAATCCAGTCAAACAAACTAGACAGCTATATGTGTCTGATATCAGTTCAGTTTCACCATATAGTAAAAGCCTCTGCAATATATATCATTGCAAAAACCTTCAAAGATACATTTATGATAAAGTAAACAAGTTATAAATTTTGCAACTTGCTCTTAGCTTGCATCTTATGATCACTAGATGGAGCTTTACCAATAGCTCCTAAACAAGCTTTCATTTACATAAATGCTAAGAGAGACAGAATTCAATATCTCTTTCATTATCTCCAACCCCAACACCATGGTTTTGAACTAGTTGGCTAACCTCAGTGATGTGTAGGAGAACAGAAACTAGATCTAAATACTTACTCTACAATCAGCATTTTATGAAACATGTTTCTATCAGTTTGAAAGCATCAAACTTATACAACTTATATACATGATCCATCTTATACAACTTATATACATGATTACATATATATGCAAAAGATAAATGATCTCCAATAAGCATATTTCATGCTGAACCATCATTCATATTAACCTGTATTCTGCCCACCCCTCTTCTGTATAATTAAGCACATTAAAAACCTATGTATGAGGAGTCATATTGACTTGATGTCAACATGAATATGACAATAATATTGGTATCATCAAGGGCTTTGAGCATTTTGTCCTCAGATTTTCAATGATATGAATGGCTGAAGAGTTGATGAGTGAAGAAAATTGAAGTTTTCATATTAAAGTTTGAAGATTTATTATCTTTATATAAACTGAGCAATGATTATATATATATGTATTGGAGATGGTGATCTGTACCAACTGATGAGTGCTGGTTTAGCACAAAATATGCATAATAGAGATCATTTATTTATTCACTTATATGTGTTCATGTGTATCACTTGTATAAGATGGATTGGATGGATGCAGGAAATTTAAAAGTCTGAAATTAAGTCCTTTATAATTATATATATATATATATATGTGTGTGTGTGTGTGTATAGTACAAAATTTTAAACTAGATGAAATGAATGGGGATTTGAATCCAGACTTTTCAGGTCTCTTTAGTCATCCACTTCAACTTATACAACTAATACACATGATAAGATACATGTGAAACTGATAAATGATCTTCAATATAAGTATTTCATGCTGAACCAAAACTTATCAGTTGGTCTGGATCATCATCTTTCACAAACATATATAACAAGAGCTTGGTTTACATTAAGATAGCAAATCTTCAAACATTAATGGACAGGCTTCAATCCTCTCCTCTCTCCAACTCTTCATTTGTCTATGTGTAGTAAAATATAGAGTGGATGACTAAAGAGACCATTTAATTATACATATATTAAAGTTTTTTTATCAGAATATCTTTCATTAAATACTATCATAACTATTCTTCAGCCTAGAATTCAACGTAGCCACTTTCACTATGGATATGTTTTAATAAACATCTATTTTATTATTTATTATATCTTCTATCCATCAATTTAGTTTTTAAAATGTGTTTTTTTTTACTTATTAAAAAATGTATACAATCCTGCATTTTCTTCATTCAATTTTATAATTTTTTAATATTTAAAAATTCATACTATAAAGTTAAATATCATCAAAAATTTTTATTAAAGCTAATATTATTGTCATTATTTCATTTTTACAATAAAATTTAATTATCATTTTTAATCATACAGTTTAATTTATTTGGGTAGTAACTATGGATGATTTTATCACATAATACTGTCATTTTACTCTCAAACCATGTATAATTTCTCTTAATTTAGATTGATGATAATACTCCCAAAGTCATTATGATGGTTTAAATTATTTTACTTTTTATTATTATTTTTATTTTGAAAAGAATAAATAAAAATTGTAATATTTTCATATATTTAAAACTATTTAGATTTCTTAGGGTGTGTAAAAACTACACAACTTATATCAGATCTAACCTAATTACCTATCTCATAAAAAACGATTTTATAAAAAGAAACATTCCCTTGAATATCAGATATATTAATTTATAAATGAAATTCTCATCTGAAATAAAATTACAGTATTCAAAAGTAGGTAAAAATTCAGTGAAGTACAATAACAAAATAATGAAAAAAAGTCAGTTATTTAAATCCTGCTCCAAATATAATTAGAAAAATTCATCACAAAGTTAATTTTTTTGTGTCAGATCTATACAACTATGCAAGCAAGATGGTTTAGATTTAAAAACTTTATAATTTTTTTTGAATTTCAAGCTACAAACATATAGAATACAAAGAAGTAAAATGTGTCTACTAGAGATATAAGTAAATAGATCCAAATTTAAATTTTAAGACTTCAATGACAATGAAAATCCAGAAACCATTTGATAATGTGGGTGTCACAGTACTAAATTATGGGGTACCCATTACTTATTCAAGCTTCCAAAAGAAGTTTCTAGAATAGAATGAAGAGAAATGATTATAGAAGCATAAAAGTAAGCTGAGTGATATTGGTGTTGGTATTTTAATTTACTTTGAAGATCAATTTATCGATGAATATATATATATATTGTGACAGAATGGGTTCGAACCCAGTCACAAATAAAGTATTTAATTGGTAGTCATATATATATATATATATATATATATATATATATATATGTAAAGATATATCTAATATTTAATTTTGTTATTACGTGATGGTGGTGGTTATAAATACATAAACATTGGGGGAAGGGACTGTCATTTTTAATGATATATATGTGTGTATGATAAATGCGTGTATAAATAAATTAAGTAGTGGAAAGAGAGAAACGAGATTTTTTTTTGTTTCATGTTGAAAAACTAGAGTTTTCCGGCAGAATGGGATTTTATTGTTCTGTTATTTAAAACAGAAATGATGACACGAGTTATCACACTTCTACAGATCTGGTTATTCCACCTTGAAGATTGGAAGTGAGGTAAAAAGAAGCTTCTAGAAACAATGGAGGGGGCTATAAAAGTGAGCCACCCACAATGCATAGCATCTTTTTCTTGCAGAGCTACAATAGTAAACAACTCAATGAGTGAATATTTAAAACTATATAATGGCGGTTTCAACAGACATGTCGGGGTAAGAAAAGCCACATCGGATCCAAGCCCCTGATCCCAACTTACTGCAGCTGCTTCCATAAAACCAGGATACCTCGAATAACACATAATTCCAGCGTGGAATCAAATAAACCTCATCAGCCAACGGACATAGAAAAATCTAAGATTGCTACCTTGACTGGCCTAATTACCTGAGGAATGGAACTATAGAACAATAAATAAAATAAATAAAAATTGCTTCTGCTATTTTCCGGGAAAGCAGGTAAAGAACTCTTATTATTAATCTGTTAAAAATCTTCTTTATAAAAAAGAAATTTTTGTGTTTTTATAATCAGTGAAAGGTGACTTGTGAAATAACTTTATGATAATTCTTTAAAGTGTCGCTTCATTATGGACGTACAAAAGCAACGAGGGTAAAAAGTCACATGATACAAACTTTCGTAGTATCGATTTTCGCTACTTAAGAGATGTTGTGAGATCTATGAGAGAATGACGTATGATTGCGATAAAAAAGGGAAAAATGACAGAGTGCTAAATATTATTATTATTTTTTTATTCAATAAACATATATCAAGAAAGTAAAGTACTGACTCAGTTTGATTGTTTATAAAATCATCTTATTTGGTTTAGGATTGTTTAGATATTTTTAGACTTAAAAATAGAAATAAAAATGAACTCTTTACTCTATTCATAGCTACTCATGGCTATGACATCACCCAACCATGAGATTGAGCTAGCTGGTGGTCAGAACCTCTCTCACATTCTGTAAATAGTATTCTTGTTGGTGATATATCTACTTCGTGTAATACTTATACTCGTATAAGTTTGGCGCTTGGTGTCCTTGGATGACCATAAATATGTGTTGGGGATATATCACAGTTGCGAGAATGACCACAAGTTAAATAATAATATTTTTTTGGGTCGAATTAATTAATTAAATATTAATATACCTCATACATATTTGATAGTACATCCGTGTCTAGTGAGAGGTAAAATACGAGTTTTGTTATAATGGCGCACAACATGGGGCTTTCAAAGAGAAGTAGAGGGAATGGGGAGAGTTATGAGATATTAGAAATATGATAACAAGCGATATTTGTTTATAGTATTGCAAGAAAAGCAAAAGATTTTATATTTTATGGAAGAAAAGGGTTGTTTGGATATATAATTCAAATGAAGCATTAAATAAATCAAAGGGCATTAATTTGTTAAATATATATCTAGTAAGAAATAACCAGTCTTGTCATTTTGTAGCTGCGCAGTAGATCAAACATACGTAAACTATTAAATTTAATTTCTTTGTCTAGTCCGATGAGGTTTCGAGAGGTAAAGTGGCTAACAGGAAGGCAGTGTAGGGTGCTGGGATGGGGGAGTGGGTCTGACGCATTAATCAAAGGTAAAATAAAAAAAGGATAAATTTATGAAAACAAGAGCACAAGAGAATATGGAAAAAGAGGAACAGGAAAATATGTTGGAGCGAATTTTAAAAAAACTCGAAAGTCTATAATTGAGATTTGGAGAGATAGAAAAGAGAATGGACAGATTAGAACAGAAAGTGGGAATCAAAGACGAGAATGATTTTGGGGAACAGGAAGGTGAAAAGACAGATATGGAGAGTAGAGATGAACAGAAAAAAGGCGCTCAAGCAAACCCCTCGGGATAGCCAGCAGCAGCAATAAGTCACACAATGGTGCAAGGGAATATGAATCAATTCATAAAAGTTCATCCATTTGCAGGAAGAATGGGGAAAGCACCAGTCGAGCACCTACGTAGCTTAGAAAAATATTTCAATATAAATCCCATGTCGGAAGAAAGTAAGATAGTTATCGCATGTGGCAACCTTACAGACAATGCCCAGTCATGGTGGGAAGCACTTGGTCAACATCCGGCTACTTTTGAAGAATGTAAAAAGGAAGTGAGAGAGGCCTTTTGGTCTGAGGATAGGCAGGGGTTAATGCGCTATCAAATTATGCAAGAAAAGTTCAAGGAAGGGTACAATGATAGCTACTCTCAATTCTTTCATAAACAGGTGACTAGACTGCGGACATTGGATGCATACAACATGACAGAAAGTCATATACTGTGTATTATAAGACACAGTATGCCCATGAGAGTGGAACAGATGATTTTGGGGGCAGGGAAAGCATCACTGGGAGAGATTGCGGAGCTGCTCAATGCCATTGACATGAGTTCATATGACTACGGCGGGCATCACGAAGCAGTCAAAGAGGATGAAAGAGGGGGTAGAATGGGAGTGGATACCTTTCCAAAATGGAGAGCAACACCCGAAGAGAAGAGACCACCAGAGAAGCCGAAGTTCGGACCAGGAAAAGAAGCAGAGGGGCATATTGGGTGAAATACATAAGTGTTGTACAAAAGGAGCCATTCAAAATACGCAAATGTATTTGAAGGTTTTTGGAGGAGGGAGTATTGTGACAGAAGGGGTTCGAACTCAGTCACAAATAAAGTATTTAATTGGTAGTCATATAAATATGTAAAGATATATCTAATATTTAATTTTGTTATTACATGGTGGTGGTTATAAATACATAAACATGGGGGGAAGGGACTCTGTCATTTTTAATGATATATATGTGTGTGTGATAAATGCATGTATAAATAAATTAAGTAGTGGAAAGAGAGAAACAAGATTTTTTTTTGTTTCATGTTGAAAAACTAGAATTTTCCGGCAGAATGGGATTTTATTGTTCTGTTATTTAAAACAGAAATGACGACATGAGATATCACACTTCTACAGATCTGGTTATTCCACCTTGAAGATCGGAAGTGAGGTAAAAAGAAGTTTCTAGAAACCATGGAGGGAGCTATAAAAGTGAGCCACCCACAATGCATAGGATCTTTTTTCGGCAGAGCTACAATAGTAAACAACTCAACGAGTGAATATTTAAAACTATATAATGGTGGTTTCAACAGACATGTCGGGGTAAGAAAAGCCGCATCGGATCCAAGCCCCTAATCCCAACTTACTGCAGCTGCTTCCATAAAATCAGGATACCTCGAATAACACATAATTCCAGTGTGGAATCAAATAAACCTCATCAGCCAACAGGCATAGAAAAATCTAAGATCACTACCTAGAATGGCCTAATTACCTGAGGAATGGAACTATAGAACAATAAATAAAATAAATAAAAATTGCTTCTGCTATTTCCCGGGAAAGCAGGTAAAGAACTCTTATTATTAATCTGTTAAAAATCTTCTTTATAAAAAAGAAATTTTTGGGTTTTTATAATCAGTGAAAGGTGACTTGTGAAATAACTTTATGATAATTCTTTAAAGTGTCGCTCCATTATGGATGTATGAAAGCAATGAGGGTTAAAAGTCACATGATACAAACTTTCATAGTATCGATTTTCGCTACTTAAGATATGTTGTGAGATCTATGAGAGAATGATGTATGATTGCGATAAAAAAAGGGAAAAATGACAGAGTGCTAAATATTATTATTATTTTTTTTTATTCAATAAACATATATCAAGAAAGTAAAGTACTGACTCAGTTTGATTGTTTATAAAATCATCTTATTTGGTTTAGGATTGTTTAGATATTTTTAGACTTAAAAATAGAAATAAAAGTGAACTCTTTACCCCATTCATAGCTACTCACGGCTATGACGTCACCCAACCATGAGAGTGAGCTAGCTGGTGGTCAGAACCTCTCTCACATTCTGTAAATAGTATTCTTGTTGGTGATATATCTACTTCATGTAATACTTATATCCGTATAAGTTTGGCGCTTGGTGTCCTTGGATGACCATAAATACATGTTGGGGATATATCACAGTTGCGAGAATAACCACAAGTTAAATAATAATATTTGTTTGGGCCGAATTAATTAATTAAATAATAATATGCCTCATACATATTTGATAGTACGTACGTGTCTAGTGAGAGGTAAAATACGGGTTTTGTTATAATATATATATATATATATATATATATATATATATTGTAACCTTCTCCTTGATCTATCTGGTCATCAACGAATCTTGCCACCAATTTTAGTGATTAAATTCTTCTATGCGACCTATCATACTCTCATTATCAAGAATATGAGCATAAAGACATGAAAATGTAATACTAACGAAATGATTCCTGGATTAAATAAAACTAGCATGAAACTGTTGATCTAAAGAAGATCACAAGGTGACTAATAAAGATAATAACTTTTGGTCAAACTAGTCCTGAAATCCATACAAACAAAATGAGATGAGTTAAGTTTGATATTCAGCAAACTAATAAATAACTAACAATTATATCTCTGGAATGATTAAAAAATTAAACCTATAAATGAAATAATGAGTAAATTATGATGTAAATGACTAAATGGATGATGGAAAGAAGTAATAATTAAATAGTGGAATGAAATGAGTCTAAGAATGAAGAGGAAGATGTAAGAGAATAAGGAATGATTGAGATGATTATAGAATAAGAGTTAATGAATAGTTGAGATGATAAAAGAATAAAAGTTAATGTATGATTAATCAATTATGGTAATAAGTTAATGTCAAATGAGAATGAATAACTAAAAGAACGATCAAGATGAAATTGAAGAACAATGTTAATGATGGAGACTAAAATTTTAAACTATAAACTAATATGGTATTAAATGATAAAAAAAAAAGCTAAATAAAAATAGGGATTTCAAGCTTGACACAACCAGAATATTTATCATGAAGTTAAAACAAACTATACATTTTATAATAAAAGAAGTAATTTCTACCTTAAAATTTGGTTGACTTTCATAAAACAGTGAAATAAATCTATTTCAAGTCCAACTATAATAATTGATTGACAATAAAATTTACTACAAATTTAAATTCTATCTTGAAACTTAACAATTAATTCTTCTCAGGGTTCAAACACTATAAATTGTTGTACAACATATATTTGGGTCAGTAAGAGGGATTTTACCACTACCCAAACATAATGCACAAAACAGCTCTCAATATAAACTCAAATTAAGAACTATATTTAGCAGTTACACATAAAATTTATAACTAACATAAACTTTAAAATTTACGACTGGGAATGACTTTGTAATAAATAAATACAATAACTTACCAAATTCCCTTTCTCAACTAATTATGTGATCAAGATCAGTGAATGATAGCTCTGTGGATTTAACTAAATCAATCAAATCAATATTATATTTATCTTTTAATCTATTACTTACCAAAATTATTATGATATAGCATAATATAGTTAATAGTACTATATTAGTTGATGATGATTTCAATTTATAATCTTCTGATAGGTTGATAGCAATAACAATAATAGTGTATATATGTGGTAATTAGCAATAAGACTACATGCAACTAAATAAAATTTTAAATACAACAGACTTTATTTACTATATTTACAAATTTTTAATTCACAGATATGGCATGAAATAAAAGTAATATATTAAAAAAACTTATGGATGGGAAAATACCTGGTCTCCCAAATGTTATAACCTGCTTATAAAATGATATTCAAAATATCATTTATTACTCTTTATCATATTTTAAAGAATAAGATAACAAAACTTATTTAAGCTGACTAGCACTTAAATTACAAAACTAGCAGTATATTTAGAACTTTAGGATATGCACCAAGTTTAAATTTAAAATTCAAAAAAATTTTAAAGTATTGCATTCTCCTAATGCCCTTTCTTTTATCAGACTATGATAAGGGCAATTATCATATTCTGTGCAATTACTAACTTATTTAAATTTAAAATGAATAAGTTTAGTGCATTCAAATAAGAATAGACATTCAAAAGTCAAATACACATAGATCTCACTAAAACATTACCTATGTCCACAATTCAATTATTGAATATGTAACTGATCTTACCATTCTATCGTCACATCATTATTTGATGAAGATGAATCCACGCTGCCAATATGCACCTCTTACTTTTACATCTAAAATTTTCTGCAATCATTAATAGATTTTGGTTTGGTCTGTCTATAACGGATGATGATCCTACAACATTATAAACACTATTTCAATTAAGACAACATGATAGCTAGATGAGTGTTCCTAAATCTAACATTATTTTTATACTTACTATATGATTTTTACCTATTATACTTCACCATACCTGGTGGAAAAACTAACTCTATATTATCATGAGGAATTTAACACTAAAAAGGGAGGTCACGAAAAGAATAGAATTCAAACCATGGATATCCTTTCTTTCTAGGATTATTTATGCTAATGAGCATTAATTACTACTCAGTCTCTACCAATCTTTCCTCTCATGAAATCAGCAATAGATGACTCTTCATCAGCCCATGCTCAATATTAATATTAATCTATTGGATGTCATTCTATTGGAACATCCTATCAGCTAAAAGCTGTCACTAATCATTCTCAAATTATAGCAAGATAAAACAATATCAACAATAACAGTGTAGATATACATATTCCATTTTACACTGCAGGACCCTTAACGCTTTAACTGCCTGACTCGTAAAAAAATGAGTAGATTTGACATCACTCTAAATCGGCTACTTTTTATCCCACGTATACATATCATATGTCATTCAAAAGAAAATCAAAAGTTCTGTAAGATGGTGCCCTCTTCAGAATTATTTTACAAGTAAAAAATCAATAAAAATGACCATATATGTCAAACAAAACCAAAGCACCGCCTCCTCACCACCTTTTCTTGAATCTTATTGGCTGTCCAACTTCTGTCAGAAAGGGAAATGGCTGCCAAAAATTAAAAAGTTACGTTCGTTTTGATTTTTATTATGAAAATGATAAATGAATGTTTACAACATTTTAAACAATATTTGAATTGAATTACAAATTATTATTGATAAAATGATAGTAAAAATCAAATTATTTTAGAAAAATAGTTAAGATATTACCAAGAATTATTTATTTATTGCTACATATTTATCATAATGTTAAAGTGGAAAAAAAAAGATTGCGTCAGCAATCTTTTTGGTTGGTCAAATAGCGGTTACTTTTATTTCACCGCAATTGAATATTTTTTAAATTATAAATCAAATTTTATTTTTGAAAAGAGTTTCGTTTACTTTCATAATCTGACAAATTAGTTATATACTTTTTACAAATGAAACTAACGTATTTATATTATTAAAAGTGAATCGATTTTAACAATAGATTTTGTTAAAGTTGTGAGTTGGCCAATTAAAAGTTTTGATTTTTAACTCATTCGGCCAATTAAATAATCATCATTGAAAGGGTTAATGTATAAACAGACCCACCAAAATATACATGCCAAATGATCATTAATCATTTAAAATGACAACTATCTTTTTATTAGAGAGAGCACAATGTATTTAAGCAATAAAGATCAAACCTGCATTTGTATTCAAAGTGGACAAGTTCATTTCTATACAAAATTACAAAAATGAAAAAGGCTTATATCAAATTTTCTTTTATATAAGAAAATAATTAGGTCATTCCATTATATATATATTTGATAAAATGTCTGCATATTCACCTCTTTAATAGAGAAGTAAATATTTTTCTCTCTCTCTCTCTAGATAAACGATATATATATTTTCCGGTTTTCCCTTAACTAAAAAAAAAAAAACATACATAAAATAGATATATATATTTTACACATTTTTTCTTTAACTCAATATATATATATATATTTCATGCCACAACCAAACATATATGTTTAAAAAATAAAATTCCCAAACAACGCATTATGTAAGTGATATACATAACACAGCAATTATATAAACAAAATAAATGTACATTTTTATCCATTAAATTTTTATCTTATTCATTCAAGTTATTCCATTCTTGTGAGTTAAAATGAGAATTAATATTGTGATGAGCAAACACTCCAGATAATGCATATATATATATATATATATATATATATATATATATATATATATATATATGCATATATACGACGCTATTCCGATCCTCTTTGATGCTAATATATTAAGGTAATATTCAATACTTTTCCAAAGGCAAAAAAAAATTATTTAATGGTTTCCGTACCGATAATTAAGAAGGCAATTAAAATTCACACTTCCAAGTGTATCATACTTAAAATTATTTTATCCATATTTCTGGAGATACTTTTCCTTAATAAATGAATAGAATTTTATCCTCCTTAATATATATTTATTTATTTTTTTAATGATTTATTGATTACACTCTTTCCTCCACAGCAAATGTAGCAACTTTAAGTAATGTTCAAACAGTTGGGGTATTTTTAATATTGTAAAACATTATTACAACATATATTTCTCAATAAAACTTTAACAGTAAATATTTATTTCATCCCATTCTTATTGGCAAAGTATGATGTGATTCTCAATATTAGAAAGAATTTATCCAATTATCACTATGACATCTTTAGCATTTTAATGAATGGATAATTGATTATTTTTATCATTACATAGGTTCCTGCTATAAAAATTAGCAGACAATAGAGAATAAAATCATGCAATTATTTTCCTGTTTACTTTATTAAAAGTTAGATGATTCAAAAATGACTTTTAAATTTATTTACTATATATACATATATATATATATTGTAACGAGCACAGACGTTCGTTACATTGTTTTTTTTTTATTTTTTATTTATTAAACATGAAAGTAAATTAAAAAGTTCGCATTTAAAAATTTTCTTTAAGAATTAAAAATTGAAATTAAATATCTTAAACTCGTATATATTAAATCGCACAGATAATGAAAAATTATTAAAATAAAACTTTATTAAAGAAAAAGTATTTTAAAACTAAATTTTAAAAAGATTTGGAGATAAAATTATATCTTTAAATTTATCTTTAAATATATCTTTGATTTGGAAAACAGGTTAATTAATCAGAAATGGAAATGATAAATTTAATTAGTCAAATGTAAACCAGCCTTGGGCATTTAAATGTAAAAACATCGGTCGGATAGGAAAACAATAGAAACTTTTAGCAAATGAAATAAATCCATTGGGAAATCGGACCTCAACGAAAAGGATCATCACATCGATGATGTAATGTTAAGTCAATCTTTCAAAGTAATATAAAAGGACAAGTTTGGAAATTATTAGTTAGTGATGATGATTATTATGATGTGACAGACAGGTGTTAGTGCAGAGGTGCGGGAGAAGAGATTGAAGAGACGCACGATTCAATCCCTTCAGTTATGCCAAAGAAAGAAAGAGAAATAAACTATCGTTTTCTACATTGAGGACCAACTAAACTAAAAAAACCCCGAATGAATAAATAAAACAATGGCTAAATGGATACCAATCTTTTTAGGACAGCGTGGGAATTCACGTTCATGGCAAGCAACGGATAAAGATGAACTGTTTTAAACCATAAGAACTTTATAAATAATGAACATTAAATTAAAATTTTCCATATTTAAATGATTGCAATATTATCCTATCTGACCAACTTAATTTATTAATAATGTTATTTGATGTATTTTTTATTTATTTATTTAAAATCATTTCCATTTATTTAATTTTGTTCTTTAAGTTTTATTATGATTTCTGTTTTCCGTTAAGTTAAATTATATAAATGTTAAACTTAAGTCGGGCGTGAATGGCTGTATAGATTTGTAAAGTTATGTTAGGGGAGGGTAATCTTAGGTTATTTGTTGTTGTTAAATTGGGTCAATGGATTGGATATATTGATGTAGTTAGTAGATATAGTCGGAGATTCGCTACTGGCAGAATCGCTTCATACGCCACACTCTCCCGTTTTGCCTATGGAAGGAATTATAAGATGCAGAGCGCAGTTCCTTTCTATGAAGTTTTTTTTTTGCTCTTCTTGTCAGATAGATAAATATTCCTATTTGACGAGAGGCCATTTCTTCTCTTAACTTTTTGGTGCTGCCGTATTTCGTATTACATTGAATATGTCGATATATCAGATGGATTGGCGCCAGTTTGGCTGTGACTTTTAGCCTAAGCTTAAATAGGGATAGAATGTTTATTTTCAAAAGCAAATTTATGTAGTCTATTCATACTCGACACTAAATAAAAATGCATTAAATTTAAGTTGTTTATAGATGTTTGCATGGATTTGTTATCGGTTAATTATGTTTTGGATTTCATATTTGATCAAAATATATAGACATTCGATAAATAATGATACCTTACTGGTGAGTATCTAAAATGTATTTATTTGTATGTCTTTTAAGTTATTGATGACAATGAAAGTATCTTATGGTGAATACTATTGGGTTACGTATAAATTTCCCTCCGCAATTGTCAGTAATCAATAATTTTGTATTTTGATCGTTTATGTTTATTTTGAAATGTTTTTGACCGTGAAATCTATGTAACCGATCTATATTCAACATTATAAACAAGCTTTCATAAATTTATCTGTGCGAACTTAATTAAAATGTAAAATTAGAATATAATAGTAATTAAATGTAAATTAAAGTCAAAAATCAAAGTTAAAAATGTAGGTTAAACTTTGAAATGTAAAACTAATACTAAAATAATTTTAAATCTTATATATATGTGAAATAAATAAATGTTTGTGTGTTAATTACTGGCAGTGGCTTATTTTTTTTTATATATACTCTTAGTGTATATCATTAAATCTCTGCTATTACACTGAGCTAGTGACATGGGCTAACGACCGGATGCAAAATATAAAAAAAAAAAAAATTTTTTTTTGACTTACGTATCTGCCTACCTTATAAATTTTTCTAGGTTCAAATGCCTAGATGGCGCCCTGTAGTGCAGTTTACGTTAAGTGCTATTCTCCAGATCGTTACAATATATATATGATATATAATACTTGTTTTCAAAATTATCTCAAATTATTATTTTTTTCTTGATATTTTAACTTACAAACGTAATATTGTTCGACTGACTAATAAGAATGGCGCGAAATTCTAACATAATCAACTTTTTTATTTATGTATAAATAATTTGTGCATTATTTTTAAAGATAAGAGTTTAAATGTATAACTAAAGGAAAAGCAAAAGCTTACTTTCTCTTGAATTTTCCTGGGTTTAAAATAAGATTTATGAGAGACAGTTAGGATGCATAAGGTTTCCATTTCTCCTTCTGTATAACTTCTTAGAATTATCAATCAATAGAAGAATGGTGTTTAAATGATTGCAAGGTTTTGAGATTTTCTATTCAAGCATTTGTAGACAGCAAGATATTATCATTTCATTGAATTAGATTCCAGAATTTTCTGATGTTTAGTTTTTTTTTCTTCTTTATTTTAGGTCAGACTTGAATTCTGTGGTTGCTTAGTTCTTGTTTTCTTAATTAGTCCACCCCCCACCCCCCTACAGCTAGGTTAGCTAATATATAGCTTGTTTTTCTAATGCATTGTGGAAGTGAATTGGCCAATAATTTTTATTGTGCATAATTAATATTACCCCCTCTGTCTTCATTTTAATAATTACTCATACTTATTCAAGACAGCTTTATGTTCAGTACTAAAAAAATATGCTTAAGTAATTTACTATAATAATTTATTTTGCAAGACTTACAAATTTGATTTAATTATTTATTTATTTTTTTATTGCTATTCAAAAACAATAAAATAGCAATATATTTATCTCCCAAATAATAACAATACTTTTAAATTGTTATTTTAGTCTAGTCAGAGCTTAGATTGGGTTTGAAATCTAATCTCCACTCAAGCAAATTTTCTAGTGCATTCAAAAAAATTTTTATTGAAAGCTACTTTTTAAGATTTTAATGCCAAATATATCATCATTTAAAATTTTGGATTATTTAATCCAGGGACCTAAATAAAAGGTCACAATATATATATATTGAATGTATTTTTTTTTAAAAAAAAAAAGATTTATAAAAATATTTTAATAAAAAATAACGTAAGTTAAAATAAAAACAGGTATTAATTAATTCCTGTAATCTATAAATGGAAATGATTGTTTATTAATTATCTAAAAGCTGTTTAATTAAAAAGTCAGATGAAAAGTTAGATAAGAGAAGAAAGAGATTTTAGCTTGACCAATGGAAGCACTAAGCCTTGGCTCGGACCCTAACGAAAGTGATGAATTGGTGACATTTTGTACATTGAATCCTTGTGGATAATATAAAAAGGGAAATACAGTTTTTTCGGACAGTTCCAGCGTTGGGTGTTTGAGAAATGTGGTATGACGCACATACCACACTCTCGATAAAAATAAAAATGAAAAGACTGTGATGCCTTGAACCAGCTATTGCCATCTCCAAAACATTACCTTCCAACGGAAGCGTCGGGGGAATTAAAGCATAAACCTGGACTCTTATACCATAAGCTGTATGAAATTAACAGTTATCAAAATCAATTACGAACTTTCGTCAAGTTTTATAAATTCATAAACAAGCCAAATTAAATGTTAAAAAACGGACTCTTATCTGACTTTTGTAAGTTTTTAAATCAAATTAATAATGTTTAATTTTATATGTTTCCCGATTGATAAACTTCATTTCCATTTTTTTTTCCTTATTGTAAAAATTAATTAAATGTATGAAATTTAAGTTGTTTATAGACGCTTGCATGGATTCGTTTGCGGTTAATTATATTTCGGTTTTCATATTTGATCAAAATATATAGACATTCGATAAATAATGATACCTTACGGTGAGTATCTAAAATGTATTTATTCGGATGTCTTTTAAGTTATTGGTGACAACGCAAGTATCTTATGGTGAATACTATTGGGTTACTTATAAGTTTCCCTCTGCGATTGTCGGTATCAATAATTTTGTATTTTGATCGTTTATGTTTATTTTGAAATGTTTTTGACCGTGGAATCTATGTAATCGATCTATACCCAACATTTTTAAACAAATCTGTGCGAACGTATTTAAATGTTAAAATTAAGTCGGGCGTGAATGGCTATATAGTTTTGTAAAGTTGTATTAAGGGAGGGTAATCTTAGGTTATTCATTTCGTAGTTGAATTGGTTCAATCGATTGGATATATTTGTGTAATTAGTAGATGTATTATGAGGTCCGCTACGGGCAGGATTATAGATATACGCCACACACCCTCTGTTTGCCTATGGATGGGTTTGTAAGTCGGCAGAAGACCGCAGTCCATTCCTATGGAGTTTTTTGTTAATTGTTCTACTTGCCAACAGATGTCACATTCCTGTTGGTGGAGAGTCAATATCTTCTCTAATTCTACTTACTGTTCAGATGTACTTTCCTGGAAGTATAGTATTTTGTGTTGTCGTATCATGCTACATTGAATACATGAATATATCAGATGGATTGGCGCCAGTTGATTGCGAAATTTGTTGCCTAAGGTTAAATCAGGGAAGAATTTTTTTTTTTTCAAATGCAGATCTATGTAGTCTATTCATACTTGACTATCTAAATAAAAATTAAACTTATTTAAATCTTTTAAAAAATGTAAATTTACAAGTTAATATAAAATCTAAAAGGTTAAACTTATTCCTCAAAATTTAAATGTTATTTTATATGTGCGTAAATAAATATTTTTATATGTTAATTTCTGGCAGTGGCTTTTATTCTTTTATATTTAAGATATAAAATTTATATTTTATTATCTCTGCTGCTCCACTGAGCTAGTGACTTGGGCTAACGATCTGAATATTTAAATAAAGTGGAATCTTAACAGCACATATCCGCCTACTCTATAAATTTTTCTAGGCTCAAATGCCTAGATGGCGCCCTTGTAGAGTGGATATTGTGTTTGCAGTTAGATTCGATCTTCACTTTCATTTTGATCATTATAATATATATATATGAAGATTTTTATGGGTTGCATATATAAAAGACATATTTTGCAGGTTCATCTGTGTTAAACAATTGATATACAACAACATTACCATGACTATAAAGTTATAATTAAAGGCAAGAGACAAGTCAGTCACTGTTACTTCACAATAGTAGGGTCTAGATTCACATGGAAGATAAGGGTCTGCTTTCTATGGTTCTTTAACCTGTATATATTATAAGCTAGCCAGCATGCCTGAAGTCTATTAAATTCTAGACTAAATGGAGCTGACTGTATGTAGGCCAACAGTTACCAGACTATACTTTTCCTGAAGATGACAACAAGCCAGTCTGCTGTTTGAAAAGGGACCAGATTTCTCAGACAGTCCATCCAGTTTGCTGAAAAATTAGTTTATATATATACTGTTTTATCTTTATGTAGAGAGTCAAAAATAAAGATACTGCATCATATATGTATAAAGTACAGCTAGTAAGTTATTTTAATTGATTTCTTTAGTGAAAATTACAGTTGTTATTTTTTATATTATAAAGTTTTTTTTCAATGAAAAATAAGATGCATTTGCAGTATATTTCATTTAAAATATTCCAAAATCTTTCCAGATTAGTGAATAAAATAATTTTCTGCAATATGTTTAAAGATATTTATAATTAAACAAGAATAACCTGTTAAAAAGAAAAAGAAAACTCTTATGAAGGACTGTCAAAAAATTTATATTTTTTTAAAAAGATAAAACATCTTTTTGCCACTAGATAATCAATGAAATAATAACTTTGATTCATTCTACTTTAAAAAAAACACACATCATACATATGCATTTAGGCATTATTAAAATGAATTGAATTTTTTTATAAGTCTATGACCATTTGAACATGTTACTTTTGAATTATTATATGGCATATCTGAATGCTTACATATATGTACATTTTATGTTTTTTGACATTGAATTAACTGCATATTGAAAAAATCTATGGTTTATTGGGTTTTTTATAAATGCCAGTGTGTGCCCACATTTCCATACACATGCATATATGTGTATATACATTAAGTCATCCATTAATTATGTATTGACATATTTGTAAATCACAATGTGATAACTTTTTTATTGTATTAATCATAATCAGAATGTCAAATTTATATTTATGGCATACTTAGAAGACCATAATTTCATTTTAATTGTTATTAATAAATTGATATTTCATTGTTAAAATTATTCCAGTGAATTTAATTAATCCTAGAATAGATTTAAAACATTATATATTAGGATTATATTTCTTACTCATAACAGTTATAGAGCTTTTCTTCTTGAGCTAGATTCATGCATAATGGTCTATTATATAAACAGTTATATTCAGTGTTTATGGACATCCAGATAATGATCATCCTGGATTGACACAAAGAGGATATCCTTTAAAGTCCTATGCACTACATTTTATTTAGTTTAGTATTTAATAGAAATTAAGTTTATAGTTGGGCAGAACATTAAAAGTACTAAGTAGCCAGAGCATTGATGATAATCAGCATGTTTTAGTATCCCAGCATTACTGTTTTTATTGTTATATATTCTGTTGGATTAGCATTTAAGTTCGCATATCCAAATTAATGTTTAAATAATCTGCTCCAAGTGGGCAAGGACTAAATAATTATTAGTAGACCCATTTCAAATCCAGTCACATGATTGATTGTTGAATTATTTTGTAATTTTTAATATCATTTGTGATGATGATGATTATGTTTTTGTGTAATGCTGGTGAACTGATTATTAACTACTTATAGTCAGTACTGATCTGTGATGTCTCATCTCTCATGTTCATTAAATATTTGTATTTAATTTTATATTCAATTTTATATTTTGACTTGGGGTTGATGATAATTTTTCATCACCCCAGGCTTTCCAACTATATTCCTTACTGTTACAATATATTGGAATGATATGAAATTGGCTTGCTCTAGATCTAGGATAATCATATATTACAAGCAGTCTAATTTAATTAAACTTAAATGAAGGAATAGAGTAGTATTTTAAATCATAACCAAAGTAAAAATAACAAAAAAATTAGATTGTCTCAATTGATGATCTCTAATTAAACAATTATAATTCAAATAAGATAGGATAAAGTTATTGTAATATTTTATTTATAAAAATGCTTTTGAAATAAAAAAAATTGTAAAATTTAGGGTATATTAAAAGTAATACATGTACATTAGGAAGAAGTGATTCATTGTCTCTTTTCTTTGAATACTGATTAGTTATAAATAAATAAAAACAATAAAATACTAGCAAAAATTAAATAATTTTAACTAAAGTCTCCAAAAACCAGAAATGAATTTTGTACTTAAAAAAAATGCTGCCTAAATCCATTCAACATTTTAATTAAAGTTAAATTTAACCTGACAACAAATAATTAAAGGTAATTATATGAGTTAAGAAGAGATAAACAAAGAACGAAACCAGTAATTAATAGTTATTATTAAAAAGGGAATAATAAAAAAGAAAAAAAAAACAAGGATCATTGCACAATGAAAACTAAGATTAAAGTTAAGAAAGAAAACAAATAGTTTTTTGGGAAGGATTGTTCTTGGGAACAATATAAGGAGATAGAAATAGTGGAGAAAAATAACAATCTCTGTGGAGAGCTAAGGTGCGGTCATCAGCATCATATAGCTTATAAAATTAATCAGTGTATTATAAGTGGAAAGATGCCAGTTTTAGTTTCATGATGAAAATTTATCATCTTAGAATATTGCTGTTTAATTACTCTTTAGTTCTGACTTAAACTCAGCCAGAATTGTGATGGTCTATGTGAGGAAATTAATAGAAATGATGTGCTAACTGTTGTATGGCATTTGAAACATAAACAATACAGCTCTATCAACTTTGATAAAATAACTTTTAAAATGTTGGGAAATGATGAAGAGAGCAGTTTTTCAATGCCTTCAGTTGTATAGCATGAATATTCCTATCAATGTGAAGAAGATTTCAACCTGAATCAATCACCCAATATGGACTAATTTCATTTGACACCAAAGATACAAACTGATCAGTTTGTCTAATAATCTTAATAAATTATTTAAAAAAATAACCGTGGTAAAAACTTTTTAAAATTTATGTATGTAGAAATGAGTTTCAACTATATTTTGTTTATAAGGATTATCATAATTTTATATTTATGAATACAAATAAATTAACACATTATTTATGGTACGTGTGCGTATTTATATTTAATCTTTAGTAATATTTTGTTTTAACTCAATATATTTTGCATATTACATTTAATTTTTGTAAAATTATTTCTTTTCTATGATTAATTAGTTAATTATATTATTTATGAAATAATAAAATTTATGGATAATTTTAATACTTTGATTGAAATTATCTGAAATAAATTATTTTTTGTTTAAATTATTTAGCTGTCTGTATCATTTTTCTTTTACCAGACTCATCTCAAAGGCATACATAACAATCCTAAATAGATTCTGAGAAGTTATGTTTCAATCTGAAGGAAATACTGTCTTATTACAAGAGAACATGATGATAGTGCTTCCAGAGGATATTCTTTCAGAGAATAAAGTGGCACTCCAAATTAGAATTTAACACTATCCATAAAAATAAATAAACACTTATGAATAAATATTAAGAGTGACAGTCTGTGAGATGATTTATTTGTTGGATTATGATTAGAAAACATAATTGAGATATCTTATACAGACAATTACTAAAAAGCAGAAGCTTTGGTCATCATCATCAATATTATTATAATTAAACTCAATTAGTCAAATATGAAATGTTAATTAACTTTATTAAACTTATGGTTTATATATTTGTTTTAAAATAATTTGGTTATATGCCAGACATGTTTATCAGCATTTTAAGATGTGGGCGTATGAATCATTAGTGTAGACAATCCATCAATAGCATCATTAGATTTAAATTACCGTTATATTATATATCTATAGAATAATCTAGTTTATTTATAATTAATTATATTTGCTTGATTTGATAATATTACAAATCTAGTTAATCTATCTGGGAAAATAGCATTTGTATTATATTGATAAACTTATAATGTAACTAAAATGCAATTCAAGTACTGATTTAAAAGTGATTTAAAAGTTTCTTGGTGAAGCCGTATGAAATCAATAACAATTCTAAATATTTTTAGATCGTATTGGTGAAAACAATATTCATAAAAATGATATCAATATTGCTACCCGTAATTTTTATGATATTTAGCGTAGATGCAAATGGTAAGCTTCTAACGATTGTAATTCAAATTTGATATTTTATATTAATCAATAACCAACCAGAATAATAAAAACAAGGATTTTTAAGTTTATTTATATGTATTTGAAATTATTGTAAAGATATATATAAAACAAATTATGCTGACAATAAGTGACAATAGCCCTTATGAATGGGCCATTAACGAAATATACTTCGCAGAAAAATAAAAAGCTGTTAGGATTTATTTTTGATAAAATAGCTGTCATAATGAACGAATCATTGTCTAGTTCATAATTCTACCATAAATGGTATCTTCTTAACAGTTAAGTTATTAAGAATTGGTGCACGTATTTAGTCTAATTAGTTATTAGTTTAGATAAATAATATTAAAATTATAAATTTAAATTAAAAATATAATTATTGTAACTAAAAGAAGAATATAGAAACAAATTAATGATACTATTCTAAAAATATAAAACGGACAGTTTTATCAGAAGAATAGATAGATGCTCAGAGATGTTTTTAAATTAATTTTTGCTTTTGTTAAACAAAATTATCTGCTTATAAGCTGTTGATAATTCTCTGTTATTTAGTTCAGTGACAGAATGACGGAGTAAAAAAATGAAGATATCTGGATCGAATTCAATTTAATGCTTCTGGTGATATTATATCATCACATCTCCTGACCAATAAATCATCCCATTGTATAGCTTTAATACTTAGATATAAAAAGTCAAATAACAGTAGTAAAAAAATAAATAAATTAGGAGTTAATACTTTTAATTATTTTGATAAAAAAATTCAATAGTACTAAATAGCTTCAACTGAAATGTAAGTCATAGAAAGCATATTCTGCCTTCTAACATAATACTGGAGTATTTTATGAGTTTTCTACAATATACAACCATCAAGACCATTATCTAGATTATTAGAATATAATACATTATTAAAAATAAACGGCGAATAAAAATATAATAACAAACAAAAAAAAAAGATAAGATTCTCTCTTTGGAATTGTGATAGAGCATTTTCATAAAAATCCGTATATATTTCAAAATAAAATCAATAGGTTAAAATGATTATACATATCTAACTTAACTGGAATGAGATTTTTTTTTTAGTTCCAAAAATGCAATTAGACAGCCTAGTGGACAATAGCCTAAGCTCAAGAGACTGGCACTATGTAACAATAGACAGCAATAAAAAAAAACGATTTTTGTTCAAAAATTATTGCCAAATGCGGATTTTTTTGGAACTAAAATTTGAAATTCACGATTTTCTACAAAATAAGCTTAAAATGACGATTTTGCGGACAAAACTGACGACGGTGCAAGGACTGTTCCTAAGCGTAATAATTAATTGAGAGATTAAAAACAATATAACATTAAAAACTGATATATATTACTAAGAAATAGAATTTTATAACACATTCTCATAAATTTTATAAGTTTAATACCTAAAATTTATAGTATCTTAGGTTACAAAATAATTTTTAAGTCAACTTAGCTAACCATCTAATATTGAATAACAAATGTCTATCTAATTATTATTATTAGCTGTAGGGTAAAAAAAATCTCAAAATAAACTGGCTGGTCAGATCAGATAGTGAGAGTAAAAATCAAGGAAAGATATTTTGCATCAAATTATATTAAAGTGCGATTTTAATATAATGTGTATCACCATTGTTATAGAATTCTGGGGTGCCTGAGACCATAGTTTAATTTTACACTAACATTAAAAGTAAGGTGCCCATAGAGACAATATTGTATTTAAGATTGTTAACATCTAATTTTAATACTTTTAAAGTCACATCAAATCTTGAAAAGCAATATTAATCAAGCTTATTTAGTGATCCGATCAAAACAATACAAAGACACGCAAGTAAGTTTCTATGATATTACCCTAAATTACAAATGTTTTTTTCCAAATATTTGGCTAATTATCTAATTTACTTTGATTTTCTCTTTCATTTTCTATATAAATTAATGAATAGTAATGAGTTTGAGTTTAAGTATTTTATTGTTCTTTATATATATATGATACCCCCCCCCCGCTCTTCTCCGATTAATGATTTTATGTAATAATAATATATCAATAAATATAAAAAACCGTTAAAGAAAGACTAAATTTTTAAAATATCGTTAAAAAAAACTGACTTTTTATTTAAAAAAATGAAATAATTCTAATTGTGAGAATACTTCTAATATGAACTATTATAAAATTAGTATAGCACATATATTAAAAGGTAAATCCTTTTTCCTTAATTACAAATGATCTCTGTGCTTAATAAATAACATGAAATTTTACATAGTTTGTAATAATTCGTAATATTAACACTAGTAAATCGAAAGATTTTACACGTTAATGTAATAAAAAAAATAATGGATGTAAGAGTAATTTAGTCTTAGGGAGAAAATCCTTAAACGGTTCCTTGGCCTTTTTATAAATGGTTTTCCCATTGCTACAGATCAAACATTTGCTTTTGATTAATTCACTTTAGCAAAATAATTTTTATTTGCTCTGTAATGATATAATATAAATAGTTCAATCTAGTTAACAACTCATAGAGTTAAAAAAAATGAGTAAATCACATTAATAATAAAAGCCTTATGCGACTAACATATGAATCATTCTAGTGTTCATTATATGTATTTGTTGTATAAATTTTAGTTAAGGAGAAGGACTCATTGTACCATTTATTTTCTCTGTAAGCTTTAATTGTCCCACATCTTATTATAATTACAATCTCTATATTGGCTTTTGTTCTTGTAACTCTCTGATTTGTGATGCAATTAGATAAGAGAAAAATGACATGGGTGTTTCTCGTAAAAAAAAGTTTAATCTTTCAGCAAACCTATCACTAATTCTTCTGAAAAAATTAAAGTATTAAGGTAATTATAAAACAATTTAATCGAAGATTCTGAGATTAAAAATGGAAATATTGCCAAAATGAATAACTTTTCATGATTTACATTACAATGTTTTTTTTACAAAATAGTGACTATGATCATGCAATGGTCTTTTTCAAGTTCTCTAGTATGCAAATGATTCAAAATTAAGCCACTTTCTTTTAATATTAAATATCAGTTTATTTTGCTAGATATCCAATACTTCTATGATTAACAAATTATCCACTAAATTACTTAAAATAAACCACAGTCATGAAGACTAACTAATCAAATCTCATATAAATGTGTAAATATACTAAATTATAATAGTCACCCTTATTAATACAAAAAAAACCTTTGACTAGCTAGCTAGCTTTTTGTAAATTTAAGCATATTATGTATATATATTGTAACCATATATTTTAGCATAAAATATATTAATTGATGTAACTGATATAAAAATTTCTCTTTCTTCTTTTGGTGATTTGATTGGCTTGATTTGCACTTTGAACAGACTGCTCTCTTATATTATTTTAATAAATTTAAATTGCTTCGTTCCATATACTAATTGATATCAAAATGTTTAACTTTTTAAAAATTTGGACAACACATTAAATTTGGTAAAATATTATTAAAAACAATATTTGTTTTTATTTGTTTAAAATGATCTTAAAAAAATTATTTCCATTAAAAAAAAAAAAAAAAACCATTTGTTCAATTAAATTTAATTATTAAAAATAAATACAATAATTACGTAGGCGTTTCAATGTAAAAAGAAAAGAGCGCGAATTTAAGAGGAGATCGTCTGTTAGTTTGCTTTTGGAGGGAAGAAAGAAAAAAAAATGGTAAAAGGCAAATGGTGTAAATTTGATAAGCTTATTTTAAAATAGTTAACAAGTAAACGGATTACCACAAAGTTTTTATAAACGTAAAATAACATAGTGGTATTTAATTAAAAGATGCATTGCTAAATTTAAAAGTCTGTTCAAGTCGGCTGGCCAAGTGGATCAAATCACCGGTAATAATTTCCAATATTACATTTGAAAAATGTCGGAGCTTCCCAGTTTAAAAGAATTAAATACAAGATTTTGGTATGTTTTAAAATATTTATTATTCTACAAATTGGAAAACATTAAATAAGTGTTTTAATCACAGAAGTATTACAAATATGAAAATTTGCTTTTTAAAAAAGAAGAAGTTTAAGTTAAAGTAAAATGTTAAAGTTATTAACATAGTTGAATATTTCCGTTTATAATTTTAATAAAAATATAGTATTTATTGATATTTAACTTTACAATGCCAGTAATATATTTTATAGTTAATTTGTTTACCATTTGGATAGTAATCAGTCTTCAAATAATTGATCAAAGCTATTTTCTAATTTTATCGTCAGTGTGGAATGATTAAATTAATTGCTGTAATTAGTATTCCTAGATTTAAGCGTGGATAAATAAATATTAGCATGGATGTGATAAACTTGGAACAATTTTAATAGAGAAATGTAGAGATTAATAACTTATGAAAAACATTTTCATTTATACTCTGAGTGTTATCATTGAAAATTGTTTCGTGTTTATGGAGCCACGTAAAATCGTTAATCTAATAGTGCTTGTAATAACTAATACAAATGGATAAAATTGCATGTAGGGAATTCAACTATAATTATAGCTATTACTTCATACTTTATTGTTCGACACATCGTACATGGATCTCACGGATCATATTCATAGTTATAAAATTCTATACAATCTAATTTGTGATACACTCACCTGCTGGAATTCATGTATTGAACTATAAAATGTTATACATTTAATTTATATCACATACACACCTGTTATATTTTATGTATTTGATGAATAACGCATTACTTTAATTTTATCGTTATATGAACTTGCATGTGAAGTTCATAAGTTATTTTATTAAGTTTAAATTAATAGGGGTTGAATAAAATATTTATTCAAGAGAATAGCGCTTGTGAAAAAGCTTGAAAAGTACTAAATGAATTCATGAGATATATCAATCGTTATGAGGTATTTGGTGAGTCTTTCCAGATTTCTATTCCTATACCAATATTACTTATATTATATTACATATGTTTTATTTTAAACAAGATAAGTTAGTACATTATTTGTCCTGAATAGTGTAACATTTTATTATGCAAGAACCCACATTTGCTAAAGTGTTAGTGTTTTCTGAATGGTCAGAAGAACTGAGGAGGATGATTTTGCACTTTAATGTGAAGTAAATAGTAATGTTGTTTTATAATGTTAAAGGGCATTAATCTGTGCTGGTGGTTAATCCACAGATTACTTACTTGCCATTTTTTTGTATTTTACATACATTCCTGCGCTGGTGGTTAATCCGCGGAATCGTGTAATTATACGTATTACTTTATGAGGGTGTATAAATCCACAAAGCATTTCGTATTATTTAATTCCTATGTGTAGATGAATGCATCCACAGGAATATGTTTTACTTCACAGAAATAAGTTGGGCAAAGTATTTTAGTTAATCTGCTAAATCATCTTCTTCCATTGGTAAGTATAATTTATAGGTTAGATTATTAAATGGTAGCAGGACATTCTATTTAAGTTACATAATGATGGTTAACTGTTAGTTGATTATTATTTACCCGAATGTAAGTTTAAATTTTCACTTTATTTAATGATTGCATTATAGCTAAATCCTACAGATATAATATTATTAATTATATTATTATAAGTTGCGGTATAGATTTGTTGAATCTGGAAGTGACATTAAATATTTCATGAGTTGATGCTGAATTTGGTATAATTTTCTCAATGGATTCATTATATCAAATTGAAACATAAGGATGATTAGGTTTTAAAAACTTACATATGATATATTATTGAAGAAAGTCGATGGAATTATAATTTATTTATTTTATTTGTTTATTTATGTTTGAATTATAACATTGAAATTAATTACTTGTTGTTCATAAATTTGTAAATAAACGTTGATTTATAATTAAACTTACTGTGCCGTTGCTATGTGTCATTCGTAAAATCAGAAATCATAAATCTTGGATAGAGTATACATTGAAATACATACTATCGTCAACATGATATAAGAGTTTAATGATATTTTGAGAAAACATTTGGATGCTTTTCGTCTTTGGTAGTCTATGATGTGTAAGGTACAATAAAATCCCATTTACCTTTTCCATCATTTTAGCTTTGCGTAGTTGATTCTAGTATACAATACAAATTAATTATTAACCTTTTAACCGCTAATTATATTATTGGTTGTATGGGTAAAAATCAAATCTTTTAATTGGCCAACTCACAAACTGAAGACAAAGCCTATTGTTAAAACATATTCGCGTATAATATTAAATTCAACTCAGATACGTTTATAAAAAGTATATTATTAATTTTTCAGGTTATGAAGAGAACGAAAGTTCTTTCAAAAATAAATTGCTATTTATTTATTCTAAAATATTCAATTTCAGCAACATAAAAGCTATAATATAAACAAAAAGAACGACTTTTACATTATAGAAAAGTAAATATTTCTTTTTACTACAGCTTCAATATTTTTACAAAAATCTTCGATATTTTTCGAAAATAATTTTGTTTTTTTAGTTTATTTTTTAAAAATTATTTTTAATTTGTCAAATTATACTTTTTTTAATACTTAAATCACCTTTGAAATGAAAATCTCAGCGTTTATCTTTATTTTCTTTGATCAGGCGGTTTCTTTGTTCTTTCCAGCCAATCAGAATGTCTTTTTCGGCTGAGAGCTTGCTAAGACCCATTCACAAATAATGTTCTTTTTTTGTTTAGGTTTAAATGCATTTTTTTTTTTTTTACTTGTAAAATAAGTCGGAAGAGGTCACCATCGTACAGAACTTTTAAAAATCTCTTTAAAACATATCGAACAAATTTTTTAGCATAGGAATCGGCTGAGATAGAGTGACGTCAACTGCTTACGAGAGGTCGCGTCAAAGACAGGCTAAGCGTTAAACTTGTAAAACAGATTTACCAAATAATTACATGATTGAATATATTTACTTAACGTTTTTAAATTGTCATTTATCAGTATAATAAGAGTCTCAGTAATATAGTAAACTATAAAAAAAGAACCCAAGTATTTATGTTTATTTATTGCAAAGCTTTACCTAGACTAGCATTTGTATTAGAAATCATATAGATGGTTTCAAATTTCATAATTTTATGTAATTCTACAAATTATGCCATCTTGTACATGGTCGGCCATCGGGTCTCATACAATAAAAATCGCAAATTAAGGTTTGAAAGATAATAACCTTGCACTTATAATTTCTTTAATGTATTTTTATCATACTACTATGATAGTTCTTTGCGGTACACCCTGGCTGCCATCAAATTAAATCATAAAAAGTTTATGTTATAACATTGGTTTGGTCTGTGGTAAGTTGCTCCAGATGTTGGTTGTGGTCTCTAGAGCACTTATGTTGTGGTTACAATTTTTAGCGCACGTACGTGTTCGGCACGATAGGTAGCATAGTATAGAATTGGGTATTATGTAGCTGGGGGCAACAATTATGAAAGTTGTGATCATGCAATTTATATGGTTACAATATATATATATATATATTAATAATTTTTGAAATATTATTGTTGAAATATTTTATAATGTAAAAATATATTTTATATTTTCATCTATTAGAAAAATCATCGTCAAATTTTAATAGATATTAATTAATAAAAATAGTAAACTGTAAACCTTTTTACATTCAAAACAGCACTTTTTCTAAATGCTATTTCTCTCTTTCTTTTTTTTTTTTTTTTAGCTTAAAATGTAATATATACTCTGATGTTTTAGTTTCCATATAACAGCAAAATATTGCATTTTAAAAAGGTGCCCTTTTTAAATGCAAAAAGCAATTGTAGTTTACTATTTTCATTGAATACTGTCTATTAGCATCTGACAGTATTTTTTAAATATGAAAATCTAACAGATATTTCCACATATTAAAATATTTTAACTATATATATATATATATATAATATTAAAAATAATAAATATGATGGTCATTAACTCTTGTAGACAGTCTTCTGCAGAAGTACTTTCAGTTAATTTTTTAAGCCTCCACAACTGTGCTAAATTCAAAAATCGTAACAGAAGCAAGAAGCAAACATCATCAACTCAAATCCGATGTATCCCAAATATTAACATAAGCCACTTGTCTATTAATTATATTCATTTCATGTCTATTTATTAAAATTATATCCTTAATTTTTCTTTTATTATGATTTCTCTCTTCATAAATAATCTTAACACTTTCAAAATCAAACTTAAATTTATAATTACATGTTCTTTCATGATTCAGAAAAACTGAAACAGTCATTATTTCATTCTTTTATTTTAGACACACTTATATAACAATTCGTGCTTCTCTAATCTTTTCTGTATACTCCATTTAGATTCACTTATATATATATAAATATATATATATTGTAACGAGCACAGACGTTCGTTACATTGTTTTTTTATTTATTTATTAAACATGAAAGTAAATTAAAAAGTTCGCATTTAAAAATTTTCTTTAAGAATTAAAAATTGAAATTAAATATCATCTTAAACTCTTATATATTAAATTGCACAGATAATGAAAAATTATTAAAATAAAACTTTATTAAAGAAAAAGTATTTTAAAACTAAATTTTAAAAAGATTTGGAGATAAAATTATATCTTTAAATTTTTTTTTAAATATATTTTTGATTTGGAAAACAGGGTAATTAATCAGAAATGGAAATGATTGTTAATTAGTTAAATGTAAACCAGCCTTGGGCAGTTAAATGTAAAAACATCAGTCAGATAGGAAAACAATAGAAACTGTTAGCAAATAAGAAGAAATCCCTATGGAATCGGACCGCAGCGAAAGGACCATCACATCGGTGACGTAATGTAAATTCAATCCTTCACATTAATATAAAAAGGACAAGTTTGGAAATTATTAATTAGTGAGTTATTATGATTATTACGATGTGACAGATAGATGTTAGTGCAGAGGTGCGGGAGAAGAGATTGAAGGACGCACGTTCAATCCCTTCAGTTTTGCCAAAGAAAGAAAGAGAAATGAACTATCGTTTTCTACATTGAGGACCAACTAAACTAAAAAACCTCCGAATAAATAAATAAACAACGGCTAAATGAATACCAATCTTAGGACGGCATGGGAATTCACGTTCATGGCAAGCAACGGATAAAGATGGACTGTTTTAAACCATAAGAACTTTATAAATAATGAACATTAAATTAAAACTTTCCATATTTAAATAATTGCAATTATCCTATCTGACCAACTTAATTTATTAAAAATGTTATTTGATGTATTTCCTTTTATTTTATATATATTTAAAATCATTTCCATTTATATTATTCATTTTTTGTTCTTTAAGTTTTATCATGATTTTTGTTTTTCGTTAAAATAATTATATAAATGTTAAACTTAAGTCGGGCGTGAATGGCTGTATAGATTTGTAAAGTTATATTAGGGGAGGGTAATCTTGGGTTATTTGTTTCATGGTTAAATTGGGTCAATGGATTGGATATATTGGTGTGATTAGTAGATGTAATATTGATTCGCTACGGGCAGAATCGCTTCATACGCTGCACACTTCCGTTTGCCTATGGAAGGAATTATAAGTCGGATACCGCAGTTCCTTTCTATGGAGTTTTTTGTTTTATTGCTCTTCTTTGCAGATAGATGTAATATTCCTATCTCATAAGAGGCAATTTCTTCTTTTAACCTTTTGTGCTGCCGTATTTTATTACATTGAATACATCGATGTATCAGATGAATTGATGCCAGTTTGACTACGAATTTTAGCCTAAGGTTAAATAGGGATAGAATGTTTATTTTCAAAAGCAAATTTATGTGGTCTATTCATACTCGATCCTAAATAAAAATGCATTAAATTTAAGTTGTTTATAGATGCTTGCATGGATTGTTTATTGGTTAACTATGTTTTGCGTTTCCATATTTGATCAAAATATATAGACATTCGATAAATAATGATACCTTACGGTGAGTATCTAAAATGTATTTATTCGGATGTCTTTTAAATTATTGGTGACAATGCAAGTATCTTATGGTGAATACTATTGGGTTACATATAAATTTCCCTCCGCAATTGTCAGTAATCAATAATTTTGTATTTTGATCGTTTATGTTTACTTTGAAATGTTTTTGACCGTGAAATCTATGTAACCGATCTATATTCAACATTATAAACAAGCTTTCCTAAATTTATCTGTGCGAACTTAATTAAAATGTAAAATTAGAATCTAATAGTAATTAAATGTAAATTAAAGTCAAAAATCAAAGTTAAAAATAATGTTAAATGTTAAAATGTAAACTAATACTAAAATAATTTTAAATCTTATATATATGTGCATAAATAAATGTTTGTATGCTAATTACTGGCAGTGGCTTATTTTATTCTTTTTTATATATATACTCTTAGATTATATTATTAAATCTCCGCTATTCCACTGAGCTAGTGACATGGGCTAACGACCGGAATCAAAATTAAAAAAAAAAATTTTTTTTTGGACTTACGTATCTGCCTACTTTATAAATTTTTCTAGGTTCAAATGCCTAGATGGCGCCCTGTAGTGCAGATTACGTGAAGTCGCTTTCTCCGTATCGTTACAATATATATATATATGATAGCATACATCCACAAAAAATTTGATACACAACATTACTTTTCTGTTTGACAAGCATGACATTTTTAGAAAGAGCTATAATGATTTTAAGTAGTTGAAGATTGAAAATAAAAAATGGATATCTATTTCATATATTTCAAATGCTCAAGTGAAATTATATATATAAGTATGTGTTTAATGTTTCATTTAGTTTTACAAATAACTTAATAAATTAGTGAATAATTCTAAAAGTGTCCTAACAGTCAGGTAAAAAGGTATTGTGTATCAAATTTTTTATAGATGTATGATATTATATATAGGTGAATTGAGGTGCAGTATAGAGAGTAGATTAAAGGAACAGGAATTGTTATAAAAGTGTGTGAAAAGTAAAAATAATGATTTAATGACTGCTTCAGTTGAAAGTGTAAATCTTCATAAAAAGAAAGATGATAATAAAAAAAAAATTAAGAAGGAAATTTTAATAAATAGAAATAAAATGAATATAATTATTAGACATGCTGCTAACGTTAAAATTTGGGATTCATGGGAGTTGAGTTGATGAGTTTGCTTTCATTGTGGTTTTTTTAATTTAAAAGCAGTTGAGAAGGGTTAAGGAATTAACCTCTTCAGATTGAAGACTGTATATAATGTAATGGAAAGCATATTCCATTGAATTTGTCTCAGAAAGTCCTGAATTGGAAAGCTAATTGCCGTGCAATGAGCATGTAATTTTAAAATTTTAAATAAATTTATTGGAGCTCATAGTGCCACATTGTGGAGCTAATTGTAAAGGAAAACCTTACAACCACTAACTAATCAATCGAGCTCACACATTGTAATAACAGATCTTGCAACCACCAATCAATTAATCAAGTCACACATTGCAAGGCAAGGTGACAATTGTAATGGAAATTGTATGTATAAAAGAAAATAAACTAGCCCAATTATTGGATGGTTTAATCATTGATTGCAATTACAATATTGCCTATACGACTAGCTATACATAATGTACCGGTCGAAACCCACCACCACCGCACGTCAAATTGGATTCAAACTCAGCTGAATCAAAACTGAATTCAAACCCAACTCAACAGCTCAGATAGCAGAAATCGATGGCACAGTGCCATGCACCAAGAACTAGCTCAACGGTTGGTGAGGACTAGAGACCCCTTTTACTGACACGAATATCAATTAACTTTGACTACTTTTAAATCGAATCATATGTATGTTCGGGTTGCCAACACAGACAGCAAGTATTAACATTTAAATAATTATAAAAGAATGATGAACTGAGAAACCAAGTATGTTAGAAAATATTTAATAAGAATAATTTGTTTCATTTCCATAAAACATAGAATGCATTAATTACCTCTAGTCTTTAAGAGAATTTACAAATATAATAAGAGTGGCGGTCCTTATCATATGCCAACAATTATTACACAACATAGAATTCTATGTCTATGCCCCCAACGAGAAATATAAAGGCGGATAAAGATATTCATTAAGAACAGAAATGATTGTTCTAATTTTATTACGGTGGAATGTGAGATTGATTTTCACGTTGGGAAATCTATTCATGAAGAGCAAAACGTATTTTAGGGCATAATGTTAAAATTGATTTGAAACTTATTGAATTAATAATATATTTGAAAATTTGTTCGACTTTAATTTAAATCACTTCATCACGAATTACGAGCATGGAGCGGTTTTACCGGAACAGAGATGCAACGGTACTGGCGGATTACGAGGCAGAGAGTAAAATTGAAATATGATCACTAGTCGATGATTGAAGTCCTATGGCGGCTTGCATCTAACAAGTCTTACGCCCTTTGACTAATGAATATGAAAGGAGGTACTTTCTTCCTTGAGAAATTTAAATAAGAGAATATGATCACCGACCAGCCTAACGGAGCGGAGGATTGCCCTGCGTCAGCAATGTTCGATGATGATGACTTGATGGTCATCGTTGAAAAATAAAACCCAGTAGAATGCTCTACGTGATGACTTGACCAATTAATTAAAGTCAAGCGGGCTTTTAAGAAAACTTATTTGAAAGTATTTGGAAACTATATTAACTATGCCCTAACAACGTGCTCTTCCTGAAGCTAATCATCATTTTTTTTTGAGCTTTGTAAGTGCCTATTGCTTGAGGATGCTTTGCAATTTCTGGGTTGGTTTGGATGCCTCGTGCTTCCTCAAGCCTTAAAATTCTTTCCATCATCATCATCATTATTTTTCAATCTTCTCTCATTTCTTCGAGGATCATATGAAAACTCTCTCGATCATCTTGAGCCATCTTTCTGCTTTGATGGTTGCGCTTTTTTTACTGATATGATTCTTAAAAGTGATCTCTCGTTCACTGGGGGTGGTTGACGGCACATCACTATCATCAGTCAATCCTTGATCTAATTGTTCTTCCATCTTTGCAAGTGAATCAATATAATAAACAACGTGAATTAACTTATAGTACTCTCTGTATGCCTAAATAAATATTTTTTCTTCAGTAATTTTAACTAGGTATCTGACTACAGGTCCATTGTCCCAATCTTCATTAGCTGCTGCATATTATTTCCCCAATCTATGTAATCTGCTTTTTTTTTTTTTAGTTTACCTACATTTTGTTGATTAGCTCTTTATATTAACTCTTTGAGTGAGACATGTATTCAAAAATATCAAAGATAAGAAAAAACATTATTCACTTTCCCTTTGTTCAACTGTTCTGTTCTCCCATGTCTGAAAAAAAAACTATACAGTGATATACAAATATTATGTATTAGCAGGTAGAACAAATAATTCTGTATTGAACACACTTGGTTTTTATTATGGCGATTGACCCACTACTGTGCTGACAATCAAATTTGCTGACAAATTTATTTATATGGGCGCCAGTGAGCAAAATGAAATCAATAGGGCATGTGATATAACCCATTGACCCCCAAACCACATATGATTGACTTAATTTTTGATAAAACAATTGAATTGATGATGAATATTTATTAATGAATAATAGATAACACGTTCCTGACCTGAGTTTAAATATTACTAAGCATGAGGCTTCACACACACAAAGAAATGTCAAAATTAATATTACAAGAACTTTTATTGGTGATATTATTCTAAATCTTGCTAGCATGAAAGTGTGCAAACCATTTAAGCATTTTGCCAACTGCATCTGGCTGCTTGGTGTCCACAAAGGGTCTTCACCTGCTTTGAGGTTACTCTAGAAATTATTGTCATTAAAGCGTAATGTCACACTGCATCGGACCGCTTGACAGATAATTCCCAGTTTGAAGGTCTTCGCCTACTTTGAGGCTATTAAAAATACAGAGCGAACATTAAATAAATGTGCTAGCAAGCAATACTGTAAAATTAAGACTTTTAACATGATATCACAACGGATATCTTATATTATAAAACTAAGATACTAATTAATTTTGACATAGAAAAACATTTCATTTATGACATAGACAAATTATTTCACTTATTTTACTTCTATGCTTTGATCTGCTCTTACTACTTTGCTAACAATATTTTCTTACTGTCATGAACACGTATAAACAAACGTATAATATATATATATATATATATATATATATATATATGGATATATAGTACACGTATAACTAATTACACATATACTTAAATAATTATTCTAACAGTCTTTTGCATTTAAATAAAAAATCTTGAATACATTTACCTATAAAGAAGAGAATTAGAAAGTGATATTTTAATTTATTAAATCATTTCAGTTATGCATTATAAATCGCATAACTTTTTCAAATATATAAAACATTCTACAAAAATATCACTTTAAACATTTAATTTATTGAGATCTGAGTAACTAAAACAAAATTACTATCTCCAGGGCATGTTGTGTGGGGTTTATTAAGTCGAGCCACAATGATTGGGCAGCCAAAAACATAACCATGTACCGGTCGAAACCCACCACCACCACACGTCAAATCGGATTCAAACTCAGCTGAACCAAAACTGAATTCAAACCCAACTCAACAGCTCAGATAGCAGAAATCGACGGCACAGTGCCATGCACCAAGAACTAGCTCAACGGTTGGTGAGGACTAGAGACCCCTTTTACTGACACGAATATCAATTAACTTTGACTACTTTTAAATCAAATCATATGTATGTTCAGGTTGCCAACACAGACAGCGAGTATTAACATTTAAATAATTATAAAAGAATGATGAACTGAGAAACCAAGTATGTTAGAAAATATTTAATAAGAATAATTTGTTTCGTTTCCATAAAACATAGAATGCATTAATTACCTCTAGTCTTTAAGAGAATTTACAAATATAATAAGAGTGGCAGTCCTTATCATATGCCAACAATTATTACCCAACATAGAATTCTATGTCTATGCCCCCAACGAGAAATATAAAGGCGGATAAAGGTATTCATTAAGAACGGAAATGATTGTTCTAATTTTATTACGGTGGAATGTGAGATTGATTTTCACGTTCGGAAATCTATTCATGAAGAGCAAAACGTATTTTAGGGCATAACGTTAAAATTGATTTGAAACTTATTGAATTAATAATATATTTGAGAATTTGTTTGACTTTAATTTAAATCACTTCATCACGAATTATGAGCATGGAGCAGGTTTTACTAGAACAGAGATGCAACGGTACTGGCGGATTACGAGGCAGAGAGTAAAATTGAAATATGATCGCTAATCGATGATTGAAGTCCTATGGCGGCTTGCATCTAACAAGTCTTACACCCTTTGACTAATGAATACGAAAGGAGGTACTTTCTTCCTTGAGAAATTTAAATAAGAGAATATGATCACCAACCAGCCTAATGGAGCGGAAGATTGCCCTGCGTCAGCAACGTTCGATGATGATGACTTGATGGTCATCGTTGAAAAATAAAACCCAGTAGAATGCTCTACGTGATGACTTGATCAATTAATTAAAGTCAAGCGGGCTTTTAAGAAAACTTATTTGAAAGTATTTGGAAACTATATTAACTATGCCCTAACAACGTGCTCTTCCTGAAGCTAAAGAAAATAACAAAGTGGAATTAAAATATAGTTAACCCTTCATCGACCTGTTTTGCAATAAAAATATTCAAAGATTATATTTAAATAAATATATATTAGTGGAACAAGAAATCAATATTTTAACCTTATGTGAGTATAAAAAAAACACTTGCAACTTAAGAGCTGGGGACATAGGTGAAAAACGGAGCTAATAATTTATTATTAGCCAATTATAAAAATAGTAAACATGTAATATTTCTTTCGACTCGATGATTGATAGAACTTATAAATTTAGTTCTAATGGGCGAGAATTACTATTTAAAATTAATATATTATTTGCGTGAGGCAAATAGATCAAAGGAGCTCATCGAATCGAGAGATTATTGGCATATAATTTTAAATACGACATTAAAGCACACAAATATATATATATATATATATATTAAATGAACCACCAGGTAAGAAAAGAAAAGTTTAAAGACTAGAGATTGAAAGAATTATGCTATAGATTTACAGTAGCATTTTATAAATATTTTACATTGAAGAATAAAGAGCTCTTAAATAGGAGGAGACAGAATAAAGTTCGAACTGGCCAGAAAGTTTAACGTTCATTTAGAAATATATTACCCTTCCGTGCTGAGTCCTTAATTTACACCTCCAGGTTGTCAAAACACAGGCACCACTGATTGATTACTGGAACAGCATTTTAATAGCTTTTCATAATTTTAGCAGCATGATCGGTCCGGAAAAGATTCAGCAGCCCCATTGAAGATTTCTCGGGACTTTAGGAACCGTAGCCAGATTCCTGATGTTTTAGCCCTCTATCATGATGAAATACAATTTATACGCACAGAGTTCACTGCACTACTTGACAACAAAAGCTAGCCTTTTTCCTGACTTTTCAGGGCTATATATACTGTTCACTGATGCCTCCGGCTAGCGCTCATTTTATTATCAATGTGTTTTTTTATAATTAGTTGTTTTCAAATACATTCCCTCGATAAGGCTTTCAAACTAATTAGTTTGAATTCCTTCTCTAATTGAAAATGAATTCTTAAAATCTGAAAATGATTTAATTAGAAAAATGAATCCTTATCTTTTTCCAATTCATAAAGCTTTACTATTGTTTTTAAGAATTTTAAAGCTTATCGAAGGAATGTAGCTTTTAATCACCGAAACTTTACAAATTATTTAAAGGTGAAAAAAAAACAAGTATTCCCGACGCAATGAAACTTTCGAACAATTATATATATTTAATATTTACAAATATATATACGCACAATCCACGCAATTTAATATATATAAATTCATGAATATTTTATCATGAATTTATTTAGAGAATTGATCAATTTTAAACTAAACTAATTAATTTTGCTACGCATTTGAAATAAGTTATTCATTATGGAAATTAGCGTGGATTGAACGTATAAAGCCCCATTGCATCGGAAATTTAAGGTTAGTATTAGGGTAAATAACATGAAGCTAGGATCGAACTCAGATCCGACTGCTTCAATAAAATATGCCTGCATACCAAAGATCAATAATAAGAGATATTAAATGATTGACTCTCAAGGTTAACTTGATAAATGATTTAATTAATCACCAAAATATAAATTGGAAATAAAGGGAATTTTATTGAATCCAGTCTATCTGCATATATACGTTGGATTCAATAAAATTCCCTTTATTTCCAATTTATATTTTGGTGATTAATTAAATCATTTATCAAGTTAACCCTGAGAGTAAATCATTTAATGTCTTTTATTATTGGCCTTTGGTATACAGGCATATTTCATGTATAGCTAGTCAAATAGGCAATACTGTAATTGTAATCAATGATTAAACCATCCAATTATTGGACTAGTTTATTTTCTTTTATACATACAATTTCTATTACAATTGTAGCCTTGCCTTGCAATGTGAGGCTTGATTAATTGATTGGTGGTTGCAAGGCATATTCTTACAGTGTGTGATCTCGATTGATTAATTAGTGGTTTTAAAGTTTTCCTTTACAATTAGCTCCACAATGTGGCACTATGATTAACTAAGCGCCAATAAATTTATTTAAAATCTTAAAATGACATGCCCAGTCCATGACAATTGGTTTACCAACTCGGGACTTTGATAAAAATAAGCCAAGATCTGAGATCAATTGCAATGGAGTATACTTTCCATTACAATAATAATTAATTATCGTTATATTTATTGTTATTACAATAGTTTTTAATTAACTGACAATTTATTTGTATTATATATATATATTGCAGTGCCTCGACAATGCCTGGATTGTATTTGTCAGGTAATATTTTTTTAATATAATTTTTAGTTAATTAATGAATAAAATGTTACAACTGATGCAGAAAAAAAGTTTTTTTAAGAATGTATCTAATAAATTTATTCAGAAAAATATTAACGATTGTTTATTAGATATAGAAATAATTCTCTCTCTCTCTATATATATATATATATAATAAAACTTGTTTTATTTTATAAATAAAATTTCTTTTTCATACCAATGTGTGCAAATTTATTATTCTTCATCTTCATTTTCAAGATACTTTACCTTTTAGAGCTTTACACTTTTAATTCAACTGTAATCTCTGATTTATATGTCAATTTTTTTAATATCAATATTACACATTCAGAAAATCTATATTTCTCTTATAAATAATTTATCCTTTCTGAAAGTTTTATACTGAACCAATGATATTATTCCCTAATAAATTCATTTTAATAAAACTGGAGCTATTTAAAATAAACATTAGTTATCCTATCCTTATCAGTGATGACCATCAATCTAAGACAATTATCAGCTATATTTTTAAAATCGCTTTATTAATTTTATTCATTCTACAATTTCTTATTGCTGGTTTCTTTAGATACTATTACGAAAAAATTTATTTAGCGTAGGATTTTTTAGTCATCTAAACCATTATCAAAATATCAAAAAAAAATCTGTAATGATTCCAATCATATTACCATAAATTCTTTACCCATTAAGTATATGGTTCATGGTTTATGTTAATACACATCGACATAAATATACCTAAATAGATAAGTATAATGGCCATAGGTTGACTTGATTAATGAGATTCCATAAATGTCAGGGAAGTCAAATTCAGCTAATTTTATTGAATCTGAAAAAAAAACTATTTAGAATTACATAACTAATCCTTTTTTAATGTCATAATTCTTTTATGTTCTGTAAATTCATGATTAAATATTCAAAAAGACAATATTGAAATTTGAGGTGAGTCTTAAATGGTGAAATTATAAATAGTAAGTCCATCTTATTGGTAATTTTTTTTATATTGTGAGCCAAATTTATTTCTGATATCTTATATAGGAAAACAGGAATCGACTACACAGAAGTAAACATGAGTGAGACAGTAATGTTTCTCGTGATAATGCTTAAATGAATATCCAAAGTTTTATTATGATTACTTTTTCTTCAAACGAAAACACAGTACTCACCAGTAGACTATGGTAATGCTATGGGAGAGCCAAGTATTCATAAAGAGTCTTCATCACAACATCAAATAGTGCCAGACAGCTTTTCAAGAAAATTATTTTTAGATATTACTTAGATCTAATCTTATTTAAATAAGGAATATAAATAAGAATAAAAAACAAGGTTACTTCTAAATAGTTAAGGAGCTGGATTGCATTTTAGTCAATTGCTGCAAATGTTTACATACACATTATAAGATATTTATATGTTTATTAGACAAAAAGATGAAAATACATTCTTTATTCAATTGAAAATCAGATTCCAATCTTTCTAAAAACATTCCAAACTTTCTCTATTTGTTAAAAAAGTTGCTTTTGTGAAAATAATTTCTTGTTATCTGGAAGATCATTAATTAATAGTCATCACTAACAGCAGATACTCATAAACAAATCTGTCTTTCCAATTTTAAGAAAATAAAAAATAAGATTAAATAATTATTTTAAAGATTAGTTTTGAAATGACTCTACAAATCAATTTGTGGCCTCAAACACTTTCTTGTATAAACATGCTGATTAATTTTTCTCTTTATTTGATAGGTTGGAATGTTGAATTCTAATTTCTTCTGGAAAATAACTTTTCTTTCTAAAATATTTCAGTACCATATCTAATAGGTAATTGGTCAATTCTGACATATTTTCAATAAAACAATTAATATTGCTTTCATTAGGATGCCTTTATCAATACTGCTTTTTTGGAGTTGTTTTAACATTATCTTTAAAAAATAAAACAGGATTTATTTCTCCTATAAAAACCATACTCAAGTTCACCATGAAACCCTCCTTTAGAAAATTTTATACTGTCATTCGTTTTATGCATGTAATCCAATGAAAGTTCAATTTTACAAGACAGATTTTATAGTAAGGCATCCTGTAAGTTAAAGAAGATGTTATTTGGCTTTATAATTTGGGATTATGTTTATAAAATTTTACTGAGCATTCTTAAACGAAAGTTTTTAATGACTTTATACTGCATAAAATAGGTTACATTTTATATAGCATATGAAATATGACATTTATTTGAAATTACATTTGAATGGATATAAAAATGGTCTAATTTTCTTAAGGTAAAAATAATTTGTACTCTCAAAATAGATTAAAACAATGCATTGTACAAATGATGATCAGTCTATCTATGTGATAAAAAGCTAAAACTGAAAGGTTTCCCATTAATACTTGACATTTCAGTATTTCTAGTTTGTGACTATCCAGAGTATTTCATATTCTTAAGACAAAAGTTTTCATCACATTACAGAAATTAAATTAGATCAAGGTATATTTTAATTCAGAAATCTATAATTCTCAAATCCATCACACTATTAGCATGCTATAATTGCACAGAATATATATATATATATATATATATATTGTACCGGTCGGTTTTTCTGTCCACATAACAAGATCTAGCATCTTGGCAAAAGTACTTCAAGCCCAATCATGTGCAAGATACATATATCAGGAACAATCATGAACTCTGCCCTGTATGCCCAGACTCAAGGTTCAATTAGTTATGAGCAGCAAATCCGATGATACTAGAGTATTTAATTCACCACCGGCCAACTTCGCACATTGGAGAAACAAAGAGACTCAGAGGAAAATCATGACAAATGTGTATATACATTTTAAAACAGACAAACATTTATGCTTAACTTTAGTGGGATCTTATATCATTCCATAAATCATGACATTTAATTAATTAAAGAATGAGCAATGATCAGATGTTTAGTTTTAAAATATTTAATAATGAACAAATAGAAATAATATATATGTATATATATATTGTAACGACATATTTATATATCGTTATAATATATACACACATTTGAGTTATATTAAATGATTAGCCTCATATTACAAATAAGTTATATTGTGCTTACTCGCACTTGAGCATTATATTAAATTTTTACAAATAAGTTATGAAGAATTTTGATGCGGCATAATGACATTTCAATTAATCTAGCACATTTATTAAGTGTACAATTATAATGATTTGCCCAAATTATAAACGGAAACACAACCTTGACTGATCCCAGGATGGGTTACATAATCGTCGGTTAACTAACCGACCAAGCCATCAAAAGTTTATATATAAGAAAATATAATTTGTAATAACGGTTTATTTACTTTATTTGCATGATGACCGTATGTGAATTTATTTCTCTAAATTATATATATAGAGTCGTTAAGCGACACATCAAAAGTTATTTAATTTATGAAATACGTTTAATTAGATGATAACATTAAATACAATACTTATAGACTTGAGCTTTTTGAAAAGAGAGATCTAATATAAAGTGTCGTGGTGTTAGCATAATGACCGAATATCTGCGGATCCAATATTTTGAGGTGCTTTATCAGATTAACAGAAAAAAACAGTCTAGCTGACTTGTCACCCCAACATTTTGTGGAATCGGCTGGCAAAAGATCTCGGACGGAGTTGCAAATGGGCCAAACTTTTCCAGAATTATCCCATGCATTGCTCTCATAGCGTGAGTGTATATATATATATATATGGTCTAAGGATATTCATTGCCCTGTTTACGATCTGAAATGAAGATCAGATGGCTCGGGCATTCCGACACGTGTCTCTTGATAAAGCTTAAAACATGAAAAGTGGTCTATGCTAACAACACTTTGGGATGGACTAATAACCAATCAAATATCTATAATTAAGCTTACAACCTATAATAATATCATCAAAGATAATGGTATGATCGTATTTATTAAATGTAGTTTAAAGATATTATTAGAAAAGTATTTTAATACCAACGAAAGTTCTAAATTCCCTCCCCCCTTTCATTACATTTATTTAATAAAATTCCACATACGTATAATATAGTATACAATTAAGTCTAAGGTGTGCTTTAAGAAAAATATTCATATATGTATTTAGATGGGTGAGAATGAAGACATAAAAAATAATACTGTATATAGTATTCAACGTATTTGTTTGCATTAATATTGCACTCTTACGGAAATTATTAACATTATATAAATCATAAACTAATCAAAGGTGAAACTTTATTTCTTCCTTTGTTGTTTACGCAAAAAGTATAATAATTAGTAAAACATTTTTTAAAAAAAATCTCCTCCCAATCTAGCAAGCGTTATAGTTTTAAAAGTAAGAACAAACTAATTAAATTAAGTGTTACTCCTATCTAATGTGAGCAGCTAAGGTAAAAAATAACTATACTGGCAAGGGTGGGAGTTCATTGAAATGTCATTTAGTATTTAAAATATATATATTAGACAAAATATTAATAAAATAATTGCCACATTAAATTAAAATTGAAAAAAATTATGAGGCTAATCAAAATGGTTAAAGAATAAAATAGACTATAAAAGTTACAAATAATTAATATTGAATTCTTTCATATTTTAAAAGTTAAATCAGGAGAAGATTCTGAATTCATAAAGGCGGCACTTTACAGCGTTACCTTTGGAAAGCAGGTAGCAGAGCACCCAGACTGGTTCTCATGGTATAGCAGCAGCTTTGTGGATGTTTATCAGTAGCGGCAGGCTGGCTGGAGTTGAGTTGGCCTGGTCTTGGAGAGATATTTCTTGAAAAATTTGAGTGACCTACATTCGTTCGGTGGATGCCTTATGAATCTACATACTCCTTCTGATGACCAAATTTGGCCCTATTTATAAGACTCCCATTTATCTAAGGAATGCTATTCAGTTGTAATGCCTGCGGCTATAAAATAATACTGCAGAACAGTTTTTTTTAGTAAGGAATTTCTCCTTTATTAATCAGGTAGTGTAAAACAATGCAAACGGATTAGTATTTTTGAAACAATTGTTCTAAATCTATTTCTGGCTCAGAAATAGATTTTACCAAATGATAATTTTGTTAATGAAATTTATTTAATTTTCTAATAGAGATTATAATTTAATCATGCTAATTGATTTTGGTTTAGAATGCTTTTATAAGCTACCAAGCCTAGTGCTTCATCCTATGCCATTACATACATATGTATTTTTAATACATAAAATTTTAAATATACATTTTCATATAACAAGACAAACATAAAAATTAATTTATACCTAATTCACCATCATTTTTAGTATATACATGTGATTTATGCACACATACGACCCATTAAAATTATATAAAATACTATTATTATTAATTCATTTAATTCAAGATTATTAACTCTCTCATTAACATTTATTTTGAATACAAAATCTAAAAAAACAATTGGACTAAATAGGTGTGTATATATATGTAGAACTGGGATTTGAATCCAGTTTGGTGGTGAGGGATCGGATAGGACTGTGAAACGTAATCTGAATCTCAGATTCCATTTCATTTTCCCGAACTTGATAAAAAAATGTTTTAAAAAAAATTGCTTTACTTGCCTTTCCAAATGACAATGAAATAACCATGTTTGGAAGAGTACTAAGTGGATAAGATTATTCATTATGACTTACTCTATCATAATAAATTCTCCTATAAACAAAATTTTCCAATCATTATGTGTTTTTCAAAATGTGCACGCACCTTTAAGCAAAAATAAATAAATGAAAATTTTCATTTCTGTTTTTTTTTGTGTGTGTATATATATATATATTTTCAAACGAGTATGTACCCCCCCCCCCCTTATCACTCTATTCTACCCTGCTATTTTTTTCTGCTTTATCTTTTGGGTTATGGTTGTTTCTTTGCACCTGAAATAGACATAATTTATTAGTAACATTCTTATATATAACATCAAGATTTGTTGAGTGATTATCATATTTGCTTTTGAATTCTGATCATTGCTATATCATCTAATGTATTTACTCCCCCACCCATTGGCAACATTTATAATGGTATAACTACTGTGCACTAGCCAATGGAGTGTGATCATGATTACATATAGATACAAGTTTGAACCTACATGCATGATTTTCAATTAAGATCCACTATTACATTATTTTATCTTTTTTTTTATACATATACACGTATATATTTAAGCTGTGCTTTAAAATTTTAGTTACATCATGTACACCAAAAAAAAAATCTGTGTTGCTCATATAAGCAGTACATAAATATAAAAAAAAACTTTACATGTCTATGACATTTTTAAATTGCCATTTTCACTACTTTTATATAAAATAAACATATTTCTACATTTCTCTATCTTCACATAAGTATAGTATATGTTCATATACATCTAACATATATCAAGCAACACTGTACATTGTTTTGGAAAAAGAAAAAAAATATTGACAAAAAATCATTAATTTTTGACCAAAAGAATTATATATATATATATATTCAATAATCTCTTCAGGGGTGGAAATAAGTTGCAGGCCCCACGATTGGGTGTACAAACCCAGGGAAAAAAAATTCCTGTACCGGTCAAAAATTGAGCTGGTATTTTTAGATCAGCTCATGTGTATATGCATGTATATATTATAATTTATTAAAAGCTATATATTATCTTAAAATATTTTTTTTATATATTATTTAAAAAAAGAGTTTTTTTATTAATTTTAAATATTGGAAAGATAATGGTATGGTGATTAAAAAAAGATTATATTCTTTTTATTATTAATTAACTCTATTGTTGAAACTTCCCAAATTAAAAAATATTTCATCATCTATTTATTCTAATTAAACAAAATTTTTCTACTAATTTAAAAAAAAATATAACAAAAGAAAAAAAATTGGTCTGCTAAAATATAGCTAAAAATAAATTAAAGGTGTGAATCCAATTTGAAAGGACTGAAAATATATAAATTGCAGAGTTTTCTACTGTTCTGGCAGTCAGGGCCATTTTTGCTAAAAAGAAAAAGTAATATGGATCCAGAATGGTTTACAGAAAATAGTGTTAACAGCTTCAAGAAAATGTTCTCTGACTAAAAAACATTTAAGAAACTTTTCCTTTGGGAAATTCATTTCCCTGACCCATCTGGAACCACCACCCAAGTGATCATCAAACTGAACAGGAGAAAGTTTAACCAGCTAACCAGGGATGCCAGGAAAATGCCAATGGACTACCTGCGGGATTCACGCCAGCATATAAAAACTTTGCTTACATGGAGAAAGTAATCATTGATCAATCAGGGTAGCTATGGTTTTTTACTGAGTGAACTTTGATTTCATTTTGTATGATAGAAATATATACTATTAATTGTCTTAAATGTTTTAACAATAAAGTGTGGGAATATAGCTGGGAATTTTATTATATTATGTAAAATTAGTTAAAATAAAAGGGAGAGGGGATTATACTCATATATTCTTTAAATATGTCTTTTTAATATGCATTTTTTATTATAATTCAATGTATGAATTAGTCTATATTTTCCAAATAATGTTAACTGCTCAATCTTGAAAGACAAATGGGGGAGGGGAAGGTTTATAATAGTTGTATGTTTGATGATAAGCCACACAGGAACCTTATGGCAGAACATGGTGCAGAAATGCCCCAATGCTATAAGTAAACAATGGACACTTACACCATCCCTTGAGATTAGAATAAATTGTTTAACATTAGAAAGAGGGGTTTTTAATGTTGCCATTTGGCACACTCTTATTAGTAAGTCACTCTTCTGTTCCCATCTACATTTCCTATCATACATAAGACAAGTGACAGTGCATGTTCCCCTGAGAAAAGAATATTAGTTAAAAAATGTGTACCATATTTTTAAAAAAATGATAAAGTTTGCTTTTAAAATTAAGTTTCTATTTGTTTTTTACAGAAAAGATTTGAATCAGTTTTGAATGCTATAGAAAAAGAAAAACTGTCTTTAAATTGAAATGAATATAATAAAATCTATTAAATGTCATATGTGAGTGTCTCTGTTTAATCTGGTTTAGTAATTTAATTCAGTTTCCATTTGGTTGAAATAAATTTGCACAAGATTACCTTTTAAAAATATATTTGGTGATTGCCATTGACTGTGATTGTGGAAACCTTCGCAATCTGGTTCCAAGCTAAAAATGTTTGGTGGCGCCCTCGAACGGCCACTGTATTTCATAATCTTAGAAAATTTGCAGATAATGTCAAAATGTCACAGCACAATATATGTATATATGAATTAGCATAATTATTTTAATAATATATACTCATGGGAATGCATTGCCCTCTATTATCAAATTTCAATTTGCTATTGTAAAATTATATTAACTAGTTTAAGAAAGTTTAATTTAACATTATTTTATTTTTGATTCTATACTTATTGATATGGTGCAGCCAATTGACATTCACAATAACCTTTTTAGTATATACCCAATGAATCGTTAACTCACCTTGAGTCTCTGCAATAAAAAAAAAATATATTACTCAGAATTGAAACATTTTTTTAAAGATATGTACTTATTGCTGTAATCTTAAATTACAGTAATTATTACTTACAATTATGTTTATTAATATAATGTGGGGAAAATTTCAAAAAGAAATTTGCCTATAGTTTAAAATGAGTTTTTTTTTTTTATATTAGATATTAAAGAAACTAAGCAAAGCAAACTTCTAATACTCACTCAAAACTTTCTTGATATTGTTTCCAAATGCGTCACTAGCAAATAAACATGGTGAAGTTGCTCACCAACATACATTCATTAAAATAACAAGTTTATTGTTTTTTTATTCTGAATTCACTATAAAATAAATCACTTTGTATAGAATGTTTTATGATTCTGAACTGTTATAATGATTAGGTTTAATTGTGTGTGTGATTGCTTTCAATTTTATATTTATAACATAACCAGAAATGTATCCAACCTATAAAAAGGCTGAAAGGTTGTCAATTTGTAATATTTTTTTAATTGATTGCTTATATAAATGTTACAGCATTATGGACAACAATATATAAGATTGTTTATAGGAGCGTTCTCTGAATAATAGTTTTTTTAATTGGTTGCTTTAACAATTTTTTTAAGATTTAATGTTAATTAAACAAAAGATTTTAATATTATATAAATAAATGTGAGAAATTCAGAATAAAAAAATGTTTGGAACAATCTAGCTTGTTTAATACATTTCAGATATGTACCTGGCAAGATATTAATAAATTTTGCTTTATTAATAGAAATTAAACTGAGAGAGTGCAAACCTAAATTTAAATTTTTAAATATACCAGTTATATTTAATATGTGAATTTGACAGGGTTGTAGATAACTATATATATATAAAATAAGATTATTTACAAGTGAGCTCTCTGAGTAAATAAAAAAAATAGAGGGCACTCCAGTTAAACATTATAGACAAACAAATATATATTCAGCTAACAAAGAAAGTGTGGATTTTATATACATAGTGTACTGGATGTCACACAGTGGCACAAAGACATGAGACTCGAACTAGGGTTTGTGAGGATGAATCCCCGAATAAGATAAGAGAGCTAGAATAATACATAATATATATATATATATATAACTTTTTATATTTAAAAACTAACCAAAATAAAGATTTAAACTCTGGATAGGATTAAAAGATACTTTAATTTAACATTATAAAACAATTTATTCTAAACATACATTATTTATATAGTTCATGCTAAAATAGTTTCATTATACTTACATGTTATGATTATTATGGGATGTCACACTAATACATACCTAGTACAGTTTATTTATATGCCAATGTTTAAAAAGAAAAAGTCACATAATGGGTTTAAGAAGATAAATGCTATTTTATCATATCATTCAATAATGACATAGACAACAGAATTTACAGCGAGTGACACTTTAATGTTTGAATAAATTAATATCATGTATTTAACAAACTATGATCGATGCCACTTCGGTCTTGCAAGACATCATGTATATAACTGCAATGACAGGTAAATTGGTCTCTGACATCCATTATATTTATTAAATATTAAACATCAAATTTATAAAACAAATATCAATACAACAAATGTTATATTTTAATTCTTGAATTAAAATAAAATAAGGAAAATTCATTTACACATGTGGGAGTCACTCATCTAAGTCAAATAGCTTAATGCAAGCTTTTCATGACATTCCAAATATAACTACATTAATAAATAACCAAATGGTTTAGTTATATCACAGCATTATGGCTTACAGATTAGTTTAGGCGTAATTTTAAATTATTATAAGAAACCACAGTGTGAGCATGAGGCAGCAAAATATAAGATTCGGTTCATTTTGACCAAGTAGACACTTCATCATTTAAGTGAGAATAAAAAAATGGTACGCCCGTTCTTCTGGTGGGCTATACCTGGAGAGAAAAAGGAAGATAGGAAGATGCAATTGTCCACATATGGCATCAATGCAGAGCTTTCACTGCTCTTTTTAAAGGTGTCCTAGGGCACTTCCAATGCCAGCTAAAATGTATATGAATGAGAAATGGAGGATTTAGAGTTTCCTGGCAATCCTCGAGTTATGATAAAGCAATTAATGATGCTAGCTGACCTATTCTAGCAATACTATGAAACTATGTTGTATCCTTTAATGATGTTAAAATAACTAATGGCCTAAATATAAAATTTTAATCAGGTGTAGCGGCATGACTAGTATACTAAACCAAATTATATAACTGAAATCTAAAACTAGATGAATGTCTTAATGACATACAATTACATTTCCCTTCATTAAATAGGTCCCACATACATTTGGAATAAATGAGCATTATTTAATACTATAATGCTCAAGACGCTGCATATAAGTGATCATTGCATAAACAATATCAGTCATTAGTATTTAAAATATTTTAACTAGAATTCAAGCAATAGCGTTCTTGAATAACATTGAATTTACACTCAATAAATATATACATGTGACAGTATTAAAATAATAATAATCTGCCTAGAAACAGAAAGGATATTGTTTAACTATTTATCAACCCAGAGAGCAATGGCTTTAAAACAAATAATTTAAAGTAATTAAAATATCCCAGAAGCACGAGGGATTTAAAAGATTAATCTGAAATAAAAGTTTACAGAGTTGAGTTGATTTGGCATATAAATGACATATACAAATAAAAAGCAAATAATTATAATAATAAAATTTTCCACACTAAATAAAATATAAGACTTAAACTTAAATAGATGTAAGCATTTATATATATATGTTCAAAAGATGGCACTATACCAAAACTGCCGAACAAGTGTAAGATTTGTTTTACATAAACGAAAAAAGAGTCAGAAATTAACTACCTCTTTCATTTGCTCACCCCCAGATCAGCTGATTTCAAGCTGGTTTGCTCTCCTCAGTGGGGGATAGAGTATAGAAACTAGATCTAAAACACTGACTCTCAAGTGTTTATGCAAAACGTTTCTATCAGATTGCAAGCTGAATTTTTCAGATCGGTAAAGTCTTCAAACTCAGCCTAGCAAGCCAGATATTTATATGGGTCTGATCTCAGTTCAGAATCACCATATAATCAAAGTCTCTGCAATATATATCATTGCAAGAAAACTTTAAAGGTACATTTATGAAAAAACAAAAACAAGTTAATCACGAACCTGCTATCACTTGTTATTTATGTTCAAAAGATGGCGCTATACCAAAACCACCGAACAAGTGTAAGATTTTTTTACATAAACGAAAAAAGAGTCAGAATTAACTACCTCTTTCATTTGCTCACCCCCAGATCACTGATTTCAAGCTGGTTTGCTCTCCTCAGTGGGGGATAGAGTATAGAAACTAGATCTAAAACACTGACTCTCAAGTGTTTATGCAAAACTTTCTATCAGATTGCAACATGAATTTTTCAGACGTAAGTCTTCAAACTCAGCCTACAAGCCAGATATTTATATGGGTCTGATCTCAGTTCAGAATCACCATATAATCAAAGTCTCTCAATATATATCATTGCAAGAAAACTTTAAAGGTACATTTATGAAAAAACAAAAACAAGTTAATCACTAACCTCTATCACTTTTATTTATGTTCAAAAGATGGCGCTATACCAAAACCGCCGAACAAGTGTAAGATTTGTTTTACATAAACGAAAAAAGAGTCAGAAATTAACTACCTCTTTCATTTGCTCACCCCCAGATCAGCTGATTTCAAGCTGGTTTGCTCTCCTCAGTGGGGGATAGAGTATAGAAACTAGATCTAAAACACTGACTCTCAAGTGTTTATGCAAAACGTTTCTATCAGATTGCAAGCGTGAATTTTTCAGACCGGTAAAGTCTTCAAACTCAGCCTAGCAAGCCAGATATTTATATGGGTCTGATCTCAGTTCAGAATCACCATATAATCAAAGTCTCTGCAATATATATCATTGCAAGAAAACTTTAAAGGTACATCACCATATAATCAAAGTCTCTGCAATATATATCATTGCAAGAAAACTTTAAAGGTACATTTTTTAATGTACCTTTAAAGTTTTCTTGCAATGATATATATTGCAGAGACTTTGATTATATGGTGATTCTGAACTGAGATCAGACCCATATAAATATCTGGCTTGCTAGGCTGAGTTTGAAGACTTTACGTCTGAAAAATTACGCTTGCAATCTGATAGAAACGTTTTGCATAAACACTTGAGAGTCAGTGTTTTAGATCTAGTTTCTAACTCTATCCCCCACTGAGGAGAGCAAACCAGCTTGAAATCAGCTGATCTGGGGGTGAGCAAATGAAAGAGGTAGTTAATTTCTGACTCTTTTTCGTTTATGTAAAACAAATCTTACACTTGTTCGCGTTTTGGTATAGCGCCATCTTTTGAACATAAATAACAAGTGATAGCAGGTTGTGATTAACTTGTTTTTGTTTTTTCATAAATGTACCTTTAAAGTTTTCTTGCAATGATATATATTGCAGAGACTTTGATTATATGATGATTCTGAACTGAGATCAGACCATATAAATATCTGGCTTGCTAGGCTGAGTTTGAAGACTTTACCGGTCTGAAAAATTCACGCTTGCAATCTGATAGAAATGTTTTGCATAAACACTTGAGAGTCAGTGTTTTAGATCTAGTTTCTATACTCTATCCCCCACTGAGGAGAGCAAACCAGCTTGAAATCAGCTGATCTGGGGGTGAGCAAATGAAAGAGGTAGTTAATTTCTGACTCTTTTTTCGTTTATGTAAAACAAATCTTACACTTGTTCGGCGGTTTTGGTATAGCGCCATCTTTTGAACATAAATAACAAGTGATAGCAGGTTACGTGATTAACTTGTTTTTGTTTTTTCATATATATATATATAATGGATAGGATTATAGAGAGACTTTCAAGCAGAGATTAAGTACAAATATATTTAAAAAAATACATTATTAGTACAGATATAGGTCAGCATGGAACTGTTACCTTGGCAATGTTACAATGGCTAGGTGGATTATTCTTTGAACATTAGTTTACAGGTATTAATTTGGTGGTCGGCAATCTTGGTCACTACTGGTGGCAGCCTTTTTGGTGGCAGCTTTTTTCCATGGCCGGAGTTTCATGGCAGGATACTAGAGGCAGCCCCGAGAGGCCCAGGGAAAGATGGTTCAGTTACCTACTCAATGGACATTTTAAAAACTAAGAACAAAAAGAGAGTAAAAGCAAATACTGTAAGACTGTCAGAATAAGACTGTAAGATTCAGACTAAGATTGTAAAATTAAGACTCAGGCTAAGACTCCCCTTATCTCTAATCTATTCTATTTATATCACCCAAGCGGTTTCAGGAATGCTTTGGTTCATTTGCCCAGAGGCAGATGAGACAATTACTAAAGTCCTGAGCAAATTAAGGTCCATTTTAATTAAAAGTAAGATACAAAAAGATAAGGTTCAAATCACTTTCATTAGAAAAACTTTTAATTAAAGTCTTTAAATTATAAACTTAAAAACTATGATAAGAAAATATTTTGATTAATGAAAGTCAAGCTTTTTCAAAATATTTAATTAGTGAAGAAAACTTCACAATAGGTTGATTTGAACCTGCCATCTTGGTTATATTTTCTTTCTTTTAAATTTTTACAAAATCGAAATTAAAAGCAATAATTTCTTACAAATGACACACTTTATGTGATAAAAAAAAGTTCTCTTTTAAATAAAAAAACACACAAGCTTAAGATATTCAAAAGTATCAAAATCAACATTATAAAATATTTATTATAAAGTTTTAGCACATTTTAAATATATATACATTGCCACGTAGTAGGTAATGGCAAGCTAGTACATTAAATATAATTGCTGGGTTTGAACCCTTGGGTTACTGAATTTGAACTCTTGTAAATTGTTAGTTTTTAGAAAGGAAAGCATGAAGCTCACTCTGACTACAGAGTGATTGCTTCAATAGATAGATAAAAATAAACTAAAACATTAATTTCCTGGAGACTGTAAAATTATCACTTAAAGATGCTGAGGGTGCTAACAAGTCTCTGTCTGTAGGTCTAAACTAACATTCAGTGAGGATCTTTTATTATTTCTCTACAATTATAAAATACTTTCAATTAAAAGAAATATGCATGAATTGGAAGAGAAACTATAAATAGTATAATGTAAAAACTTCATAACATTAAAATAAAAGTTGAAAAGACAGGATGTGACAAGCAGTTTAGATTTCTTTCCTTAAAAGAACAAGTATTGGAGAAACGTTAATGAAATAATATTGATGTGATTGAATAGATATCAGACGGATTCATAGAATTAGTTGTTCAGTCAGTGGAAGATACTAAATGAAGATAATGCAGATTTATATTCCTACCATGTATTAAGTTAACTAGCACAATAAAATGAGGACACAAGTGTGTTTGATTATTAATAATAACAATAAGAATTAATTTATACAACTGGAATTGATAGTATTTTCATATATTCATATTCATATTGCAATTAGTTACTCATAATTATAATACATTATCTTACAGATAAACAGTTCTTATTGTCATCATTAGTTATAATTAGTTATAGGATGTACAGAAATTATAACATAGACTAGGTAGCCTCTTTCATACCTAAATCCCTTACTTCATCTTCAGTGGGGATTCTGATGCATGTTTACACTAATATAGAAGACACATAATAAGTAGCTACCAGGTATTTATAGAACGTACATGATTCCCAGAGAAAACTTCTACTATTCAATTATTGGTTAGTTCATTAATTGTCTGCTCAGTCCGTTTTCTATTTTTAAGTTTACTTATTTTCTTTAACATATTAACACTTCCTGTTCCGGCCTACACACACACACACACACTTTCACAACAGCTTCTATAAATTATTATTCTGTTGAAAAGTAAAGAGTTTTGATGGCAGATAAAAAGTATTTTTGATTGAGACCAAATATTGTAAAATCGTTATGATAGATTTTAACTCTACAATTGAAAAAATAAATAAATATGTGAGTAAATTTAGTTATAGAGTTAAAATAAAAGAAGACAGATAAATGAACTTTACAGAAAACCAAATAAGTTGAATTCCTTTCTTTGAAAAAAAAAAAAAAAAAACCTAAATGGAAATATGAAAATGAACTTACAATAAAATTTGGTTGTCACATTTTAATATCGGTTAGTTAAATGATAAATAGATGTTATTTCAAAACTGAGACAAAAGTTATTAAGAAAGATGATATTAATCATTGCCAAAAAAAATTGAATTAGAACTTTTAAATCATTTAAAATTATTAACAAATTTAAAAAATTAGCTCACTTATAAAATAATAACTGATACCTTGATAAAAATTGAAATACAAATAGTTCATATAAAATAATAGTAATGTTTTAATTGAGACCTATACAATCTGCATACAATAGGCTAATAAGTATAATTATAAAAAAATATTGAAATGACTTATATAGAGAGGAATAAAGATTGATAATTCTTTAAAATTGTAAAAAAATAAATTATGAAGTAATGAAATACAATTAGAATCGCAATGAATGCCGTCGGAAAAAAATTGAAAACATTTTGTAATCAAAAAGATAGTTGTTTCAGCAATAAAATAATAATGTGTATTACTATAAAGGAAGGATATCCTGAAGTAAATTGAAGAAATCTAAAAGAATTGTATAATAATAAAACAAAGAAATTACTTCACATACAATTTTATCTGAACAATGAAATAAAGCCTTAAAAATAAATAAATTATTATAGTTACTTTATAAGAAGCTTATAAAAAAAATCATGTGGCAAAACTATGTCATATAGCAAAGATAGATCACAGAATTAGAATAATACAGAAATGATAGTGAAAAAAAGTGAAAGTGATACAAGACTAGACCAAGGCCTTTACAAAAAATCATTACACCTTTTCTACATTAAAAACAACCAACAATAAGTTGCAATGTAGAAATGAGAAAAAAAAAGACCAAAATATATGAGTTGTCATTATCTTTCCATGTAGATTATAAAAGAATATTTAGCTTTAGAAGCATTTTGTGGTGATTAATTTGGAATATCAATATATAAAAATAATGATATATTTTTAGAATACTTATAAAAATTCAGCAACTGCTTACCACAATAAGAAGATTAAAATATTGAAAACAATAATATAGGTATAAGTCAAGATGATTTCATCTCTCCAAACTTATAAAACAGAATTTATTTTGTAGGTGAAATAACTGAAACACACAGGCTTATTATATACCTGTGTCTATATACATAATATATAGGATATATGAGCACAGACCTTCACATGACCCACCACTCTCCACACTATCTCATAATACTGATACACTCGAACAGATATATGTTGAAAAGATATGTATTTCATGCTCCTCAGTTGGTCCAGATTACCATCTCTACACATATATGTCATAAGATATATATTAAGATATCCAATCCTCATACTTTAATGGGCAGGCTTTAATCTACTCCACACTCCAACTCTTCAACCATCCATCCAATTGAAAATCTGATGATGGAATTCTCAAAGGCCACCCTGAGACCAAGATACTTGTCACACCCATGTTGACCTAAGGTCAATCTGACCCCTCATGTACAGGACATAATCCTTAATACATCTAGAAGGGATAGGCAAACATCTCTACTATGAAATAACTGAAACACACAGGCTTATTATATACCTGTGTCTATAGATGTAATATATAGGGTCTATGAGCACCAACATTCACATGACCCACCACTCTCCACACTATCTCATAATAAGCCTGTCCATTAAAGTATGAAGATTGGCTATCTTAGTATATATCTGAGCTCTTATGACATATATGTGTAGAGATGGTAATCTGGACCAACTGATGATTGCTGGTTTAGCATGAAAAACGAATATTGGTGATTATTTATCTTTTCAACATATATGTGTTTGAGTGTATCAGTATTATGAGATAGTGTGGAGAGTGGTGGGTCGCATGAAAGTCTGTGCTCATATACTCTATATATTACATATATAGACACAGGTATATAATAAGCCTGTTGGTTTCAGTTATTTCATAGTAGAGATGTCTACCCATCCCTTGTATATGTATTAAATGGATCGTCCTGTACATGAGGGGTCAGATTGTCCTTAGGTCAACATGTGTGTGACAAGAATATCAGCCTCAGGGTGGCCTTTGAGCATTCCATCATCAGATTTTCAATTGGATGGATGGTTGAAGAGTTGGAGTATGGAGTAGATTGAAGCGTGTTCATTAAAGTATGAGGATTGGCTATCTTAATACAGGGTCCCCAACCCTATGCCTGCAGGCACCACGGTGCCTGCAGACCATTTTACATGTGCCCACAGCTATCCAAACAAGATAAAAAATTATTTATCTGATACAAATAAATTTAATTTTTAAAATTTCCTATAAATTATTGGATTATATTGTAATCAAATTATAGGGCATACTATACTTTTATAGTGTAAAAATATAAACGTTAATTATGTGTTAAAATTTTATTTTTGAAATAAATATTTTTTTGTATATTATGTGTATTATTAACAATATTCAACTATAAATTTACATTGAAAAAATAAATGGTGCCCACCACCTGCTTGAAAAAATAAATGGTGGCCACCTGGCCGGTATTATAGAATGTGATCTTAAGTGCAAAAAAGTTGGGGACCTCTGTCTTAATAGATATCTGAGCTCTTATGGCATATATGTGTAGAAATGGTAATCTGGATCAACTGATGATTGCTGATTTAGCATGAAATACATATATTTGGTGATTATTTATCTTTTCAACATATATATGTTCGAGTGTATCAGTATTATGAGTTTGTGGGTTAAAATAGATGAAATTAATTATATAAATAAGTTTTGAAATATTTTTTTAAAAAATAATTTAATACTATAAGTTATAAGGTAATATGACTATTTGTTTAAAAAGAAAGATTTATAGTAAATACTAGTATTTATATATAAATCTAATATTTTATATATAACAAAAAAAATAAGAAACTTCAGACAATGATAAACTATGCAAAGATTTATATCGGAAAGTTACAATTTGGGATTAGAAGTATTAGAAGTAAAAATATCATAGTTAAGAAAACCAATAGATAAACTTAGTGTCATTGAAAGAATTAAGAAACTGATATATGATTGGTGTAAATATGTTAATAGATAAGATAAAAAATAAAGAACAAGAAAAATATTAAACAGGGTTTAAAAATAAATAAATAAGAAGTTTGATGAAAGATATAAATAAATAAATAAGAAGTTTGATGAAAGATATGGAAAGCAGAATCTATGGATTAGTCAAACTGTATTGAACTGGAGAGATCTTCGACCTTCAATGGACTGATAATATTTAAAAATAGTCCTGATAATAATCAAGGGATTTTTTATAGCAATGTTAGAGGGGGGGTATGGATACTTTATTTTTACTTTAATTAAAAGCAAAGTCATTAGCCTATGTAAAAAAATTAAAAATAGAAATAATAATTCTTTTTTTTTTTAAAAACAAATACTGTTTTAGTAATTTATTTATTAATATCAACCGAAACTATTTTTCTTATAATTATTATATTATATATAACTTACTATATATAAAAATTGATTATTAATTTAGTCATTCTTTTTTTTTACTGCAATATAATCTTACTCCACATATCAAACTATATATATTTAATGGAAAGTTACTGTTCAAATGTCTGTCTAACTGGATGGATATTTTAAATAGTTCACTTTCAAGTTAAAAATATATGTAAAAAATAATATTCTAATTATTTTTAAGATTGAATCTAATTGCAGACCTTTAGAATGCAAATGGGACGTCAATTCTCTCTCTTGTGGTTATTACCAGATTAAAAATGTTTATTTTGAAGACTGTAAAAAAGGAATAGGTAAGATTCCCGAGTTTCCAAATATTTACTTTATATGATTGATTTTATATATATATACTGTTATTGCATCTTCAAGGGGGAGGGGATAAAAATAAAAAAGACAGCAGCAACAATAACAATAATATACTAGACATGAGTTTGTAAACTAATCAATAAATCATCAGAACATATTGCTTTTTTGTTCGGTTTACTTTATATTTGCAATACTTTTTTTTTTAGCTTTCTCTGTATTTTTTTTTTTTGTAAAGAATTCGATTTTTTATCTAAATGTAGCTCTTCATTATATTTTAACCTCAGCCATATTTTATTGATGAAAGCACTAAACTTTTTAAAAATAATTTTGAGATAATTTTAAAATTAAAAAGATCTATTTTTGCCATTATAACCATGCTAAAGTTTACCATAACATATATTTTAGAAAATCTGTCATTTTAAATTCGTTTCACAAATTTAATTCCATAAATATCTTACTTTTAAATAAATAGTACCTATAATATAACATTTAGAAAGTTATCGGTATTATTTTATTATTTTTGATTCAATATATATATATATGTACTTTGCGCCCAGATAATGAAGCTGTTAAACATAAAAGTTACCGTCAAGCGCTTTTAAGACAGTTCATACTCCCATATTCATGGATACTGGAGTTTAGTTAAGAACTATAATATTAATGCAAATTTATTCAAATTCATGTGAAGATGTTACATAAACCATTTTCGAAACAGAGAAAAAAAGCAGGCCTCTGTTCTACTGATTGCTGCTGGGTCACTTACTATGCAGTAAGCTTCCCTGATTTTGCGTTTAATATCGTTTCTTTCAGAGTACATAACACTGGCTGTGGTGGGTAGAAAGGAATAGCCAGTGGCTTTCTCATGCTCAATGAAAATTGAATTGCCTTCAAGCTTAGTTTTAGTTCTGTTATAGAGGTATCTATGTTGAGCTACTCTGGTGGTAATGTTGGTTTTAGTTTCTCCATAATATGTTGCCATGCAATTTCTTTGGGGGCAAGTGATTTTGTATAGAACTTGAGGAGTGAGTTCGAGTTAGATCCTGTTTTTGGTGTTATTGATAAGTCTATTGGTGTTAAAAGATGAACAGAAAGTGACTTCAAAGTCACATGATAGTTTGTAATAAGGTTTTTGGCTGTTGAATGGATGTATGGAATTATAATTCTCATTTTGCTTTCTTTTTTGTAATTATGGTTTATTTTATAAAATAATTTATTAATTTTTCTGTTAATGGATGATTAAGTGTGTCCTATTTTTATTAAATCTGCAATAAAATTATTGAGATTATTTTTTATCTGTCTCATATTTGCATAAATTATGGTTTCTAAATATCAATGAAGAGAGGGCTGTGAGTTTGTGTTATAGGGTGCATAAGAATTAGGATATGTCAGACCACATACTTCCAAAGGTTTAACTATCATTCCATAGTCTAGCCTATCTATATTTCTACTGACACATATGTTGAGGTATTTAATCTGATTAGCTTAGTTTTCTCAAGCTGTAGTAAAAATGAGCTTAGTTTTATTCTGGAGGCTATTGTGGAGATTGGTAATGATGTTCTCTGGGGCTGCAATAAATATATCATCAATGTAACATGTGTATATCATGTGTGGAGTTGACCTAAAGAATGCGGTTAGTATTTGCTTTTCATAATAGTCAAGTGCAACATTTGTTAATATAGCACTTAGTGGGAAACCCAAAGGTTAACTATTGTGCATGTTAAACCATTTATCCCTGAAAATAACAACTATATTTAGATCAAGCCATTTTAAAAATTCAATGATAAATTTGGCTTGTGTCTGTGGGCAGTTTCTTATAATTAATGTGTCTTTGACTATTTTAATTGATTATATGCAGTCAATGAAACTATATAGCTCAATAACATCAAATGATGCAATTTTGAACATTGATGGTAGGACTGCGTGTTTAATTTTTTCTACAATATTGAATGATGATTTGAAGGTATGATTGCCAAAGCATAATGTGTCGATAAGCCAATGATTAACCAAAACTGCAATGTTGAAGTAGTGTGCCCTTCCGAAATTGATCATCAGTCTTAAAGGTTTATCAGGTTTGTGAAGCTTAACATTAGTGAAGATTCTAGGAGGAGAGGAGGATATATACGGAAATATTCACCTTTTGTGAAAACGTTGTCAAGGTTTATACATAGTATAATAGATATGAATTGATCTCTGTTAAACCTTTTAAATTTACGAATTTTAATTTCTCAATTTGAGTGTTAATTTTATTATTATACTCATTGTCATTTATTAATACAAATCTGCTCCCCTTATCTTCTTTTAAGAAAATGATAGAATGGTCAGCTAGAAATTGATTGATGTTAATTATTTTCTTGTTCCATTCCTGCAATAATTGGCTCTTTTAGTGGGTTGTCCATTAAAGATGCTCTGAAAGAAATGATATTAAACGCAAAGTCAGGGAAGCTTACTACATAGTAAGTGACCCAGCAGCAATCAATAGAAGAGAGGCCTACTTTTCTCTGCCTCGAAAATGGTCTATGTAACATGTTCACATGAATTTGCATTAATATTATAGTTCTTAACTAAACTCTAGTAGCCATGAATATGGAACTGTAAACTGTCCAGAAAGCGCTTGGCGGTAACTTTTTGGGTAATATTACTTATATTTGACAGCTTCATTATCTGTGCGCAAAGCATTATATATATATATTTCAAACGCTAATGAAGTAAAGCCTTAACTATTTTTGATTAATAATTTTGATTTAAATTTTATTTTTTTTTTTGTGTAAATAATTTTTTTCTAATCCATTTATTTTCCATTAACGAATCATCTTTTGAATTAACAAGAGTGGCAGTTTTTATTTGTAATCTATTCACACTTAAAATTTTACTATCCAATTTTTGTGCATCTTGATACCCACTTTATAAAATTGTTTATAACGAGTTCCTAAGATCGTAGTCATAAAAATCAAAGCAATATTTAAATGAATACGTATTCTTATTTAATACTAATATATCTGATGCTTTTACCTGTAATATTAATAACATTTCTTCACATTTTACCTATGAAAGTATACGAACAAAAAAAAATGTGTAATTACAAACCACGATGAATATCTTTTCCAATTAGTAAAATAAAATGACTGACCAAATCAATAAAAGTAATATTTAAATTCATAGTTTTTTGCATTTTTTGGCAAAAAACTATTATAACGAGTTTCTGATAACTATTCATCAATTAATATAAACAACCTTTTGAATAATGTCCTTGTAAACATTGCTATAATAAATAATTCTGACATTCCAAGATGTTATATATAGCTGATCTGAATGGGCACTTCCCAAAAGTACAAATATCACTATTAAACAATTAATATTTAGATAATTTAATGGATGATCCTTAATTTACATACATACAATAATTTAACATAAGGCCCGAAAGCATACATAAATAATAATTTAGATCTGTATGACTTGTAGGAATCCTAACTGACTGTTCCCATGTTTGAAGGCCAGATCTCCTCACTTGAAGTCACTGTGCCATGGAAGACGATCTGCTCCAATATATATGTCCATGTGCACAGGTGAAGCTCCAAGAATGAAGTGTAATCTTGTTCGTAAAATTAGTACTGAGACATTCATTGTTTTAATTCCTGCAGTTGATTGACTCATATTCCCGTCCTCCCACTCAGGTGATTGTTCATTTTAATCTCCATACAAGAATTTGCATCGTTATCTTTCTGACTTTAATTAATGGGTTATTTTTATAGTTTGTCGTTTATCTTATAAAGGAAATCTAACTCGAATTTCCTTAATTGTTTTATTTCATTAACGAGATGTATTCTACTCTCATTAGTTAGACTTATTACTATTAGAAAATAATCTTTTTTTCATCTTAAAATTTATAAATCTGTTACTTACTATTTTAAAAGAATCAATCTTTTAAAATTCTTTAATTTATTAAACTTATTAGATTTATCATTAAGTTTATATATATATGTGTGTGTATTTAAGCATACACATTACAAGATAATTACTACATTATTGTCTATCTATTCGTTTTTAAAAATTGAAATAATAAAATCATCTTAAAGTAAGTGAGATGGCATAACTTTGTGTTCTTATATTCCTAAAACATTCCATTATATTTTTTTAATCTAAACATTTATTTGTCATACTTTAAAATGTCTCCAGATATTTTATAAAGATGGGGGTTTCTATTTATTTTTAAGATTACAAAAGCTGTTTTTATTTCTTTAAAAAGAATATATTTATTCATATCTAAAAGAATAGGTAGAGTGGTTATATCGTTAAAAATCATCTAAATTTTGTATTCTTTAAAACATGATCAAAATATTTTTACCACCTGTTGTAAACATTATTATAAGACAGTGCAATCATGGATTTAATAGAATTATTATCTAGTTTTTTATATCCAGATTTTAATTTTAATATCTCAAAAAGATGTAAAATTACTACGATCAGCTAATGTCTCTCCCTCTTTAGCAGCTTTAATCCACCAATCATTTTAAAATCTTCTTGTTAATAGTTGAATGTCTACCTTAAATCTCTACATTAAATTTATTATGCTAAGTAACCAATGTCTTTTGAAAATTAAGTAATTAATAAAGTATGCATAATTTCAAATAAATTAATCACTATGATAAATATCGTATTATTTAGCTAATTACATGCTAGGAATTGGAGCTGCACGTTGACATCAAGTCAGCCCTTCTATATAAAAAGCTAACAGATATTTTAATTGTTGTCAAGCATTGGTGGACTAGCGGTTGCATAGCTGCCTTCCAAGTAGCTGGTTCAAGTCCGCTTCAATCAACGCTTTGATATACAAAAGATATATATTTTAATTGTTTACATTTATAAGATAATAATTATTTAAGATTAAAGTTATAATAATCCACATGACATTTTTAAACATTAATTCCTGGGCCCAAGATCTTTATAAATTGCTCTTACAATGTTCTATATTTAATGAATTGGGGAAATAGACCAGTCATCAACCTACAGCAAATTTAAAAATCAAAATGATAAACATTTTAATTTTAATTGATTGAAACTTATCACTGCATAATCGACAAACTTTCACTTCATACGACACTGCTGCTAAAATGCTTTCTTTCAAAATAAAATAAAATGGAAGGTAATATAATTTCTACTTAGGAGACCTATAAACGTTCAATTTTTAAAGTTATACAAAATCTGGTTTAACTTTCTCAAACTGGTCTCGTGGTTCAAATCTAAATACATTGGTGAGATTGATATGTTATTAAAAGTACTGTAAGTTGTTTCTTTTCTTTAAAGATGATCAAATTATTGTTATCTTTCAGTTTGAAATATCATTATAATTATGTAAAAAATTGCCTCTCTCTGATTTACTCAGGATTTGATGTCATAAAAAAGACAGTACTGATTTAATATTTGGTCAAACATTTTTACCCAAGGGAGAAGCATGGAATTGATAAAAAAATTAATTGTGTTTTCATATAATAAATATGATGTAGCTAGAATTGTATGGAAAGGAGTCGCAGTAGCAGGGTTAAATTATGGTAACGATTAAAGGAGTATTAGATTACTTAGAAAAAGTACAAAAAAGTAGGAAGACATGCATTAGATGGAGATATATGAAGGGCAAAGAATGCAATTCAAGAAAAAATGGGATTGTAAGAGATGCAAAAAACAAAATGAAAATGTTTGGTAGATTGCAATTTATGAATAATAAGAGAATAGCCAAAATAATATTTATTGAGTTATGAAAAAAGGATAGGCAGCAAGATGGATGAAAGATATTACAGTATGCAGAAGATTTGGAGAAAAAATTTATGTCAGTATATTTATACAAAAGGTAGGAGGATTGTGTTAGAAGAATTGTTGAGTGTTATAGTGGCAAGGAATGGGATAGAACAATAAATGCAGTAATAAAAAATAGGGAGTTGGAGATATGGAGAATAATATATATATATATATATATATATATATATATATATATATATATATATATATATATATATATATATATATATATATATATATATATATATATATATAAGTAAATAGAATATTGGGTGTGAGTTAATTTATGATAATAGCAAAGAAAGTAGTTTACTATTTAAAACTCAAACAGGATCTTTAGCAACAAGGGGATGTACACATAAATGGATAAATATGGGTGAGTTAGTCTGCATGTTATGTAAGGAAGAATAGAAAATATTAGGCATCTGTTAATTGAATGTAAATGTCTGCAAGCAGAATGGGTACAAATAATGAAGTTATGGGAGAATAAATATAAAAAAAGTGATTATACAGAAAGTTGGTTCTTGTTTTTATGCTGGATTTGAGAAAAGATATAGTGGATTTAGATATAAAGGCCATAGAATTGACAAAGATTATGTTGCAGAAATGGCATGGAACAAAATAGTGAAGAATATGCAAAAAACTTAGGGTGGGAATGGAAAGAAAAGGTAAAGTGGCTAACATGTTTTTTTGAGCATAGTGACTAAGAGAATCCTGACTCCAAAAAAAGAGAAGTTACAGTGGGTCACATCACATTTAATATAAAATCTGTTGCTTGTGTCAAAAAATATTTCCCACTATGTTTTTGTAAAAAAATATATTTGAGTAATATATCCCCACCTCCATCTTAATAATTATTATTATGTTTGTGTTAATTATGCAAAATTATGATTGTGAGAAAAACAGTCTATAAGAATATACTACATTAACAATTCACCCCAGTCTCCATCTTAATATCTGCTTTTTATACTGTGAATACTAACATTTGAACAAATATTTTATATTTTTATGCTTTTGATGAAATATTTTTATTTTATTCCTGCTTATCAAATTACACAGTCAAGCATTTGTCATCCTTTTAATAGATAAAAATGATTTGGATAAACTTTTATTTCTTTCACTTTCAATTATATATTGTGAATGGATTACTTGTTTAGTATTTTTTTTTTACAAAAACCTATAATTATTTGATGTTATTTTTTTTATCAGAAAATGTATAAAATTAGCAGAATATATGCAAAAAGTGGACAAATATTCAGCACACTTTTATCCTATTTTAGTAAATTAATTAAAATTATTTATTATTATGTTTTTAATATAAATTCACTCTTCATGGCCGACAATATATACCCTGTGCTTTTATTTAAAATATATTTTAATAGTATATCTTCCCTACCCCATCATAATATATATTGTTATGATTTTATTAAAAATGCAATATTTATAGAATTGAATAAAATATCGGAGCACTTTCCTACTTATTTTTGATAAAATACCTAAAATTATTTAGCACTTAACTGATCTAATGTGATACACTCTGGCTTCTTCTTTTTTGGAGTTAAAAATCTTTCAGACACTATGACCAGAAAAACCTGTTCGCCAACTTCAATTCCCTTTTCATTTGCCATCCTAAGTTTTTCCCATAATCTTCACTATCAAGTGACACACTATTTCCAGAACATAATTTTTTCCAACTCTAAGGCCTTTATATCTAAATCCACCTTATCTTTTCACAAACCCAGCAGAAACACCAAGAATCCGCTTTCTGTATAATAACTTTGTTTATATTTATTTTTCCCCAACTTCATTATTTGTATGCTTTCTGCTTGTAAGCATTTATATTCAATTAACAGATGCCTAATATTTTATATGCCTTCCTTACATAATTTGCAGACTAAATCACTCATACTTTTCTATTTATGTTTATATTCCCTTGTTGCTAATGATCCTGTTCCAACTTTAAACAGTAAAGTATTATTCTTGCTATTATCATAAATTGATGCACACTCAATATTCTGATTACTTCTATATATATTTAAAATCTTTTTATTCTTCATACTAGTTCTCCATCTCTCCAATTTCTTATTTTCTATTAATGCATCTATTCTTCAATCCCATTCTCTGCCACTATAACACTCAATAATACTCCTAATACAATCATTCTGCCTTTGGTATAAGTATACTAACAAAGCCTTTATCCAAATATTCTGCATACCATACTACCTCCCTCACCCATAATTTAATTAAATACTATTTTGGTTTTTTTCTTTTATTATTTTTAAATTGCAAGCTATTGAACATTTTCATTTGCTTTTTCCATCTCTTATATAAAAACTTGACCATCCAATTTCTCCTTGAATTGCCTCCTTTGTCATCCACACTTCTACATCTAATGCATGTCTTCCTACTTCTCTTTGTATTTTGTTCTAAGTAATCTAACACCCCTTTATTAAATATAACATGTCTTTATAGTAAGTTAACCCTGATACTGCCACTCCCTTCCATACAATTCTAGCAACATCATATTTATTATATTAAAGCACTGTTAATTTCTGTATCAGTCCCTTTTTTTTCTTTGCTTCATTTATCAATTTTTTTCTCTCATTCATCCAAGCAATTTCTCTGATTATTTAAGATGATTTAGGTCCAAATATTTATACATATTCACCGCATTTAACTTTATATCCCTCAAGTAAAATCGTACTCTTCTCTTTTCCCACTAATAATCATCATTATTTTTGATTTTTCTTCACAAAACTTAATCCCCATCTCTTTACCCACTCTTGCACATATCTTCCTTACTTTCTGTGCATAAAAATATTATCCACAAATAAAAGACCTGGTAATGTATATACTAACTTGCCACTTATTAATAGTATCTCTACCCCTCTTCCTATTTCTATTGCTCTGTCCATTTTTCTCAAATATAACAAAAACAAAATAAGTGACATAGGGCATCCCTGCCTTAATCCACCCCATTTTTTTACTTTACCTGAGTCTTTATTTTCTAATTGATATTATAATTATTTTCATATAATCTCTTAATAAGATACACTAAAGCTCCATTCATTCCCAAATTTACAAAACTTGCCAAAAATCTACTTCTATCTACTCTATCATACACCTTCTCTCTCTCTCTCTCTCTCTCTCTCTCTCTATGGTGACCCATACAAAAGGGCACAATATATATATATATATATATATATATATAAACCATATATAACTGTCTACCTGTATTCCTACTCTATCAATAATCTGTGTAACTACCAATAAATTATCTCCAATATGCCTATTCGATCGAAAACGTTCTTGCATTTCTCTCACTATATTATTTTCTTCCATCCATTTTGCGATCCTTCCAGCTACCATATATGCGAAAACTTTATATTACAAAAATATACCTAAATAAAATGTAAACCAAATTAATTAATTATTAACTAAGTTTATTCCCTTTATTCAGGCTATCTTTTTACATAATCAAAGTTTTACTGATACTAATTATTTTAATTTAGATCTTAATCAATTTTATAATATTCTTAAATTTAAATGTCATTATTGATTAATTTATTTTATTTGCTTATATATTTTTTTTACTTTTTTGTTTGTTACCTTCTTGTTATTATTGTGGTATATGCATTATTATGGTATTTTCTTTACTAATTTAATGTGCAATCTATAATTGGAAATATGATATTATTTAGCATGTAAATAAATCAAATGAATTAAATTGTAATAATAATAAAAAGAACAATAAAATATCTGGTATAAGTAAAATCATAAACTTTTATTTAATCTATATTCATTTTTTTTAACAAATATTTTTGATCTGAAATTTTACTACTACATCGTCCGTCCCCCCCCCCCCCCAAAAAAAAAAAAAAACAACAACTATATATTGAAAATTATGTGTATGAATTATGAATAAAATCTATATATCATTACATAAATTCATACACAACGGTAGAAAGTAGTATATAATAACTCTAAAAATGCATTTTAATTACTTATCAGGAGTGTTTTCTTGTTTATAATGACATATATTGCTTTACTAAAATATGTTTGACTTATAAACATGAGCAGAATTCTACCTCCCTATTTCAAATTTAAATAAACGATCATAATTCTTATAAACTTGCATGTGATAAAGCTGTCACTTCAATATTCTATGAAATATTTTTTAACATGCTATTTATTTTATTGTTTTGAAAAAAAAATTGTAACTTTGCAATATCATGAATAATCATATGCCTCTGCCAGATGTTTTATATAAAATAAAATATTTTGTTTATATTTGACTCCAATAAAAATATAAAATAACTGTTATATTTGGCCATATATTATTGTGTATATTGATCTACTATTATTATATAAGTAACATATCATTCTTTAAGATGATTCAGTATCTTGCTTTGCTTTAACTAGTTAACAATTTGACATTTTTTGTAACATCTGATGAGAGTTTTTGAGAATGCCCAACTTTCACTACTGAATAAAATCTTTATTTTATACTAAAACTCAATAAGTTAAACTTGATTTTTTTTTAAATTTAATTTTATAAATGAAAAATATTTTAAAAAATAATTTTTAAATATTTAAAAACTGATTTGCAAATTGAACAATGTGCTATATATGTCCAACCAAGTTAGCATAAATACTCTTTTATAGAATAAAGGAATCTTTTTTTTAAATGTGAATGAATAAAAGTGGATTTATGATAGATATGTCAAATTCTGTTTTAAAACTGAGTTTGTTTTTTTATATAAAAAAATTGCTATATTTCGAAAGATATTAACACAATGACAATTTGAACAGGTAATGGCATTATACACACTGTAGATATATCTTTATTTATATAAAGTCAAACTTATTAACATCTATTTCTAAAAATAAATGATTCTTTAATAAAATGAAAGTGTACGTGAGTATTTCTTTTTATTTTAAATAATAATCAAACAATTAGTGTGTAAAATAATCTAAAATATGTTTAAATAAACAAAAAATCATATTTTATTTATACCAAAGTCTTTACATACAAATGAAAACAGAATGAAGTAAACATCCAGAAAGTATTTTCTGTCAAGCCAAGGTTCCTGGACTTTCTCGTAAAAATCAACCTGAACTCACTCCAGACAAACTGGTTCCTGCACTACAGGAGATTCCTCAAGAATATAGATCCTATGTGTCATAACTGCCATAGAACCTGTGAAACCTTTGATCATATGATAAATGATTGCCCAGCATATGACAAAATCAGAACTTTCATTACTTACCACTGCCACATTTCCCTGAACAAAATCTTAAATATTAAATGCTGCTTCCTGTCCAGGGATTATGTCACCACAAGACTCTCAACCTTTCTCACTTATGCCATCTGGATGGCCAGATGTCGCAACAAATTTACCTTTCCTCATCCCAAACCTGAAGACACATTCATTTCCAAGCTAAAGGAATTTTCGCCATAAGGACAGAATAATCTCTTCCAGATTTTTATTTGACAACACGTGGAACCTGATTAAGCTGGATTAACAACACCAGTAACCACATCAGAACATTTGGTTGCCTGACTAACATGGATAACTATTATTTTTGATTTACAATTGTATCATTATTACATATGGTTTTTCAATAAAATTATTTATAAATAATGATATCCCTTAGATCTAAGCTGGCTATTCTCTTAGATCTAAGCTGACAGCTCATAATGTATTAACTTCTTCAGATATTTTTTCAAATGAAATACCAATAAGGTATTATGGGAATTTTAATATTATATAATAAAGCCAGAAGACATTATCACTTCTCATAATGTTAATATAGCATTTTAAAATTGCAGAACAAATATGCTTTTTTAAAATAAAGAAGAAACATTTTTAATGAAAAGAGCAAGGAAATAAGTCATATCTAAAAATTCTGAAGTCTTTAATCATCTAACCTTTAACAGTGTATTCTTTAATGATTACCAAAATAAATAATAAAGCAGAGACAAGCTGTTCAATTTCATGAAGAAAGCTTATTCTAGGAATAATATTAATATTTTATGATTTCATTTTAATATATAAGCCTGCTTGCTGTATATTAAAATATGTATTAAAATTGATATTTATAATTGTATGTGTTATTTATGTTTATTTTAAGCAGCACAAAAATACATATGGATGCAGCCACTATGTGCATGATTGTATAGTGTAATGGTCAGAATTCATATGCCTCACTAACTAGTTGCACAGTTCAACCACCAAATTTGAAGAGCAGCACAACAGGTGGATTCAGAGCTTGTGGTGCCATGTTCAAACCTAGTATATTAATTCCACAACATAATACTACATGACAATGCACCTGCCATTACAATAGCAAACATCTTTTAGGCCATGGGGATCAGGGAAATGCAAAGGACTCTTACTAACTAAACCTAATGTTATTATTACTACTATACTCATGCGTAATTTTCATACATGTAACTACTTATTGAGGTGAGATACCATGGCTATAAGGCATTTAAGAACAGATATACAGACACAGATGTAATTAAAACACTATATATTTAATATTAAAATAAAGTTCAGTTACATGCTTTGAGTTTGGTTATTTCCGAGACTCCTAATATGAAATGAAATTATATTGGCAATACCTTAATTATTTGATCTGGCTTTTTGGATATTAATGAAAGCTAGAAGTTATTTCATGCCTAAATATTTATCAGATCAGCTACAATGTGAGATAAAACAGTTAATAAGATTTGCAGCAGCAAATCTACTTGCCTTAGCAATAGATTATACACTTAAAGTTTTTTAATTCATATAATTAATTCTAGGGGCCAGCTATTAGAGAGCAGATAATGTGGGAGACATGGGAAATGTAATCATAAGCATACAATAAGAAGATAATTAAGTAGATGAGAGCCATAAGCTTGAAACCAGCTGGTCTGGAGATGGGGATAATGATAGATTTTAAATTCTATCTCTTTTGTCACATATAAAAACAAAGCTTGTTTAGAGCTATTGGTAAGCTCCATCTAGTGATCATATATATATATATATATATATATTATACCGGGTTCGAATATGGGATGTTCAAAACACCGGTCTCTTAGACAGAGAAGAACATACTCGGAAAGTATTATGTCCAAATGATAGCTATAAAATATATAACTAGCATTACATTTCCAGGACATAACTTCTTCTCGACTGTTGAGTTCAACACCAAGTTCAAAGCACTTTTTTGTTTTGTGTAAACACAGGCACCAGCTATTTATTCAGAAGAATAAACAATGCACTTTGAACAATGGCCACTAACTCAATGCCTAAGTTATACCCATAGACTAGCTCAGCTACTTGTAATCACTAACAGATTATACATAATTAGTGGTGAAAAGAATTGTAAGAAAGATTGGTAAAAAGAACTGATAAAAAGAATTGACCGACAAATAAAGTTTAAATTTTAAAGACCATTTATTTTAATTAACATTTACTAATTCTAAACATTTTATAAATCTAATATAACACATGCACATTTTAAATTAACACACTATAATATATCTTATGAAAAGCATAAATAATATTTGATGTTTATAGAATCATATAGCATTCACAAACACACACATTAATAGTTCATTTTATGCATGTTTATAGATTTCAAATTATTTGTCTTTGGAGGCTTTGCAAATAATGCGATGGCTATTATAGAAATAAGAATATGAAATATTATTACCTAGGATTTTGAATGTGGATGTAGAACTTTATTTTCTTTGGTTACTGCTTTAGGAGAGAATATTTCCAGCAGGCTGGTATGTTTCCTTGAGGAGTTTCATTATTATTCACTTTTATTATTACTGAAGACAATTAGACATTGATGGAGATTCTTCAAGCTGTTATGAAGACATTATTTCATGGACAGATTTTGCTGTTTTACCAGACTTCAGGCTGGAAAAAGATCATATACTCCCAAAAGCTGCTCAGCACTGCATTTTTGTTTCTGGATACATAATAAACTGAACTGTTATCTGAACTGAAACAATTGTCCTCACTGAATGTCCGTATAAAAAATTAGCTCCTTATACCTATGACATGTTGTCCTTTTAATATCCTCCAGCAATATCTGTTGTCGAAATTCCTTTAGTAACTAATCCTTTGACAACATGTTTTTGAAGATTGTTTAATTAGTAGTAGCCATCACAAACATGTTGTTTTTATATCTTTAATTAGTAGCCACCACTGTGTTTTTAATGATAACTTCTGCATACATTTATTTTTATTTACAATTGCACATATATTTTTATTAACAAACTTATATTAATCATTTACGCACATGTACATTTTAATACAATTTACTATTTAGTTTTTTAAGATGACTTTTTCTTTTACTTAAATTCGAATGAAAAGAGATTTATTTTTAAACTTTTTAAATTATATTTCAACTAATAATAATAAACTCTTTATTTTTTTTATAAAACTTTTAGTTTAACTTTTCTGATGTGAACTCCCCCTACCCAATTTTAATTAATTAATTGTAACTTTTATTTTAAAAACTAATGATAGAAAACTATTTGACTCTTACTTTTTTGAAAACAAACTGTAATAAAACTCTTCAACCTTTACATATTATTTCTCTTAATGAAAGATTTTTGTTTTAATAAAATTTTTAGATAAAATTATTATGTGCCAATTTCAATGTTGGTACAATATATATATATATATATATATATTGAGACAGGAATACTGTTCCTCATATAAATATCCATAAGAACACCCCCCCCCATTCAATAACGTCTAGCGTGATTCAGTCTAATTGGAAACGCAATAAAGTTGTGATTCGTTAAAAATGGAAAATAAAATCATATTTTTGATTTTTAATATTGATGGATTTAAATAAAATGTTATATCGTCTTGTTTTATTTTTTTTTTTATCTGTCTCAATAAAAAAAGAAAGAAATTAATTATCCAATCATTAAAAAGAAAAAAAAAGGATACTTGAGTTAAACTGAGGCAGTATTCAAATTAGACACGTCGTTGAAGAAAGAAGAAATTTTTTTTTTCTCTCTATCGTCTTACACAGAGGGCTTTAACAAGACGTGAAAATAAAAATAAAAAGTTTTACTAGAGAAATTATCATGAAACTGGAATAAATTAAGTGCTTCAATCTCTCCACGCTACACCATGACTTTCTATTAATGAAATAGCCTGCCTTCGTTTGAATAAAATGGACCGTAAAACTGGAAGGTAACTTTTGTAAAATATTAAAACATAAGTCTCAAATATTACAAAATGAATTATTGTATAAGCTATAAATGCTTGACTGCTTATAAGGTTCTTACCTTAAATAAATTATTGTATAAGTTATAAATGCTTGACTGCTTATAAGGTTCTTACCTTAAATGAATTATTGTATAAACTATAAATGCTTGACTGCTTCTAAATGAAATGCTCCATAAACAAAAATTTGTTGAGTTCAAATGTCTATCAATCAGTAATAATTCAAAAATGATGAAATACTGTATAAATCACAAATATTTGGATATTTCTGGGTTTCTTGTAATGTGATAAAGTTTATGTGTAAAAATATGCTTCTACATTGGCTAAGTTATAAATGCCTCAATTATCAAATGATAAATGCTCTATAAATGATGAATACTCTATAAATCATGAATATTTAAATGCTTCTAGACTTATTATAATGTAATAAAGTTTATGTGTAAGAACATATTTCTACATTTGGCTAAAATATAAATGCATCAATTATCAAATGATAAATACTCTATAAATCATGAATATTTAACTGCTTCTAAACTTATTATAATGTAATAAAGTTTATGTGTAAAAATATGCTTCTACATTGGCTAAGTTATAAATGCCTCAATTATCAAAGGATAAATGCTCTATAAACCAAGAATTGTTGAGCTCAAATATTTATTAGTCAATAATGATTCATTAAATGAACAAATGAATCATTGTATAAACCATAAATGCTTTGCTGCTTCTAATTATCTTCTCTCAAGTGAATTCAAAATGAACTGTTAACTGAATTCGGAATGAATAATTATTAAATCAGTATAATCACAAGCTTCTTCTCATAAAAAAATTAATGAACTGTCATTGAATTAGGATTTTCATAATTATCTTCTCTCCAGTGAATTCAAAATGAACTGTTAACTGAATTCGGAATGAATAATTATTAAATCAGAGTAATCACAAGCTTCTTCTCATAAAAAAAATTAATGAACTATCATTGAATTAGGATTTTCATAATTATCTTCTCTCCAGTGAATTCAAAATGAACTGTTAACTGAATTCGGAATGAATAATTATTAAATCAGTATAATCACAAGCTTCTTCTCATAAAAAAATTAATGAACTGTCATTGAATTAGGATTTTCATAATTATCTTCTCTCAAGTGAATTCAAAATGAATTGTTAATTAAATTCGGAATGAATTATTACTAGACCAGAATGTTTACAAGTTTATTTTTTAATTGTTATCTAATAAATTTTTGTTACTAAAAATTAAATTGGTTGTCCAGTTATCCAATTCTATTTTGTTTATCTATCACATCACTCACCAATTATAGCACTGGTTCATGAGAATCTCATGTTCTCTGAGCTACGTCAGACATAGCTAGACCAAGGCCAGTCAGGTTGTAGTAAGACAGAACTCTAATGGCGCTGTTTGGAAAACCAAACATATAAATGATTAGATGTTCCCAGTCTCTATTGTACTACATCCTCTGATGAGCAGGAAATATTGTTGTAGGTGCCATTAACATCTGCATTAGGAATGTCAATTGATAGTTCCTTCCTACAGCATGCTCATCAGAAAATTGTTACGACTGAGGTAATAAAACGGTTGTATGGCGGTCCGGTTACATTTGGCGTCCAACTGTGAGGCTTTACCTGGCTAACCTACCTGTGGGCTCTGCTTACATTTGGCACCGTAACGTAGGCTCCAGTTACATTTGTCTTTCAACTGTGAGGCTTTATTCAGCTAGCCTAACCATAGGCACTTATTACATTGCCACCTTACTATGAAGTCCGATCTAGCTAGCCTACTCATAAGCATAAGCAGATCACGATTCTGTGATATGAACAGTGCGTATGATATAGTGATGTAAATTGTTCAGGAAGGATAAAGAAATAAAAGTTTAAAAGAAAGGCAAAACAAAATGAATGGCATAAAGAATGAAACAGGCATTTCAAAGAAGATGGAGTGGGGTCATGGTGTGGATGGAGAGAGAAGCGTATTAAGGTTGAAACTAAAAAGATACCATTAAACTAGAATAAAACATTGATGAAAACCAGATCGAAATCAAGAAAAATGATGAATACAGAAAGCATAGAGGATCCTCCTGAGAAAGAAGATAAGCAAGAAGCTAAAGCAGATGAGGAATCAGAGAAAACAGAAAAAATAGTTACATTAGCTCAGATATTGGAAATTATAAAAGCAGGCCAAAAGAAAGGAGAAGAAGATAACAAAAAAAGAGATAAGCAAAGAGAAGAAGATATCAAACAAAGAGAAGAAGATATCAAACAGCGAGAAGAAGATAACAAAAAAAGAGATAAGCAAAGAGAAGAAGATATCAAACAAAGAGAAGAAGATATCAAACAGAGAGAAGAAGATAACAAAAAAAGAGATAAGCAAAGAGAAGAAGATATCAAACAAAGAGAAGAAGATATCAAACAGAGAGAGAAGATAACAAAAAAAGAGATAAACAAAGAGAAGAAGATATCAAACAAAGAGAAGAAGATGTCAAACAGAGAGAAGAAGATAACAAAAAAAGAGATAAGCAAAGAGAAGAAGATATCAAACAGAGAGAAGAAGATAAAAAACAAATTATGGAAGCAGTGGAAAATCAGAATGAAAAATTTGAGCAAATAATTAGACAAGTAAATGATCAAATATTGAAAATAAAAGAAGACGTCATGAATGAAGTTAAAGGCTCACTAATAGAGCAAGAAATCAAAATGACCCAAATATGTGAGACCATGGATACGAAGATAATAGGAATTCAAGAATCCATGCAGGAGAAGGTGGATATATTGACCACCAAGATGAGGAAGATGGAAATAAAAGATAGCAATACATTGCCTAAACAGAATGAGGCAGAAACAATCCCAAAAGAAAGCCAAAAAGAAAATTGCCGAGTTAGTTATGAAGTCCCCCCAACCAACCAGATGTCTGGAATTGTGAACCAATTCCTAAAAATCAGAACTTTTTCTGGGAGCTGCAATGAAGCACCGATAGAATATATAAAAAGCTTGGAGAGATATTTTCTCGTGACGTCATGAGGCGGTGTGTACTGGTAGTTTGTGCTTGACCATCTATTTGTCTCGACATTGGAGGCTATGGTTCATGTATTCACTTTTCCAGCTCATCTTACCCATTCATCAGCATATCTAAAACCAGGCAGTACTGAGAAATAATGTGTATAGTATATGGAATGAAATCGTACTTCCAGGCGATTTCATCCCAAAACTTGGTGAGGGGTAATGAAACAGGAATACTGTTCCTCATATAAATATCCATAAGAACACCCCCCCCATTCAAAATGTCTAGCGTGATTCAGTCTAATTGGAAATGCAATAAAGTTGTGATTCGTTAAAAATGGAAAATAAAATCATATTTTTGATTTTTAATATTGATGGATTTAAATAAAATGTTATATCGTCTTGTTTTATTTTTTTTTTATCTGTCTCAATAAAAAAAGAAAGAAATTAATTATCCAATCATTAAAAAGAAAAAAAAAGGATACTTGAGTTAAACTGAGGCAGTATTCAAATTAGACACGTCGTTGAAGAAAGAAGAAATTTTTTTTTTCTCTCTATCGTCTTACACAGAGGGCTTTAACAAGACGTGAAAATAAAAATAAAAAGTTTTACTAGAGAAATTATCATGAAACTGGAATAAATTAAGTGCTTCAATCTCTCCACGCTACACCATGACTTTCTATTAATGAAATAGCCTGCCTTCGTTTGAATAAAATGGACCGTAAAACTGGAAGGTAACTTTTGTAAAATATTAAAACATAAGTCTCAAATATTACAAAATGAATTATTGTATAAGCTATAAATGCTTGACTGCTTATAAGGTTCTTACCTTAAATAAATTATTGTATAAGTTATAAATGCTTGACTGCTTATAAGGTTCTTACCTTAAATGAATTATTGTATAAACTATAAATGCTTGACTGCTTCTAAATGAAATGCTCCATAAACAAAAATTTGTTGAGTTCAAATGTCTACCAATCAGTAATAATTCAAAAATGATGAAATACTGTATAAATCACAAATATTTGGATATTTCTGGGTTTCTTGTAATGTGATAAAGTTTATGTGTAAAAATATGCTTCTACATTGGCTAAGTTATAAATGCCTCAATTATCAAATGATAAATGCTCTATAAATGATGAATACTCTATAAATCATGAATATTTAAATGCTTCTAGACTTATTATAATGTAATAAAGTTTATGTGTAAGAACATATTTCTACATTTGGCTAAAATATAAATGCATCAATTATCAAATGATAAATACTCTATAAATCATGAATATTTAACTGCTTCTAAACTTATTATAATGTAATAAAGTTTATGTGTAAAAATATGCTTCTACATTGGCTAAGTTATAAATGCCTCAATTATCAAAGGATAAATGCTCTATAAACCAAGAATTGTTGAGCTCAAATATTTATTAGTCAATAATGATTCATTAAATGAACAAATGAATCATTGTATAAACCATAAATGCTTTGCTGCTTCTAATTATCTTCTCTCCAATGAATTCAAAATGAACTGTTAACTGAATTCGGAATGAATAATTATTAAATCAGTATAATCACAAGCTTCTTCTCATAAAAAAATTAATGAACTGTCATTGAATTAGGATTTTCATAATTATCTTCTCTCAAGTGAATTCAAAATGAACTGTTAACTGAATTCGGAATGAATAATTATTAAATCAGAGTAATCACAAGCTTCTCCTCATAAAAAAAATTAATGAACTATCATTGAATTAGGATTTTCATAATTATCTTCTCTCCAGTGAATTCAAAATGAACTGTTAACTGAATTCGGAATGAATAATTATTAAATCAGTATAATCACAAGCTTCTTCTCATAAAAAAATTAATGAACTGTCATTGAATTAGGATTTTCATAATTATCTTCTCTCAAGTGAATTCAAAATGAATTGTTAATTAAATTCGGAATGAATTATTACTAGACCAGAATGTTTACAAGTTTATTCTTTAATTGTTATCTAATAAATTTTTGTTACTAAAAATTAAATTGGTTGTCCAGTTATCCAATTCTATTTTGTTTATCTATCACATCACTCACCAATTATAGCACTGGTTCATGAGAATCTCATGTTCTCTGAGCTACGTCAGACATAGCTAGACCAAGGCCAGTCAGGTTGTAGTAAGACAGAACTCTAATGGCGCTGTTTGGAAAACCAAACATATAAATGATTAGATGTTCCCAGTCTCTATTGTACTACATCCTCTGATGAGCAGGAAATATTGTTGTAGGTGCCATTAACATCTGCATTAGGAATGTCAATTGATAGTTCCTTCCTACAGCATGCTCATCAGAAAATTGTTACGACTGAGGTAATAAAACGGTTGTATGGCGGTCCGGTTACAATATATATATATATATAAACAAACAAAAAGATTAAAATTTATACATTTAACATTTTTTCTGTCTTATATGTCATATGTGTTTACATTTATTAACATTTCTTTATGCTACATTGAAAGCACATACATTTTATTATCTGCTTTAATGTGATACAGTATTTCACATCATGAAATATTTTCTAAGTGTAAAGCTAAAAATTTTATCAAATTCAAGAAAATTTGTGAAGTACTTTTTTTCCATGTGAGAAAATAAAAGTTATTAGTACTATCAAACGTCTAAGAAAACTTAAAGTTTGCAAAGTTTAGTGAAAAATCTGAAATGGATAAAAATAAGTAGATGATTGTATAGATTCTGAAGACAATACTGACTTAAAAATATCAAAATAACTAGAGATGCCATAGTTTTTTGATAATGAGACCATTTTATTTCTATAAAGAAAAAACAAAGTTATTAAAACAAATGTTATTATCCAGAGCATATTAAATTATTTACACTCTAAACAATTAGTGATAATTGTCTTAATAATGGCATTTACATGCATTTAAGCACACTTTATTAGGTCAAGATGTTGCATGTATTAGAAAATATAGCTTTATAACAGGAGTCAGGATCATTTTTGAGTTAGAGAGCCATTTTGATTAAAAAATATAGAAAAATTGAAATTCAGGGAGCCGCAATTTAAAATTATTTCATTCATTATTTATAAATTTAATAACATTAACTATGCATATACAAGATTTGGTATTAAGGTTGCATATAATATTTTGGGTGAACAAAAAAATATATAATTTCTCTGAAAATTTTACTTTTAATTATAACTTTTTAAAAAAAAAAATAGTAGTAAATACAATAAGTTTGCATTATAAAATTTATCAGTGAAAAAAATATTTTATATAAATATGAAGATACAATGTTAATATTCAAATTTACTAATATGACTTTTGAACCATTATGTTTTCAATCAACTTGTTCAAATTTGAGATATATTACGTGTGTTTGAATAATATTAAAACCTCTAGACTTGAATTAATCAGTCTGCTCCTACTTTTCACATAATTTATTGAAGAAAGCAATGCGTGGTACGCTATTTTAAATTTAAACCACTTGCAATCGTCACAATATTTTATACACATTTATATTAATTAAATTACAATAAAATTAATACATTTAGCTACAAATTATATATTAGTATAAATAAATAAAATATTATTTTGTAATATATTAAAATTTTAATAAAATTTACATATATTATTCAAAATAAGAGAGCCGCATATTTTCCACTAAAGACCGCATGCGGTTCCGGAGCCGCCGGTTCCCGATCCCTGTTTTTATAATGTATTAATTATATAACTGATTAAAAGAATGTATTCGAAAGTTTAAGATTAAAAATTTTTGGATCAATTACAAGTTAGGTAAAAGAAAATTTCAGTGTTTCTTAATTGAATGGAACTGTTGTACTCAGCCGATCAATTCAGTTTTGGAATATCACACAGTATCCAGAATTATGTCATAATAATAGGAATGATTAAAATTTTATGATATATTTCAAAATAAGAAGATTCTAAAATAAATAACTATCTCAAGAGATGGTTGTTTTTTGTTTTTTTTTTGGACACAATTTATTTTAAGAACAAGGGATGGCTAGCAATACTAACTACTACTAATGGTGGTCAAATATTATTACTTCGTAATATCCTGTTTTGTAACCATCTCAGTTGCATTTAGACATGCATACGCATTTTAATTAAATGATTCCTAGGTTGCTTAAAATATACTTAAACAATTTAATAATGTATCTAACTTTCAACCCTCAAGTTAATAATATCCCGTTTATGATTACACATATAATGATACAGTAATTCGCTAGAAATATTAATGTTTTATTTGTATACTTTTTTTTATATACCATAATTTTCGGAATTGCAAATTATTTCTACTTGTTTGGATGATAAGTTCCGCACGACTGAATAGTAGACGTGTTGACTAATATTGCGGGTTCAGCACGAAATGCATCTTGGGGTTATTTGTCTTTTATTATATCTTTATTTATATGAAATTTTTTATAAAATAAAAAAGAATGGAGAAATATGGAAGTTGTCTATCTATAAAAAAAATTATATTGTATAGTTTGTAACAGTAAAAAATCAAACACACAGTTGATTTTATCTTTAGTATATTTAAATCATTTTAGAATATTTTTTGAAATGGAAATGATATATTTTTTTTTTATTGCTTATGTATATAATTAAAAACATTAACACAAAATTACATTAAAATATATTATATAACTTAATTTTATGAAGAACCATTGTGTGTATCTATAATACACACGAATATATATATATTTACGGGTGGGATATATGAGCATCCCCATATAAATAAAACGAAAGTTTTAAAAAAATCTATGATTAAAACGCACATAAGTTATAAATATTTGATTTTCTAAGATAGCATTTTCCAACCAGATGTCATATGATTACATAGTTACAATCGATATAAAGTTTTTGCATATATGATGGCTGGAAGGATTGCAAAATGGATGAAAGAAATAATATAGTGGAAGAAATGCAAGGAAGGTTTTCGATTGAATAGGTGTATAAGAGATAGTTATTTGTAATCACTCAACTTGTAGAGATGAGTACGAATGCAGGTAGGCAATTGTAAATGATCTTAATAGATATAGAGAATGCATGTGATAGAATAAATAGAAATAGATTATGAGTAAGTTTAAAAAATTTGGGAATGGAGCTTTAGTGAATCTTATTAAGAGATTGTATGAAAATAATTACTACATCTATCAATTAGGAAATATAGAAGCAGTAAAAGTTAAAAGTGGGATAGGACTAAGGCAAGGATGCCCTATGTTGTTTTTAACCCAATAAACATCACATGACCACCACCCCTTATGCTTGTGTATAACTTGTTAAAACAGGCAAAACTTACTATATATATTGCCACACACAGCAAGCTAGAGTAATCAATGGATGCCAGAAGGCTTGTGCATAAAATCCCCATCTAGTGTCTACTCATCCAATATCCCCAGACTAGTCTCTGGCTTATGGCCTTCGTCAGAGTGGAGCCTTGGATCTGAAAGCACTGCACCTAGATCTTAGGATCTAATGCAACCCTCCAGCAACCACCTTTTATCTCCATTTAACCACAAACTACGAGACTTAACTGAAAAGACCTTAATGTTTTCATTCCAAGCCCATTAGCTTATATAGTCATATGGGTCTGAACCCAGTTCAGTACCCATACATTGTGGTGCCTTTGGTTCTTTAATAACCATAGCCACCACTATCCTAATAGGCAGGATTAGTTTTAAGCCAATAAACATCACATGACTACCACCTCTTATGCATATATATATATGATAAACAAAAATGCAAGTTAAAAAACTTGCTAACGCTTGTATTTATGTCCACAGATGGCGTTCTACCAAAAACACCGATC